>BSUD01000003.1:47274769-47468678 GCA_033239045.1 Fagopyrum esculentum
TCTCGTTCCAGTAACAAAGCTCGTCTCAGTTCCACATAATCTCACCCAAGTGACAAAATTTCGTCCGAAATTTGTACCGAGATTTCTTCTACTGAGACTAACCAATTTCTTTTAACGTCCAAAAGGGAGTTTTATGATGATTACATTCCTTTGGATTCTATGTTTATGAGTTTATGTAAAATTCTTATCACTCTAAGTGATGAAGTCAAGGACACCTTACCCAAAACCATTATAACTCTTTTCGAGGAGTTTTGTGATGACTTTCTAGATGAGATTCCTCAAGACTTTCACCTTTTCGAGGCATTGAGCATCAATTTGACTTAATACCAAGAGCTTCACTTCCTAATCGTCCCGCTTATAGGATGAGTCCTCAAGAGAGTCAAGATCAATTTCAAGAGCTTTTGGATAAAGTTTATGTTCGAGAGAGTTTAATTCCATGTGTAGTACCGTCCTTTTGGTTCCCAAAAAGGACAACACTTGGAGGATGTGTGTTGATTGTCGGGAAATTAACAACATTAATATCAAGTTCGATATCCCATTTCCTGTTTGGATGATATGTTAGATGGTCTTAGTGGATCCACCATATTTTCAAAAATTGATCTTAAGAGTGGATATCATCAAATCTGGATGTGGGAAGGAGATGGATGGAAAACGGTGTTCAAGACTAAGTTTGGTCTATATGAGTGGTTGGTTATGCCTTTTGGTTTGATTAACGCTCTTATCACCTTCATGAGATTAATGAATCATGTCTTACATAATTTCATTGGGAAGTTCGTAGTTGTCTACTTTGATGACATACTCATCTACAACACATTACTATAGGAACATGAGGAACACTTGAGGGAAGTACTAGGAAGTCTTAGAAATGAATCTCTTTATGTTAATATTAAGAAAGGGAGTTTAGTACTAATCAAGTTCTTTTCTTTGGTTTTGTAGTGAGTATAAGAGGTCTAATAGTGGATGAAGAGAAGATAAAAGCAATCTAGAAATGGCCGACGCCCACAACCATTAGACATGTTCGATCCTTCCATGGACTAGCTACCTTCTATAGACGTTTTGTACGAGATTTTAGTACCATTTCATCCCCCCCCCCCCCCCCCCACATCACTCGCGAAGAATCAAGTATAGTTCGAGTGGGGAGAAGCGCAAGAGAAAGCATTTAAGGAGTTGAAGTGGCAACTGTCACATACACCTCTTCTAGCCCTTCCAAATTTCACTAAACCATTTGTGGTCAAGTGTGACGCATTGGGAGTTGACATTGGAGCCGTGCTCATGAAAGAAGTTAAGCCACTTGCATTCTTTAGTAAGAAATTGAAAGGAGCATGCTTGCATTATTCAACATATGTTAAGGAATTATATGCATTATTCCAAGTTTTCAAGACATGACAGCAATATCTTTTGCCTAATGAATTTATTCTTCGAACTGATCATGAGTTCTTAAAGAATTTTAGGAGTTAATATAAGTTGGATAGGAGGCATGGTATATGGATGGAGTTTACATAATATTTTCCAATATCATTAAGTATAAGAAAGGAAAGGGTAATGTTGTAGCTGATCACTACTATGTATTTTAAGGTGTTAGGTTTCTACTTCCTTAAGGATCTATACGTTGATGACGTTGAGTTTGGTAATATTTATACGCAATGTAAATCTCGGCCTTACACCAAAAATCTCGCCCAAGATTCTAACCGAGATTTGCCTCTGCGTGATAAATTTATATTTTCGAAGGTTTCTTATTTCGTGAAGATAAAGTGTGTATTCCTAAATGTTCTCTTAGGCTGTTACTTGCCGAGGAATCTCATATGGACGGTTTAATGGGAAATTTGGTAGAAATAAGACATTTCATATGTTACATTCATACTTTTACTGGCCTCGTATGCTTAAAGATGTTAAGAACATGATTAAGAGATGTCTTGGGTGCTTGAAAGTTAAGGCTAGATTGAAACCACCTGATTTGTATACTCCCTTACCTACACCTACTTCATCGTGGCTTGATATTGGTATGGATTTTGTTGTAGAATTACCTAGTACTAAGAAAAGGGAGATATTCTTTTGTCGTGGTTGTTGATCGTTTTTCTAAAATGACTCATTTTATTGCTTGTCATAAGACCGGTGATGCTTATAATGTTGCTAACTTGTTCTTTAGGGAAGTTGTTAGATTACATGAAGTACCTAGGACAATTGTGAGTGATAGATATGTTAAGTTCCTTAGTTTCTTTTGGAATACTCTTTGGGGAAAACTAGGAACTAGGTTGTTATTTCCAACCTCTAGTCATCCTCAAACGGATAGTCAAACGGAGGTCACTAATAGGACCTTAACCACCATTTTAAGGACTATTTTGAAAGATAATTTTAGTTCTTAGGAAGGTATGTTACCACATGTTAAATTTGCATCTAATAGAACCTTACATTCATCTACTAACCTAACACCTTTTGAGTGTGTCCATGGATTGAATCCTTTGACAGCTTTTTATCTTATATTGTTTCCCATCAAGGAGAGAGTATATTTTAATGCAAAAAAGAAGGTTGAATTCATTAAAGAACTGCATGAGAAGACACGCATAAGGCTCGTGGAGAAAGGCATAGTTGTGGCCGTCAAGGTAAATCAGAATCGCAAGGAGATGTTATTTAAGCCAAGAGATCTAATTTGATTACATCTCTAAGGAAAGAGAGATTTACAAATAAGAGGACGTTTAAGTTGTCTCCAAGGGGAGAAGGGCCATTTCAAGTCAAATGTAAGGTTGGCAACAACGCTAATATTTTTGAGCATCCAAAGGATTATGGTGGCCCTACCTTCAATGTAGGAGACTTGAGTCCTTATGAGACTAGTGATGATCCGAGGACGAATCATTTTCAAGAAGGGGAGTATGATGTGGGACCATACCCAAAATCTCCTAAAGGACCCATCACTAGAGCTAGAGCAAAGGCATCGAAGGAGAAAGAGTTGTCATCTTCAAAGTTCATCCAATAAGAGGTTGCTAGCTTATGGACATCATGTGCATCGAATGAGACCTTAATTAAGCCTAAGTCTTCCTTAGTAAGGTTGTTGGTTATTGTGGAAGGACCTTACAAGAGGAAAGATGACCAAGAAAGTAAGGAAAGTGACTAGAACGAGACTTAAGAACCAGGAGAAGAAATCTCAGCCTTGAGACAAAATCTCACCCGAGATATAGACCGAGATTTGTTGGTTGTCGAGATCAATAAGATCCCGTCGAGATCTTATCAGATATAGTTATCTTTTGGATATTTTTAATATCTTTAAGCTCTTAAACATTCTAAAGGTATCTTTTGTGGATTTTGATCCTATCTTATCGGATTATCTTTTATTTTTTATCTTTTAGGATTCTCTCTATAAATAGCCTTAGAGGACGAGATTCATAGGTATATTTGATTTTATTTCCACAATATTGTGAGATACTCGTTGTTTTGATTATGTAGTTTGTGTTTTATTGATTCCTATTCAATCAAAAGAGGGAGCCTTTGATTGAATCGTTGTGAGTTCTTGCTAAGTTGTTCTTATGTTTGTTAATCTTATTGAAGATTGGTGCTACTAGTCAAACCAGTCCATCCTTGTTCGTGTCTTATTTAGAAGGCTTGTGTAAGGTTAAATAAGGAAGAGTTAAGGTGATTCTTTGTGGAGGGTTTTGATCCTTTGGTCAACTTTTTTGCAAGTATAAACATTAAATCTTTTCTTCCTATATTTCTACATATTCGTTCAATATTTATCTCCTTATCTTTTCATTTCATCAATGATTCTGCATTCTGAGTTTTACAGAATCTCGTCCTGTTCATATAAATCCCGCTTGAAATTTACTCCGTTACATTGAGATTCCTTTCTAATGTCTAATTCTTGAACTTCAAGTCTAGATCAGAAACTGCGACATCAATCCCGCATCACCGCCATAGTATTTTAGGGATACAAGCCTATTTCATTAACTAATGATGGATGCAAAATAAGTACATATCGAGCCATAGTAGACCTCCTCATCCTCTATAACGATGGCTTTCACCAATGCCATTTGAAATTCTAATGAATCTAGTTGGATATTCATTTGTTCAATAAAGTTATGAAAAGACCAAATTTGTACGACTTTGGTCTCCCATTCCATGAAAACATTCGGGTCACACTTGCCTATAAAACTTGGGATCTTAACCTTCACTTTCCTAGTCCATCGTGCTCTTGGTAAGGTCGATATGGTCCCAATTCTTGATCTCTTCGTGGATGGTAGTGACATCCGTAAGAGCCTTAGTCTTCTAGGTCAACCGCCCCTGCGGCTCTATGGACCGCCCCAACGGCCTAGTGCACCGCCCCAGAGGCTCAGGAATCCTGAAACACCCCAAATTTCGGGAACTCGAAGCGCTACGGGCTAGGATCGCATAATGGGTCCCGACCCTCAGAGTAGCAACAGCACAACGGATCTTACAACGAGGCAGACACAAATGAAAACCAAAACTCAATAAAAACCAAAGGTTGAAACAACGGAAAGCGTAAAAGACTCGCAGCCGAGTTCAAAACGAAAGGGAAAAAGCAACAACAAGAACATAAACCCGATCCCGGCCTATAATGTACGTGAACCCCGGCTGACCACGCCATCCGGATCACTCAGCAGCATCCTGAACCTGCGGAGCATCTAAAACGACGGTATAAACCGTTAGCTAACATTCTAGATATCGGAGAGAACGTAAAGGCACAAACACACATAAGGTAAAGTAAACACATAGCATACTCGCACACAACCAATTATTATCTTTCTTAAAGTTATCCATTACTAATTCAACCTCTTTTGTCACATGAGAATCTCTCGAAACTCGCCTCCGCTTCCGTCTACCAATAGGAATATATCAGTACTATCCGTTACCTACGGGCCTGGGTTGCAAGAGCACATTCTAGTCTCCTGTAGAACTAGACAAGTGGTCACCGCCCGGTTATCATACACTTGCGCCAATTAAGGTTATAAAGAGTGAACCCTATTCCGGTTATCCGTTATAGACACGATAAACAACACAAACAAGCCAAAATACTCAAACCAATATACGGAATGAAGCTAAGTAATTCAAAGGGACTTACCTCACTCAATGGAACACTCAACACACAACACACACTCAGATGACGGCTACGTTTCCCTCAGGAAAGGAGCAAGGAAAGTCTGTTCACACAAGCATCACGAATCAAAAACCAAACGGTTGCTAGAAGTCTATAACTTCTAGTCTCAATGATCTCTACGAGATCTCCATAAGCTAAGGGCTCAACCTTAGTCTTACAGCATACTCAAGGGACAAGGAACATCCATAAGAAACAAGGAAAGGAACGAGCAAAGAAAGGAAGGATGTAACTGACAAGAACGGGAGTTACTTCAGAGGAAACCGCAAGGGCTGCTGGACGGGCACAGGGGTGGCTATCCGCGGGGGCGGCACAACAGAGGCGCGGGGGAGGATACGGCGTAGAGGCATTGTTGACTTCTCGACGACAGCAGAACCACGACAAGGCCAAAGCTTGTTCTTCCAACACTTTCACACTTCACAACTCAACCAAGGGAGCCTGTGAACATCAAATGATCAATAATAGAATGCTCCACCAGAAATCAAGGCTTAAGCTTGATCCTTGGAGAAGAAGAAAAGGGAAGAACGAAGAAGAAAACGAAAAAGAAGGAAAAGGCATGCAGCGACTACATGAACGTGATGAGAAACTCAAAGGAGAAGACTTACACGATCAGCAAGATCACAAGAAGTAAGGGAAAAAGGTTGCAACTCTCAAGGGTTGAAGAAGACGTAAACGAAAATGAGAAAAAGGAGAAAAGGAAGGAATATATAGGAGAGCCGGGAAAGATAGATGGAAAGGGGGTCTAAGGTTAGAAAGAAGATAAGGAAACCAGCCCATAAGATAGAAGATCGAATACGCTATCTATGGAAGGAAGATAAAACAAACGAAAACAAATCGGGTGCGATCTGCAGCGCATCCATAGAGGTGGAACACCTCAGCCGCAAGGACAGCCCATGGTCACCGCAAGGAAGGTGAACGTAAAAACTGGATCTTACATCAAATCCCCCTAAAAAGAAGTTTCGTCCTGAAACTTGAAAAAGCCCGAACAAACACATAACAGCACACAAAACTGAACAGAACTCATATATTCCTACTCAGGGCACATAACTCAAAACGTCACAAAAAGCGTACGTAACGCAACAAATGAAAAAAACTGAAACAAAATGACTACGCTAAAGGTGCATCCAGCCCAACATAAAACTCCGGATAGTTCCTCTGGATACTATCCTCTCTCTCCCAAGTCGCCTCATCAGCTCTTCGCATCGATCATTGGATCTTCATCATCAGTATGTCCTTCGAACGCAAGCGTCTCGTACTACGCTCTAAGACAGCCACCGGGTGCCATACAAACTTGTGGTTTGGCTCGATCACTAGGTCCTCGTGACTGACAATGTGTCTCGGTGGCAACGCAAGTCTGTATGTTGCCTCTCTAACTCGCTCAAGAATCTCGAACGGTCCGACGTATATGGGGCTCAGCTTCCCCTTGACGCTGAAATGTCTGATGCCTCGTGTCGCAAATACTCTCAATCAAACCTGAGCTCTGACTCTGAACTCTATAGGTTTGCGCCTCTTGTTCGCTCCAAAAGGTGTGTTCAAGCTTTAAAATTTATAACCCAAGAAGTATGCTTGAACAATATGTGAACCCATAGTGTACGGATCAATTGTAATAAAAGCAAGAATTCCAGGGGTCGAACACAAGGACAATGGTGAAACAAAGCACGAAATTAGGTAGTCACGGACAAAGCTGAGGTTTGCAAAGGCAAGGTGTTTCTAAGGTGGGAATAGATCACCGGGTAAGTCTCACTACTCACTATCCAAAACCAAAGCTCCTATTAGTGGGTAAGTCTCAAGGTACTAAGGAAAGGAACTATAATCTCAAACCAACACACAACCCAAGGGAATAGAATCAACCTTTACCGGGTAAGTCTCAGGCTAACTCTCAAAGATGGGATGAAAGCACACTCAAACCCCAATAAAGGATAAACCTTTATTACCTACACTCACGATCTTGGGCAAACAAACAAAGGAATCACCGGGTAAGTCTCATCCTAGGCTTGCATTGAACCAGGAAAGGTATAATAAGGATAGGATTTGGCAAACTTAAATCTTAACTCATATAGGTTCAGGAAAGGTTCACCTCGTTTAGTTATATTCCATCCCGGCCGAGATGTTCAATAATTGACTGAGGTGTTCTACGGTAAAGGTAAAGACTCGAGCTTTCAGAGTCCTGTTGGGATTAAGATCATTCTATCATCGTCTTTCCCACAACTTTCAGCCAATCACCCTAGAATCGAATAAGAAACTTAGCCAACAATCATCATGATAACAATAATCAAATTAATAGGAACATAATCAATATTCGAACAAAAAAACCTTAAGGAAAAGGTCTCAATAACTGAATCAATCAATAAACAAACAAGCGTTCCTCAATCACAACTCAGCAAAGACAACAAACCAAAAGTAATCTAAGAAAATCTTACAAACTCCTTCAAAAGCCAACTTCAACTATGATTCCTTCCTTCCTTGAACTTCAATCCTTCAATTCTTCCTTCAACTCTTCCTTGAAAACTCCAGAAAACCATTCAATTGCTAGATGCTCTAAGCATGGTTGAACTTGTGAAAAATCCAACCCTTTATATAGGAGAATTATCTTCCAAAGATAATAATATCTTAAAATGATAATTTCCTAGAAAATATATCCATATCTCTCACAATAAATCAGCCAAATATAATATCTTTCGTTCAGAAATTCAGCCAAAAATATAAGATATCCTACTTCCAAAAATAAAAGATCTCATCCAAAAATAAAGATCTCGCCGGCGACAGGGTGTTCGCCTCGGTCGGGACACTCCTCAAGATCACCTCGGTCGAAGTGGTATTGTAGCTGACCAAGGTGAATCTCAACTGAATGTAGAATCTTTCGAATCTGGTCCAAATTTAATCTTCCTAATCTTTTCCATGCTTCCTGAGATCTTCTCAATGTTCTAGAATGTAGCTCCAATGACTCCTTAGCTCCCTTAGCTCCATATTGATGCAAAACGTGCCATTTTACCTACAATTACAACGAAACTAGGTGTAGACCTCGTTTCCCACAAAGGTAGACAAAACAACAATATAATCGAATAATATACATCCATACATGCAAATTTATGAAGATAAAACGTCTAGACTAGCCCTAAAATATAGACTATAATACATGCTATCAAAATACGTCATACTTGTCCCTTGCTTGTCCCCGAGAAATTTCCAAACCTTAAGTACAAGATAGAATGGATTATAAGTCATGAAAAATCAATGAAAAGCATTTCAAAACAGTTTTGGTGGTTTGCTCCACTCATTGATCAATCTAAGGGAATGCTTCATGGCAAATAAAATCAAGACATGATCAAAACATTTTATAAATATAGGAAAGTTGTTCATCTTAGCATAAAATCATAGAATGCATAATAAATCATATTTATCGAAATCAATCATGTATAATCCAGTTTTAACCACCAAGTCAATCAACAAGCTCGAGGTCTCAAGGGCTTCCAAAAGATGTCAAGAAACGCGTCAGGGTGGGATGTATATAGGGTATGTGGTGCTAGAATCCGGGAAAAGGAACTTGCTTCACTTTCTTTGAATCTCAACATCTTCCACCAATAAACTTTGCTTATTTTACTTTAATTTTTGCGATGCATGGACAGAGGTGCACAATAACCGAAGCCTAGGAGATCAGCAATCATCAATTTCTCGAGATGCCTCAAACCCTTGATGCACATACCATGACCCGTTAGGAATATCGCTCAATCCGACTTTGGCAAGACACAAACACCCGGTTATGTGAATGGTGCCGAGTTACTCATCATCATGATTGACTTCCCCAAACCTAAGTGTTTCTTTCTAACACTTTCAGCCAAGATCTCAACTTCACTTTCACTTTCTTTTCTTTGCTTGCTTGCTTCCAAATTCCCGGATAGGTAAAGGGAGGCAAATATGTATATGAGGGGCTAAAGCATGATCAAGAAGAAGAAGAGAAGAGAATGAATTGCTTTAATCATCCCAGGAAGAATGTGATAGAACTCATCATGTGGTGTCAACCTTCAAATCCAACATAATTTTGATAAAAACAAAGTATTAAACATGCTAGAATTTCAAACAAAACATTTTGCAACTTAACATATCATAAAACCCTTCGAACATATAAAGATTTCAGAACCAATCTGCAAACAGAATCATCATTGAGGTCATATCCAGAGAAGAAGCACAAAACGTTTTGAAAACTCTCAGTTAAGAACTCACCTCGGTCGAGGTGTTCTGACGTCATTCGAGGTGGTCAACCTCGATCTGCCATGAACATCCCGGTCGAGGTCATAAAAAAAATTTTCAAACCAGCTTTTGACATTTTTCTCAAACAAAAACCTGTATGTATGCATGTAATGGCAAATAAACACAAAGAGCCAAATAAAACAGAATAAGATCATAATATCCGGGAGTCATACAAACATACACACATAATTCAAGCAAATACATCCAAATACCCCATACTTGGGACACATTGTCCCAATGGGTCAAATATAAGTCTAGGAAACAAAAAACTCACCGGACCTAGCTGAACTGCATAATAAATAAAGAAAGAAAATCCATGCAGCTCTAATCCTCGTCAGTTGGCGGTGGTGGTGGATGTGGAATGTAGGGGTGTTGGGATGGATCAAAGGGATAGCCCATGACCTGCTGGTGCTGAATCTCCATCATGCGTCTAGTGTAGTGTTGGCTCTCCAACATCTGATACGTCCAACCCTCAATATCTCGGCGCTGGTCCTCGAAACGCTCGTGCATGTCAACAGTCAGGGCAGCGTAAGCGTCGACCATCTGATCAGTGAGGTCATCAATCCTCTGGTGGGCCTCGGGATCTCTGAACCTACGGCGGGATCTGCGCTGAGGTGGCGGTGGTGCTGTTGTTGCCTCCTCCTCTGTTGCCTCGTCATCAAGGTCGACCACTAGTATACTAGGACCGCCGGTATCAGTGCCGGTCTCCATAGTAGCTCCTCCCTCATAATCACCGTCGTCATCAACAACAGTGTCTTGCATGTAGGGAAACAAGGCAGCGGATCAATGTTGTCGGTCAAAGATAGAGAACTGGGATGACCATAAAATGCCCTGTGGAGCCGTCGTCTCCCATGGCATAACGACGTAGGGCGTGCTGAGACCACGAGGAACGAGAATACGTCTCGTGATCATCTCCTGAAGTCCTAGCGGCTTCGCAGCCGCAACCAATGTACAAGCAGACAGATCTAGACCCATATCAGTAGCAATGTGGGTCATAAAGCCTCCACAACAGATGTCTCCCTTGGACTTGTCCTTGATCCTATGCAAGTCCTCAGCTAACATGCCAACAAAGTCGAGAACTCCCCCTGTGACCATGCAGAATAAACTCAAAAGCTCCCTCTGTTTGATCTTCTGAGGCGTCTCAGTACGCGCCAGAAGAGTCTCGCTGAATATCCTGTGAGCAAGGCGGAAGGCGAAGTGGAATATGATGCTCTCTTTGGAATCTTCAGGTCTCCACCTATCACTGTGCTCCATCACATGGGCTATCTCGCCCCAAAAATCTCGAGCTACGGCTCGGGAAGGAAAGTCAGAGACGGTGGGGGTAGGGAAACCAAAAATCTCCCTAAACTGATCCATGGGTATGATGTAGTTCCGGTTCAACAACCGGTACTTGATACTGCTACACTCCGGCACGTGAGTGACATAACTCACAAACTCCATGGTCGGCTCTAAGTAAGCCGGAGCTTGTACCTCCATGAACTCCTCCAATCCTACTATGGAGATCATCTTCCTCAAGTCCTCCGCCACGTGGAGGAACTCGAAGGCAGCAACATCCAGAAATCGTGGGGCAACAATAGGACGCCCGCAAATACACTCATAATCAGCTTTTTGTCGCTCATGAATCACCGGAATCGTACGCTGAGATGCAGAAGAAAGAGAGGAACTACTGGGTCTATCTCTCAAGACCAGCTGGCGATCTGATCTACTACTCATGATTTCTGACAGAAGAACACCTCGGTTGCTCTGACAACACCTCGGTCGATACACAGCCGACCGGACCGAGGCGAAGGGCTGTTCGTTTGCAACTCTCATCCTATGGGGTATTTATATTCTTTTCAACAAGAGACAGTGGCAACCAAAGCCAGATTTGTGCTAAATCAGTAGAAGAAGAAGAGTAAGGGTTTTTGGACAAAATACCCAAATTTTGCAGAATTGGAGCGTTTTCCTTGTTGTTTGATGCTTGAAAACGATCCTCTTGCTTCCTCCGGTGTAATCGAACCAAAAATCGTGGAAAACGAGCAAGATTTGAAGATTTGAGGGATAGGGCACGCTGCGGTCGAGGTTAAGCTTGGGAGGGAAAAGTGAGGAGAGAGAAAACCGTATCGCCTTTTATACCCCTCGCTTAATTTGATTTCACCTCGGTCGAGGTGGTCCCGACCGAACCGAGGTGTCTGACTGGATGTCAGACCTACTCGCCTCGGTTGTCCCAAGAACATCTCGGTCGAGGTGTTGTGACAGCAACCGAGATGTGTCTCAGTCAAACTTCGTCTTCTCAATTTCTCAAACTTCTGTCCTTCTAGTGTAGCTCCTGAGTTGTAATCCTTCCTTAAAAATTACCTGGTTTCTGTCTAGAGGACGCCAAAAACAAAACAAAGCAAACTATCTAAAATTAAGCTAGAAAAAGGGAAAAGAAAGCAATACCTTGGGTTTCCTCCCAAGAAGCGCTTGATTTAAGGTCGCTAGTTGGACCGTACATCATCCTTAAACAAGGTATAGCGGTGCAATCTCCTCAGCCTGGACTTCCGGTCGATACTTCTTTAGCGTATGACCGTTGACCTTAACGATTCCGCATGTTTTACCCTAAATCTTAACTGCACCATAGGAAAAACATTTTTCACAACGTAAGGTCCTATCAATCTAGATTTCAACTTACCTGGAAAGAGGCGGAGGTGGGAGTTTAAGAGTAGAACTAGATCTCCGTCTTTGAATTCCTTAGGAATGATATGCTTGTTATGCCATCTCTTCGTTCTTTACTTGTAGATCTTGGCATTCTCATAAGAGTTTAAGCGCAGCTCCTCTAGCTCATTGATGTCCAATGATCTCTTCTCTCTGATTTCCTTGATGTCGAAATTCAACCACTTGATTGTCCAATATGCCTTGTGCTCCAGCTCAACGGGTAGATGACAAAACTTCCCATATACCAAATTGTAAGGGGTGGTACCAATGGGAGTTTTGAATGCGGTCCTATAAGCCCAAAGAGCATTGTCCAACTTCCTGGACCAATCTTCCTCGTCCTAGAGACGGTCTTCTCCAAAATTGCCTTGATTTCTCTATTTGAGATCTCGACTTGGCCACTAGTTTGAGGGTGATAAGGGGTTGCTACCTTGTGGGTTACCCCATACTTCGATAGAAGTGCTTTGAACTTCCGGTTGATGAAATGTGTCCCTCCATCACTGATGATGATGAGTGGTGTCCCAAAACGTGGAAAGATAGTCCGATTGAAGAACTTCACAACCACCATAGCATCATTAGTGAGGGAGGCGATAACTTCCACCCATCTAGAGACGTAGTCAACAGCTAGGATAATATAGAGGTTCCATGTGGATGATGGGAAAGGTCCCATGAAATCAACTCCCTATACATCAAAAATCTCAACCTCCTGAATATTGTTGAGTGGCATCTCGTTCCTTCTAGACCAGTTCCCTATTCTTTGGCATGTATCATAAGAAACAAAAAATGTTTCCACATCCTTAAATAATGTAGGCCAAAAGAAACCAGAACGTAATACCTTAGTGCACGTTCTGTAAGCGCTAGCATGTCCTCCACAAGGAAGAGAGTGACAATGCCGTATAACACTAGCAACTGCATCCTCCGGAATGCATCGTTGAAGCATCCCATCTGGACCTCTCTTAAATAGTAGAGGTTCATTCCAATAGTAGTGACGTACATCTTTGAAGAACTTCTTCCTTTGAGTGTACTTCAATCCGGGCGGTATTTCCTGGTAAAAAAGGTAATTGACAATATCAACATACCAAGAATCTTTACCATCATGAACTTGGCGGAGCCAGTGCTCCACCAACTATAAATGACTCTCAGAAAAAGAATCAGGAAGTTTGTTATCCTCAGTTGACAACATCTTACTTTCTGTCTCGGTTAGTGTCCGGGGCGGTTGACCAAGATGTTCTTCAGATAAGAACACCTCGCTTGGTCTAGAAACTGCCTCGGTCGAGTTACAGGAACTGGGGCTGAAACCTAAATTGCTTTTCTTCCCCTGAATTAGTTTTTCAATCTTAGCTCTTGGATCTGCTTCAATGCTTTTGAGCTCCGTATATCTGCATCACAAGAGGCATCTATACCTTCCTCCATTAAACTAAAACTAAGAACTCTTTCAAGAGGGTCATTAATAAGGATAGAGCTCACCAATTCCCTTGATTCTTCTTCATCATAGATGTTGAAGATGTCGTCCTCCAGCGGCTCTCTTTTCATTGCAGCAAGCAATGCAAACTCCACATGTTCTCCACCAATGTTGAATTTCAACTTGGCGTTCTTACAATCCACATTGCAACCCGAAGTTGCTAGAAATGGTCTCCCGAGAATGATAGGAACGGGATAATCAGTGGGTATGTCAAGTACAACAAAATCTATAGGTAAGTAGAAATTACCTAACTTGACGGGAACATCTTCCAAAATGCCCACGGGATGGGTAATGGAGCGATCCGCCATGTATAGCTTTATCTTCACCGGCTTGGGCTCTCCATGTCCGACTTTCTCACATAGCTCCAGCGGGATGATACTCACGTTGGCTCCTAGATCACACAACGCCTCATAAGTTACATCCCCAACTTGAATGGGAATGCAAAATGATATTAAGTTCAAGGGCCTTGAACTTAATGTTTTACAGGTGTTACTCACGTTGACTCCTAGATCACTCCACCTTGTTTATAATGTTTTAAAGGTGTTGATGATGGATGACTTAACACAAATGTAGTAGTTTGATATACTAACAATGTATTGATTATATTCTCTAGATGCTTGGTTGGTTTGAATTCAGTGCAGGTCTTATCAAATGTCAAGGGCCTTGATATTAAGTTCAAGGGCCTTGAAGTATAACTTAAGGACAAGGAAGATAGCATTTACAAAGGGACGATCTCAAAGGCCTTGAAGTTATATGCACGAAGGATTCAAATACAAAGAAGATCTTCCAGGAAGATTTGCTCAAATGAAAATATTTCTGAAAGATCTCTTTCAACTGAAGATTTTATGAAAACAAAAGCGGCAAAATATCTTCTCTCTCGATTCAACAGAAGACGAGAAGATCAAGGAGCTAAGGACTCGACGTGTTCTCAAGAGCTGAACATTTGCAACGTCTACCTTATCTCGAAACAAGAATCAATCTTCATGGAGAAGAAGATTCATCTTCAAACGGTCATCTCTACAACGGCTAGAAGACCTCTCCATAGAAGAGTATAAATGAAGATGATGGTCGAAGAAGAAAGACACATAAGCATACACGGAAAATATCTTTACGTCTTCAAGCAATCTAAACATCTTCATTCATTGTTTTTCTTTCTCTCATTTACGCAAAAGTTATATCCCCTTAGAGAGAGAAAACATAAGAGCTCCATTGGAATATCTAAATAATGTTATACTAAAGTGTGTTACTCTGCGAAGTAACTAGGCTATTATAGCTAGGTTGAGAGTTGGAGCTAGATCGTAGCATTGGATACAGTGAGAGAAGAAGGAGATTTCTTCTAGTTTGTATCTAGGACTCTTTGAAGCTGATAATAGATAGTTAGATCCTAAGGCTATACCCAATGACGGAGAGTATGCTATTTAGAGCCGAACTTCGTAAACATATCCTCGTGTCGATCTTTTCAATTCCGCACCATATATACTTTATTGTGACTAACTTTGTTTTGCAGGAGCACGAAGTCAAGGCCCTTGAAAGTTGTTTCAAAAGTCCTTGAAATCAAAGTTACACAAAGAGCACAGATCGACATCAAGTCCCTTGAAAGGAGTTTTAAGGCCTTGAGATTTAGTTTGCAAAAAGTTCCTATACTCTATTCAAACCCCCTTCTAGAGTATCTTTTACCTTATTTATTTCACCTACCGGTTCTTCAATTGGTATCAGAGCTAGACTCACGTTTATTGATTTAACCATCAGTGAGACTAATCATGAATCATGTAGGTGATGGTGGATTTTCTCAAGGAAGATCATCATCTCGACCACAACTCTTATGTGGAAACAACTTTGCTCATTGGATAGAACTCATGTGTATGTTCATTATTGACCAGGATATGGAGCTTTTGAGCATCATTCAAAATGGACCTAAAGTTCCAATGACAACGGTTGAAGGTGTCTAAGTCCCAAAGAAGGAAGATGACTTCACACAGGCTGACGTGGACAGTGTGTCAAAGAATTACAAAGCAATGAACCTACTATATTGTGGATTAGATGCAAATGGATTCAACCGCATCTCATCATGCAAGAGTGCTAAAGAAAAATGGGACAAGCTTCTTGTTACTTATGAAGGAACAATTCAAGTCAGGGAAACAAAGATTAGCATCTTTCTCAGACAATACGAGTTATTCAAGATGAACCCAAATGAAACAGTCAAAGATATGTTCACCAGATTCACTAAGATTGTGAACAACCTGGACTCACTAGGAAAGATCTTCACAAATAAAGAGAAAGTGAGGAGGTTCTAAGGAGCCTACCTAAAGCCAAGTGGGGACCAAAGATGACTACTATTGAAGAAGCTCAGAATCTCACAACTCTTCCTCTTGATGACCTCCTTGGAAAACTCATCACACATGAAATGGTTCTTGGTGAAGAAGATGGAAAGCTCACATCCAACTCCAAGAATTTGGCATTAAAATCAAGAAGAGATGAATTATCATATGACGAAGAGGAGAGTGATGATGATGATGAAGAAGATGCAATCTCCATGATCTCTAAGGGTCTCGCAAGAATTCTCAAGATTAAGAAACAATCTGTTAATAGAGAATATCCACGAGCATCAAAACCCCGAGGTAAGTTTTCCAACTCCAATAAAAAAATGAGAGTACTGACTTGTTTTGAATATGGTGAAACATATCATCTTGTGAAGGATTGTCCACAAAAGAAGAGGAACAACATCAAGAAAAATGATCGAAAGAAGAAAGTTATGGTTGCTTCATGGAGTGATTCAGAATCAACAAATGAATCAGAAGATGAAAAAGAACAAGCAAACTTGTGTCTCATGGCCGATCATGAAGAAAATTCAAATCTATATGTTGACAATGTGGATATCACCAAGGTAAAGGAGCACAAATGGATATTAGATAGTGGTTACTCAAGACACATGAGTGGAAAAAGCTCTTTATTCTCAGATTTAAAGAAGCAATCATTTGGAACCATTACACTTGGTGATAAAGGAAAGTGTGACAAAATTGGCATTGGAAAAATTTGCTATAATTCATCTAACTTCATTAATGATGTTTATTTGGTTGATGGTATAAAGTATAATTTGCTAAGTATTTCTCAAATATGTGATAAGGGCAACAAAGTTATGTTTGATTCAGATAAATGTGAGGTTCATGACAAAAAGACTGGTGAAGTGGTGCTTACTACTCCTAGATGTAATAATGTATATTCCATGAGTACTAACCAAGTTTCAAGAACTAAGCTAAAATGTCTAAAGGCCTTGACTGATGATTCAAGACTTTGGCATAGAAGACTTGGTCACGTAAGCATGCACACCATGCAGAAGCTACTTACAAAAGATTTGGTACGTGGTTTGCCAAACCTAAATTTCAAGGTTAATAATCTATGTAAGACGTGTACACAAGGTAAACAAACACGAGGTTCATTCAAACCTAAGAAAATTGTAAGTTCTTCTCGACCCATTGAACTTTTACACATGGATCTTTGTGTACCTATGCATGTCAAATCTCCCAGAGGCATGCAGTACATCCTTGTTATAATGGATGATCTCGTTTCACATGGATTTCTTTTCTACGAGAAAATTTTGAAGCTTTATTTGAGTTTTCAAAATTGTGTAAGGAGTTACAAACTTTGAAAAACCTACCAATTGTTTCTATAAGAAGTGATCATGGTAGAGAATTTGATCAACTGAAGTTTGATTTGTTTTGTGCAAAATATGGCATTTCACATAATTTTTCAGCTCTTAGAACTCCTCAACAAAATGGAGTTGTGGAACGTAAGAACCGCACTCTTGAGGATATGTCTAGGACAATGCTTTTAGAAAAACAATTTGCCAAAAAAATTTTGGGCTGAAGCAGTAAACACTGCAAATTATATTTTGAATAGATGTTTAATTAGCCCTATTTTAAAAAAGACTCCTTATGAACTCTTTAAAGGAAGAAAACCAAATATTTCATATTTCAAACCCTTTGGATGTACTTGTATTGTTCATAACAATGGCAAAGATAATCTTGGGAAATTTGATGCACGTATTGATGAAGCTATATTTATTGGATATGCTTCAAATAGCAAAGTTTATCGCGTCTATAACAAACGTACCAAAATTGTTGAGGAAAGCATTCATATCATTTTTTATGAAAGAAATGATGGTACTTTGAGTGAAAGTTTTGCAGATCTTAATCTGAATCAAAGAGAAGATTATAATTCGGGTGAAGAGGAAGATCCTAAAGATAGAGACAAGAATATGCAGGAAAAGATTCAAGATACCGAAAAAAAACCTCAAGAACTTGAAACACACCTTCAAGACCTTGAAATAGGAAACTGTGATAACAGAACTCCGCTTCAAGGGCTTGAAACCCAACTTCAAGGCCTTGAGATTGGATCAACAGGTAATATACCAACGGTACCTGAATCTAGTCAAACATATGAAGCTCAACCTTTTGGATCTGCTCCATCTGTTAAAAGAATAAAAGTTCAACACTCCTCATATCATCCACAAGAGAATGTGATCTCAGATCCAAATGCTGGAGTTCAAACTAGATATAAAGTGAACAATTTATGTGCCTTCTCCGCTTTTGTATCGCTTGTCGAGCCAAAGAACTACGTTCAAGCTCTTCAAGAACCTGATTGGATCATTGCCATGCAAAATGAATTGAATGAATTTGAGAGGAACAAGGTATGGACTCTTACTTCAAGACCAAAACATCAATCAGTTATTGGCACGAAATGGGTCTTTCGAAACAAATTGGATGAAAGTGTCAAAGTCATACGAAATAAAGCACGACTTGTAGCACAAGGCTATAACCAAGAAGAAGGTATTGATTATGAGGAGACTTTTGCTCCTGTTGCCAGGTTAGAAGTCATACAATTGCTACTTGCATTTGCATCTTTCATGAGCATAAAACTTTTTCAAATGGATGTAAAATGTGCTTTTCTAAACGGCTTCTTAGAAGAAGAAGTCTACGTTGCTCAACCTCCTGGTTTTGAAAATGATGAATTTCCAAATCATGTTTTTAAATTAGACAAAGCTCTTAAGGGTCTTAAGCAAGCTCCTCGAGCTTGGTATGAAAGATTATCTAAATATCTTCTTTAAAACAATTTCAAAAGAGGTTTGATTGATAAAACATTGTTTATCAAAACTAGAGGCAACGACATTGTAGTAGTACAAATCTATATTGATGATATATTATTCAGTGCTACTAATAATTCCCTCTGCAAGAAATTTTCAGATATTATGTGTAGGGAATTTGAAATGAGCTTAATGGGAGAGCTAAATTTCTTTCTTGGACTTCAAGTTACACAAGCAAAGAAAGGAATTTTTCTCAATCAAAACAAGTATACTAAAGACTTGCTTAAGAAGTACAAAATGGATCAATCTAAGGTTGCAAAGACTCTTATGAGTTCAACACTTTCGCTAGATCATGACAAGAATGACAAAACTGTAGTACAAAAGGAGTATCGAGGTATGATCGGTTCATTGTTGTATCTAACTGCTAGTCATCCTGACATTATGTTTAGCGTGTGCATGTGTGCAAGATTTCAAGCTGATCGTAAAGAGTCACACTTGATAGTTGTGAAAAGAATTTTTTGGTATCTCAATGGCACTAAGGATCTAGGGTTATGGTACCCACGTCAAACCTCGTTTCATCTTATTGGCTATTCAGATGCAGACTTTGCAGGTTATAAGGTTGATAGAAAAAGTACTTCTGGATGTTGCCAATTCTTAGGGTCATCCCTAATTAGTTGGAACTCCAAGAAGCAAAATTTTGTTGCCCTATCCACAGCTGAAGCTGAATATATAGCTGTAGGAGCCTGTTGTGCACAAATTCTTTGGATTGCTCAACAACTTCGTGACCTTGGCTTTGACTTAAAAGGTATTCGTATAAAATGTGATAATACTAGTGCTATTTCTATAACCAAAAATCTTGTGCAGCATTCAAGGACTAAGCATATTGATGTAAGACATCGTTTCATACGTGATCATGTTGAGAAAGGTGATGTTTCGATCTCTTTTATCTCAACTAACTTGCAGCTTGCTAAACTAACAAATGCAGGTACGATAAAACACGTCGAGTCCTTAGCTCCTTGATCTTCTCGTCTTCTGTTGAATCGAGAGAGAAGATATTTTTCCGCTTTTGTTTTTAGAAAATCTTCGGTTGAGATCTTCGGTTGAAAGAGATCTTTCATAAATCTTTTCGTTTGAGCAAATCTTCTTGGAAGATCTTCTTTGCATTTGAATCCTTCGTGCATATAACTTCAAGGCCTTTGAGATTGTCCCTTTGTAAACGATATCTTCCTTGTCCTTAAGTTATACTTCAAGGACCTTGAACTTAATATCAAGGCCCTTGACATTTGATAAGGCCTACACTGAATTCAAACCAACCAAGAATCTAGAGAATATAATCAATACATTCTTAGTGTATCAAACTGCTACATTTGTGTTAAGTCTTCCATCATCAACACCTGTAAAACATTATAAACAAGGTGGAGTTTTCAATCTCCCCATTGATGGAAGACAACACAAATGTTTTATCGTACCTGCATTTGTTAGTTTAGCAATGCATATGAAAATCAAAACTAAAAATGCAGAATGCAGTATATCGAAATGTCGTGTTGATGATGAAAGACTTAAAACAAATGTAGTAGTTTGATACACTAACAATGTATTAATTATATTCTCTAGATGCTTGGTTGGTTTGAATTCAGTGCAGGTCTTATCAAATGTCAAGGGCCTTGATATTAAGTTCAACGGCCTTGAAGTATAACTTAAAGACAAGGAAGATAGCGTTTACAAAGGGACGATCTCAAAGGCCTTGAAGTTATATGCACGAAGGATTCAAATGCAAAGAAGATCTTCCAGGAAGATTTGCTCAAACAAAAAGAATTCTGAAAGATCTCTTTCAACTGAAGATTTTCTGAAAACAAAAGCGGAAAAATATCTTCTCTCTCAATTCATGTAACACCCCGAATCCGCGGGACTCGGGATGCTACGGGCGGAGACCTCACAATGGGTCCCGACCCTTAGCCTGACAACAATTTCACTAGATCTTACAACAAGACACAAATAAAGGCAAAACCGAAATTCATTTTAATGCAATGATATGAACCCCAAAAGAAAACAACGAAAGACTTCAGCCGAGATACAACGCTAAAGGCAACCTCCATACACGCGACATACATAAAACCTTAAATAATACATAAAAACAACCCCCAAAACCCATCCTAAAATGTACGGACCCCGGCTGCCCACTCTTCCGGATCTCTCGGCCGCGTCCCTAACCTGCAAGTCAACTACAACAATATCGGTATAAAACCGTTAGGTAGCATTCAAGGCATTAGAATCATGGTATTGGCACACACACACACATAAGGCATCATAAACACACAACATGTTCCAAAACACACAATCCGGTTTATTATCTTTTTATTATTAGGTAATATCCCGTTCTAATTCAACTTCTTTTGTGACACGAGAATCTTAAAGATCTCGCCCTTGTCCCCTTTCACCATACGGGTTTGTACTTGATGCGGATCAGCATCACCCGATGGACTGGTCGCAAGACACCTCCCAGTCATCCCCATTTTGGACTGGACAAGCGGTCACCGCCCATTATCATACACTTGGGCCAAATATAAACATATAAAGGTCGGTAATCCTATTTCCGGTTTAGTTGTTATAAACTATAAACAATAAACAGACAGATAAACAATAAACACACACCACCAACACGCATCGAAACTAATACAGAGAATACGAGCTAAGTAAGTCCGGATACTTACCTGTACCAAAGCTAAACCCGCTAAATCCCGTACTCGATTTCCCGCAAGAATGTAACTCAACGCCTGATCAGACAAGGCACACAATCAATGTCTAACCAACAAGCTAGAAGCTCTCGGGCTTCTAGTCTCCCAAGCCTATACGAGGTCACAACCCTAGCATGCTAGGTCCAACTCCTAATCTAAAAGATCATCCTATGATCGTACCAAAACCTCACAATACACATAAACCATTCAACAACAATATACGGTTCAAGGCCACTACTTGGCATTCTCTCTAAGTTATGCTAGGTCCAACCTAGCATGATACTAATACTAATCATAACTAGATCGAGAAAGGTACTCACACGAGGTTGAAGACGGAAGATGATCTACGAATGTCGAATGCGGATTCGTTAGGCCTTTATCGGGGTCGTTTCTGAACCTAACACCAAAACCAAACAAGTTTAGCTCATACGCTAAACTTGATCGGACTCTATATATTATAAATAAATCTAAGGAAACCCCGTTTTCAAAAGCCAGCGTTAAAACTCGTTAAACCCTTCCAGGCGAAAATATGAAATTAAACCACTTGGTCGTAAAACCGCAATTAATACTTTGAGCTGTAAAACGAATTTAAATCCAATAGGGGCATAAAATCAAATTCCGAAACTTGGGCCATTTTCCATAATTAATTTTCTGCAGGAGTATAAAATACAACTTCTAAAAATTAGGGCCATTACTGCAAATTCAAAGAAGTGGGCAAAACTTGTAATATACAAAAATAAGGGGGGCCGAAATAATTAGGGCAAAAATCCCTTCTTCAACCTTCAAACGGAACGCAGCAGAGGAGGAGAAAAATTGGGCGGAGAGGAGGTCTGTGAGGGCGGCGGTGTAGGACTGCTTGGATCCGACAGCGAGACGAGGGGGCTGGGGGTCGTCTGGTGGTCCGGCGTTGTTGGCAGGGCAAGCAGGGTGGCGTCTGCGAGGTTCCACTGATGGCTCGAGGCGCCACTCCCTGGCGGCTCTACGGGTAGTCGAAACGGCGGCAGCAAGACTACTCTCGGCGGTTCCCAAACGGTTGCGGCGAAAGAGGGAAAAGAAGGTCGATTCCCGGTTCGAAGTGAAGGCAGAGGAAGAGTAGGTGGGAGGCTTCGATCCGGCGTCGGCGATACAGAGAAGATCGAGACGGGAGAGGCTGCTTCCGGTTGCAAATAGAGACGAAGAAAGAGATGAGAGTGTGATGCTGGAGGTTTGAGTGTGATGCTGTTGAACAGAGGGATGAGAGAGGCGTGAGATGATAGAGGGCAGAGGAGGGTGAGGGGTCAGGTGCAGTGCAGAGCACAGGCGGCAGCAGTGAGGGGAGAGCGAGGAGTCGGTTGCGTGCTCACCAGCCAGGAGAGAGAGGGAAAAAAAAGAAATAAAATGAAATTGAAAAGAAAAAAAATAAAATAATAGATAAAGGAAAAGAGTAATTGAATAACTCGCTCAAAGAGTTCGGAACGGGATTTTCGAGTCGGAAAGATTTTTCGAACCTTTCCTAAAGTAAACCATAAAATAAATATACTGAAAATATATACTCGTAAAAATTATAGTTTTCGATATATAAATTGCTCCCGTAAAATATATTATTGATAATAATATAACGGTATAATACGAATAATATGTATATATATTAGAACTCGTAAAATTCAATTTACGACGTGAAAATACTCGGAAAATATATCGAGGCCATTAAAATATTTGACAAAATACGAAGAAAAAAAAAATATTGAAAACGCACCCAATAAACGGGTCGTTACATTATATCCCCCTAAAAACAAGTTTCGTCCCGAAACTTGCTATGCGTTGAACTTCTCGGTCCCTAAGGCCGAGGTATGAGCTCTCAAACTAAGAAGGCTTAAACCTTCTAATCTATACACACAATCTACTCAAACTACCACCGCAAGATATATCAAGTCATATAGCACATTCCCGCACAGGGCACAAACTACGCATAACATCACCGAAAAACACAAATAACTTAAGGGAAGAACTAGGTCTAACCCGTCGATTCTATCAAAGCTACTAGCTCGGCGCAAAACTCAACTAAAGATACTGTCTTTCGTTTGATACACATGAAACACCGGGTGAATACTCTCTACTCTTGGCGGCAACGCCAACTTACAAGGCACTTTCCCAACTCGCGCTAAGATCTCTAAAAGGTCGATATATCGGAACTCAACTTCCTTATCCGGTCTTTCTCAAAGCAGCATTTTCACCATGTTTCTCTTTAATATCACTATCCCTGAAGATCGAACTTCCAATTTACACCGTTGGCTTTGGTTCTTGTCAAACCAAACTTTGATGTTATGTTTCCTCAATTCTTGAAGTAAGTCCCCAACGGTGAAGAAAGTACTTTACTCCACACCGATTCACCAATGAGACACGTATGCTATTACTTTTACATCGTTCCTCAATACTCAATCAAGACCTTGTCTTGAAGAATCACTTGTACATTTCAAACTCATAACACCTCAAAGTAAATCAAAACAGTTGCACCATTGAATCCCCTCTAAACTCTCAACAACTCTATTGTCAATTCTTCTTCCCGTTCAATACTTCATTGTCATCTAGAGTAGGTTACCATAATTGGTGTTATACAACTTCTCTCTTCACAAATCTGGTAAAGCTCAGTACATTTAAGAAAACTTGTCACTTCTTTCACATTTTTTTTTTTTTTGGGGTTTGTCATCCCGAGACAACTTGTTATACCTCTTATCCCTTTTTTAAGAGTATACCCCATACATCTTATCCGGGCATCAATAAGCCCATATGGAGTGACTACAACTCGTGATCACCCTGGTTGGTCCGGAATGCTGTATTTGCAATATCCCAGCCTCAAATTTTCAAACGGTGACAATCAAGTCTTAACTTAATTTTAAAAGAGACTACCGACCCATGCAGCTGGTCGAGTAGATCTCCCATTCGTTATAAGGGATATTTGTCCTTCATTGTCATCTTGCTCAACTTATAGTAATCGATGTACAAACAAAGATAACCATTCCTCTCTTCGCAAACTGGTGTCCTCTATAACAACTTCTAATCAAGAGTTCAAGATACATCCCATCTTGAACTTCAAATCAAGAGTTCAAGATATATTCTAATGTGAACTTTAATCAAGAGTTCAAGATATACTTCCAACATGAACTTTAAATCAAGAGTTCAAGATAACTTCTGGTGTTCTCTATGGCGGTGCATTGGTTCTAATGAACCTTTATCAACAAGTCCTTGCAATTGCTCCTTTGATTGCATCCTCAACTAGAGTATCCTTACGGGTATCATTTATTGATGTCTTTTGTACGACGCCTTAGAAATGGGAGTTAAGCCCAAATCAATCTTAGCGCTAAAATTCACATTCTGATGCATTGGAATCTGTTCTATCTCGGGTTCTATCTCGGGTTCTATCTTTCTCTTCCCATCACATATTGTAATAACCAACATAATCTTGTCTTATCACTTTACAAGTGGTCATAACACAATTGATCTACCTTGATCTATTAAGGTGATGTCTTTAAGACTCGTGTATTGTTCCATCTTCAGCTATCATGGGTCCTTCTTCTCTCGAATCCGTATTGTTCCATCTTTTTCACCTGGAAGACATGGTCGTAATAACCTTTTAAGAACTCATACTTATGTGTTGCCACACCCGTCCTAACTCTAGGGCATAATCACGTCTTAGAACAAATCGACCTTATTTTCTTCGTTGTCCCGGACATCCCAACATATTGGGGGAGTTCTTTTGTATTCTACCTAAGCTTGCACCATTCCTTCGAGTATGTGTAGAACTTACTTCATTTTCTTATGAAATTTTCAAACCGATCGTAGAGGCTCTAACCTCAATCTTTCATGTACTTCTTGTACATCTCTTATCGACAACAAACTTCAAAACTTCGGTCTTCTTTTACTCTTGTTGGTCACCTTAAGCATCTTTTGGTAGTCCATGAACAATCTTCACAACCGTGCTAGTATGTCTTGTGGAGCACGCTAGAAGAAATTCCTCATTCAGAACCACTAAAATATCAAACTCATTACATCTCCAAGTACTAACATCATAACTCTAAGCTTACAGCGTTGCACTAATCTAGGTCCTCTCTTTCACGCCATAGCCACCATGTCTCTTCCGTGTGAGTCTAGAAACTTGACTCATCTCTTGCCCGCGGTGACATATCATCCATTTCATACCCTGCATCATCTATATACTCCTGTTTAAGTACCACCTCCATGACACCTTACCTTCTTCTTGATTCACTACTTCCCCTTTACCGTGGTCAAACTTTAAAACCTCTAATTCGTGTCGTTCTCCCTTATGCCAACTCGATGATCTACAAAGGTCTCAATAGGTCATCCAAATCCCACTATAAGAGAACCGCTAGAGTTACTTGCTTGAACTCATACAACATTATTTGATTTAAGACAGATACACTTTCGTTGACGTGCTTCTTTACCATTGACATTGATCCACCACGAATACTTTAAGCACTTGTTACCGATCGTCTATATTCCCATAGTCTGGGTTACTTCTCCCATCTACACACATCAATGGTGTTATCCACCTGCGCGTTCTCGGTTGTCACTGATTAACTTGTAACTGACCTCCTCTAATGTCAATGACTTACCATTCTTCTTAAACTTCCCATGCTACCATTCTCATGAAGGCTACCCTTCTCGGGGTGCTATGCCTTAAACTTCACTTGCTCATATCACCCTTCACAGCCCCCATTAACTCTTCCTACGCTCCACACTTCCTTCTTCTATAAGGTAACTATAACTTCTCGGGCCTTGTGGTGTCATCCGACCCATTTTCATAAGCTTAATCGCTCTCCCATGATGCCTTGTAAGTTCATCTTCTCAAGAATTGTGACTTTAATTAGCATCCACTCGCGCTCCCCTTGGTTGGTATCTTAAGTCTCCCGATCACAGCTCCTCGTTTCATCTTTCATCTTCTTAGGATCATTAATTATACACACTTCCTCCTTGGCGTTTCTTAGCCTTATCCTTATAATGGAGACCGGTCAACTCCACGTGAATCCCCACCATCCCTTCTTCTCATAACTCTAGTAATGTTGAAACTTTACTTTTTGGTACCTCGTAAACTTAACTTACGGTATCTTAAATCATTAGCAAATGGTTCGATCACTCTTCTCGTCTTGACTCAAATGCTTAGGAGTGTCTAAAGAAAACTTCACATCTTAATGGAATGTCACATTTAACCTTGTTAGAATGTATCTCTCTCCTCCTCGATTCGCATCTTTAGTTGTCCACGCGTCTTCTTGAAGAACTTATGTTCGTTATCTCAATTGGTCTTGCCATATTACAATCACGGTTTCTTTCTTTATAACCACATATACACCTTAACGCTGCTTTCTTTACTTGTAGTGTTTCCATCTCGAATTCTCTTAAGTTGACTCAAAGTTCCCTTCTATTTGTTCGTCCTTGCCACTAATGTCCTCTTTATCCTTCAAATGGTTTCTTTGACGTCCCCAAAAGGAGTCCAATGGATAGCCAAGGTGTTTGCCAAAACGTGATGCTCAACTTGGTACTTGAGCATACTCAACTTCATATATACACTATCCTAATCTCAAATAGGCGTTTGTCCAGGGGCGATGATAGCTTCCTATCATCATAACTATAAGGTCCACTAGTACTAATATAATACTAGCGTACCTTAACTTACGTATATATAAATAAATATATAAGTCCTATGTTCACATTACTACTAATATATCACATCCAGAAATCTATAACAACAAAACAAGGTCCAAACATGTACTATAGTCCACATATATATAACTATACATATATATATCAACTCCAACATGCAACTACAATCAATATATACATATCTATGTATCTACATATATATATATAAATTCAATAAACTAAGCTGCCGAGATCCACGGAAGGAGTGGTGGTCCGTACATTCTACCCCGACTCATGCATGTGATTTTGAAAACGAAAACTCAGAACCCGCGGGGTTCTGTTTATTCCTTATTCGGCCTTTAGAAGATTGCAAGTGCCATTGTTGTCAACCTAGGGCTCTGATACCACTTTTGTAACACCCCGAATCCGCGGGACTCGGGATGCTACGGGCGGAGACCTCACAATGGGTCCCGACCCTTAGCCTGACAACAATTTCACTGGATCTTACAACAAGACACAAATAAAGGCAAAACCGAAATTCATTTTAATGCAATGATATGAACCCCAAAAGAAAACAACGAAAGACTTCAGCCGAGATACAACGCTAAAGGCAACCTCCATACACGCGACATACATAAAACCCTAAATAATACATAAAAACAACCCCCAAAACCCATCCTAAAATGTACGGACCCCGGCTGCCCACTCTTCCGGATCTCTCGGCCGCGTCCCTAACCTGCAAGTCAACTACAACAATATCGGTATAAAACCGTTAGCTAGCATTCAAGGCATTAGAATCATGGTATTGGCACACACACACACACATAAGGCATCATAAACACACAACATGTTCCAAAACACACAATCCGGTTTATTATCTTTTTATTATTAGGTCATATCCCGTTCTAATTCAACTTCTTTTGTGACACGAGAATCTTAAAGATCTCGCCCTTGTCCCCTTTCACCATACGGGTTTGTACTTGATGCGGATCAGCATCACCCGATGGACTGGTCGCAAGACACCTCCCAGTCATCCCCATTTTGGACTGGACAAGCGGTCACCGCCCGTTATCATACACTTGGGCCAAATATAAACATATAAAGGTCGGTAATCCTATTTCCGGTTTAGTTGTTATAAACCATAAACAATAAACAGACAGATAAACAATAAACACACACCACCAACACGCATCGAAACTAATACAGAGAATACGAGCTAAGTAAGTCCGGAGACTTACCTGTACCAAAGCTAAACCCGCTAAATCCCGTACTCGATTTCCCGCAAGAATGTAACTCAACGCCTGATCAGACAAGGCACACAATCAATGTCTAACCAACAAGCTAGAAGCTCTCGGGCTTCTAGTCTCCCAAGCCTATACGAGGTCACAACCCTAGCATGCTAGGTCCAACTCCTAATCTAAAAGATCATCCTATGATCGTACCAAAACCTCACAATACACAAACCATTCAACAACAATATAAGGTTCAAGGCCACTACTTGGCATTCTCTCTAAGTTATGCTAGGTCCAACCTATCATGATACTAATACCAATCATAACTAGATCGAGAAAGGTACTCACATGAGGTTGAAGACGGAAGATGATCTACGAATGTCGAATGCGGATTCGTTAGGCCTTTATCGGGGTCGTTTCTGAACCTAACACCAAAACCAAACAAGTTTAGCTCATACGCTAAACTTGAACGGACTCTATATATTATAAATAAATCTAAGGAAACCCCGTTTTCAAAAGCCAGCGTTAAAACTCGTTAAACCCTTCCAGGCGAAAATATGAAATTAAACCACTTGGTCGTAAAACCGCAATTAATACTTTGAGCTGTAAAACGAATTTAAATCCAATAGGGGCATAAAATCAAATTCCGAAACTTGGGCCATTTTCCATAATTAATTTTCTGCAGGAGTATAAAATACAACTTCTAAAAATTAGGGCCATTACTGCAAATTCAAAGAAGTGGGCAAAACTTGTAATATACAAAAATAAGGGGGGCCGAAATAATTAGGGCGAAAATCCCTTCTTCAACCTTCAAACGGAACGCAGCAGAGGAGGAGAAAAATTGGGCGGAGAGGAGGTCTGTGAGGGCGGCGGCGTAGGACTGCTTGGATCCGACAGCGAGGCGAGGGGGCTGGGGGTCGTCTGGTGGTCCGGCGTTGTTGGCAGGGCAAGCAGGGTGGGGTCTGCGAGGTTCCACTGATGGCTCGAGGCGCCACTCCCTGGCGGCTCTACGGGTAGTCGAAACGGCGGCAGCAAGACTACTCTCGGCGGTTCCCAAACGGTTGCGGCGAAAGAGGGAAAAGAAGGTCGATTCCCGGTTCGAAGTGAAGGCAGAGGAAGAGTAGGTGGGGGGCTTCGATCCGGCGTCGGCGATACAGAGGAGATCGAGACGGGAGAGGCTGCTTCCGGTTGCAAATAGAGACGAAGAAAGAGATGAGAGTGTGATGCTGGAGGTTTGAGTGTGATGCTGTTGAACAGAGGGATGAGAGAGGCGTGAGATGATAGAGGGCAGAGGAGGGTGAGGGGTCAAGTGCAGTGCAGAGCACAGTGAGGGGAGAGCGAGGAGTCGGTTGCGTGCTCACCAGCCAGGAGAGAGAGGGAAAAAAAAGAAATAAAATGAAATTGAAAAGAAAAAAATAAAATAATAGATAAAGGAAAAGAGTAATTGAATAACTCGCTCAAAGAGTTCGGAACGGGATTTTCGAGTCGGAAAGATTTTTCGAACCTTTCCTAAAGTAAACCATAAAATAAATATACTGAAAATATATACTCGTAAAAATTATAGTTTTCGATATATAAATTGCTCCCGTAAAATATATTATTGATAATAATATAACGGTATAATACGAATAATATGTATATATATTAGAACTCGTAAAATTCAATTTACGACGTGAAAATACTCGGAAAATATATCGAGGCCATTAAAATATTTGACAAAATACGAAGAAAAAAAATAAATATTGAAAACGCACCCAATAAACGGGTCGTTACAATTCAACAGAAGACGAGAAGATCAAGGAGCTAAGTACTCGACGTGTTCTTAGGAGCTGAAGATTTGTAACGTCTACCTTATCTCAAAACAAGAAACGATCTTCATGGAGAAGAAGATTCATCTTCAAACGGTCATCTTTACAACGGCTAGAAGACCTCTCCATAGAAGAGTATAAATGAAGATGATGATCGAAGAAGAAAGACACATAAGCATACACGGAAAATATATTTACATCTTCAAGCAACCTAAACATCTTCATTCATTGTTTTTCTTTCTCTCTTTTACGCAAAAGCTATATCCCCTTAGAGAGAGAAAACACAAGAGCTCCATTAGAAGATCTAAATATTGTTATACTAGAGTGTGTGTTACTCTGCAAAGTAACTAGGCTATTTTAGCTAGGTTGAGAGTTGGAGCTAGATCGTAGCATTGGATACAGTGAGAGAAGAAGAGGATTTCTTCTAGTTTGTATCTAGGATTCTTTGAAGCTGATAATAGATAGTTAGATCCTAAGGTTATACCCTGGGACGGAGAGTAGGCTATTTAGAGCCGAACTTCGTAAACATATCTTCGTGTCGATCTTTTCAATTCCGCACCATATATACTTTATTGTGACTAACTTTGTTTTGTAGGAGCACGAAGTCAAGACCCTTGAAAGTTGTTTCAAAAGTCCTTGAACTCAAAGTTACACAAAGAGCACAGATCGACATCAAGTCCCTTGAAAGGAGTTTCAAGGCCTTGAGATTTAGTTTGCGAAAAGTTCTCATACTCTATTCAACACCCCATCTAGAGTATCTTTTACCTTATTTATTTCACCTACCGGTTCTTCATCCTTATTTCACCAAAGTTCTCCAGCTTCCTCTTTCTTGATAGAATCTCTTTCAAAAACTTCCCATAGGCGGGCATCCCTATAATGGCATCAAGAAAAGGGATGTTAATGTGTAGTGTATTCATAAGGTCTAGAAACTTACCAAAATGTTTGTCTAGATGGGCCCTCGCCCTTGACTGAGGGAATGGAAGTGGTGGTTTATAAGCAGGAGGTGGAACATAAACTTCAGTTTTATCTTTCGCTTTTTGGGGCTCCACCTCGGTTGGCACCTCGACCGAAGTGTTCGTTTGGTCGTGGCTCGACCGATGTACTAGATCTGCACTTTTTAGTCCACTTCGTGTCGTTATTGCCATAATATGTCCCATAGGGTTGCTCTCTGTCCTTGCTGGGAGCTTCCCTGGATCTCTCGGCGCTTCATTCGCCTTGTTAAAGAATTGTTGCTCTAAGGCTTTTTGTGCCTTCGAAAATAAAGTCATCGATGTCTCCATAGCGTTAAGCTTGATCAGAATTGCCTCCAACACTGCATCCTTCTTTTCTGGTTGGGACGAACTCGATCCAGGCTCTTGGCTTCTCAATGAAGTAGAAGAAGAAGAGGAGGGGTTAAAAGAATTATTAGCATGAGAATAAGGATTACCGGAATTTTGTTGATTAGATCTCCAATTGTTGTTGTTGGAGTTTCTATTGTTGTTGTAATTGTTCTTCCGCGGTCCCTGATAGTTATAATAACTCCCTTGATATCCTCCATCTTGCTCCTTCTTCGTTTGAGCTACTAAAAGCTTCTTCAATGCTTTTACCTCATTGCTAAGCGAGGTGAGTTGAGCTCCATTCGATGATGTGTCTTGAAAGCTAACTCTCCTTGCTCCATTTTCAGTTCCTTGATGGGAGTACTTCTCTATATGTAGAGCTTGTTTTTCAATGAAATCCCAAGCTTCATCTATCGGCATATCCATGAATGTGCCGGCTGAAAGTAGTTGGAGATTGAATTGAGTCGCTCCATCCAAACCTTTGAAATAAATTTCCAGCAACTCGATCTTTGGAATCTCATGATGTGGACAATCCAATAGAATATCCTTGAATCTCTCCCATGACATGGACAAACTCTCCTTGTCCTTCATAATAAAAGCATTGATTTTTCCCCTCATTTCAGCGGTTTTAGAGGGAGGAAAGAACTTAGTAAGAAACTCCATCGTCATCTCTTCCCAAGTGTTGATTTTTCCGGCCGGAAGAGATTGATACCAAACAAGAGCCTTGTCTTTCAAAGAGAAATAGAAAGGCCTGAACTTATAATTGTTATTCTCTAGTCTTGAAGATCTCAAGGTCTCCATCAAAATCTCATAGTTTTGCAAAAGCTGATGCGGAGACTCGCTCTCTAAACCTCCAAATTGACATTGTCGGATCATAGTTAGAACTTGCGGTCGAAGTTCATAATCATGCTCACATGTATCACCTAGGTTGACTCCTGGACGCCTGACTTGCTGATTGGGGTCCATCCTCTGTCTTAGGGTTTCTTGAACTCCAGCAAAAAGAACATCTCGGATCGGCATCCGAGGTGGTAGGTGTACATCGGCCGGGGCAACATGAACTGGGTCCTGCCTCGGTCGAGGATCAGGGATCGGTCTAGGCAGAAACTAGGCCCTTAGAGCGGCCATATCTACTTCAATTCCTTCTGTTCTGGTGCGAGTCTCTTCTCTCTCTCGTTGCAGCTCTTCTCTATTGAGGCGTAGTTGTTCCAATGCCTCCTTCAATTTGGCTTCAAGATCGTGATCGTCTTGATTAGCCATCTTAGCTTCTTTCAATCTTCTCTTGTAGGTCTTTTCTGGTTCGGGATCGTAAGGAACGATTTCCTTTCCAACACGAGTTCTTCGCATAAACCCAAGGAAAGATCCTGCAAAAACATTCAAATAGAGTAGTCAAATGCAACAAGGGCAATTGCCCCGAAAGTCTACCGAAACCGGCTTGGTCTAGACCAAGTCCCCGGCAACGGCGCCAAAAACTTGTTCGCTCTAAAAGATGTGTGCAAACTTTAAAATTTATAACCCAAGAAGTATGCTTGAATAATATGCGAACCCGCAGTGTACGGATCAATTGTAATAAAAGCAAGAATTCCAGGGGTCGAACACAAGGACAATGGTGAAACAAAGCATGAAATTAGGTAGTCAAATGTTGCTAATAACTACGAGTTAAAGAAATCAAAGATGATATAAAGTCAGATAAAAGGAATGCGGATTCTAGGGATTAAAGCATCTAGTTGTGGTTCCGACTCAAGATCTCAAAGGATAACACGGACAATGTTGAGGTTTGCAAAGGCAAGGTGTTTCTAAGGTGGGAATAGATCACCGGGTAAGTCTCACTACTCACTATCCTAAATCAAAGCTCCTATTACCGGGTAAGTCTTATAGTACTAAGGTAAGGAACTATAATCTCAAACCAACACACCACCCAAGGGAATAGAATCAACATTTACCGGGTAAGTCTGAGGCTAACTCTCAAAGATGGGATGAAGGCACACTCAAACCCCAATAAAGGATAAACCTTTATTACCTACACTCATGATCTTGGGCAAACAAACAAAGGAATCAATGGGTAAGTCTCATCCTAGGCTTGCATTGAACCAAGAAAGGTATAATAAAGATAGGATTTGGCAAACTTAAATCTTAACTCAGATAGGTTCAGGAAAGGTTCGCCTCGTTCAGTTATATTTCATCCCGGCCGAGATGTTCAATAACCGACCGAGGTGTTCTACGGTTAAGGTAAAGACTCGAGATTTCAGGGTCCTGTTGGGATTAAGATCATTCTATCATCGTCTTTCCCACAACTTTCAACCAATCACCCTAGAATCGCATAAGAAACTTAGCCAACAATCATCATGATAACAATAATCAAATTAATAGGAAAGAATTCAATATTCGAACAAGAAAACCTTAAGGAAAAGGTCTCAATAACTTAATCAATCAATCAACAAACAAGCGTTCCTCAATCACAACTCAGCAAAGACAACAAACCAAAAGTAATCTAAGAAAATCTTACAAACTCCTTCAAAAGCCAACTTCAACTATGATTCCTTCCGTCCTTGAACTTCAATCCTTCAATTCTTCCTTCAACTCTTCATTCAAAACTCCAAAAAACCCTTCAATTGCTGGATGCTCTAAGCATGGTTGAACTTGTGAAAAATCCAACCCTTTATATAGGAGAATTATCTTCCAAAGATAATAATATCTTAAAAAGATAATTTCCTAGAAAATATATCCATATATCTCAAAATAAATCAGCCAAATATAATATATTCCTTCCAGAAATCCAGCCAAAATAAAAGATATCCTCCTTCCAAAAATAAAAGATCTCTGCCAAAAATAAAGATATTGCCGGCGACAAGGTGTTCGCCTCGGTCGGGACGCTCCTCAAGATCACCTCGGTCGAGGTGGTACTGTAGCTCACCGAGGTGAATCTCAACTGAATGTAGAATCTCTCGAATCTGGTCCAAATTTAATCTTCTTAATCATTTCCATGCTTCCTGAGATCTTCTCAATGTTCCAAAATGTAGCTCCAATGACCCCTTAGCTCCCTTAGCTCCATTTTGATGCAAAACGTGCCATTCTACCTACAATTACAACGAAACTAGGTGTAGACCTCGATTCCCGCAAAGGTACACAAAACAACAATATAATCAAAGAATATACATCCATACATGCAGATTTATGAAGATAAAACGTCTAAATTAGCCCCAAAATATAGACTATAATACATGCTATCACCTCTTATCCGTGTAAGACTTCTATCGACTCTGCGCTGCTAACATCCGCTCGCGGATCACTGCTACTCGAGTCATGTCATCTTGTATTTGCTCGGGTGCTACACCGCTAGCACTACTCGGCTCATCCCAACACAACGGTGTACGGCATCTCTGTCCATATAAAGCCTCATAAGGAGCCAACCTCATCGATGCGTGCCAACTTTTGTTATACGAAAACTCCACTAAGGGAAGGTGATATGGCCACACATGACCTCAGTCTAACACGTAGGCTCGCAACATGTCCTCCGGAGTCTGGATGGTCTGCTCGGACTAACCATCGGTCTGAGGATGATAAGCAATCGTAAACTGCAGACTCGTACCTAGGGCGGCATGAACCTGCTGGCAGAACCTCGATGTGAACCATCCGTCTCTATCAAAGACTATAGTCCTAGGTACTCCATGAAGTCTCACTATCTGTCTAGTGAACTCCTCTTCTAATCGACTCACCGGCCACGTTTCCTTGATCGGAATGAAACGTGCGGTCTTCGTCAGTCGATCAACTATGACCTAGATAAAATCGAAGCCTTGACTTGGTCTCAAAAACCGGTAACGAAATCCATAGAGATGTCCTCTCACTTCCACTAAGAGACGGGAAGTGGGTGTATCTCGCTACTGGTCTATGATGCTCGATCTTGACCTGTTTACAGGTCGCACATTGAGCTACATATCTCATGACGTCTGGCTTCAGACCTCCCCACTAGAAAGAGCGTCTGATATCATGGTACATCTTACTCGCACCAAGGTGCACTGAGTAAGGTGAAGAGTGAGCCTCCTGAAGGATCCTCTGTCTCAACTCTCAATCTGAAGGCACACAAACACGCTCCAGACGTCTCAAGATCCCATCAGCACCAATAGCGAACTGTGGTGCCTCTCCTTGAGACATCCGGTCTCGGATCTGCATCAAAGCTGGGCAACTCTCCTGCTTCTGTCGGATCTCGGCCAACAAATCAGGTACTATCTTCAAGGTGGACAATTGGTTGTCGGAATCCGGGAAGTGGATATCCATCTCTAGCCATGCAAGATCTCACTGTAATTGTGGCTGGCTGTCAGCCTAGCGATCGCCATCTCCCGAGACTCTTCCTATTGAGGGTGTCAGCTACTACGTTTTCCTTCCCTAGGTGGTATAAGATCTCAAGATCAAAGTCCTTGATCATCTCCAACCATCTGCGCTGGTGATTATTCAACTCCCGCTGAGTGAATATGTACTTCAGACACTTATGGTCTGTGAATATTTGACACGTAGCTCCATACAGATAATGTCTCCAAATCTTCAAAGCCTGAACCACAGCAGCCGACTCAAGGTCATGGGTAGGGTAATTCTCCTAGTACGTCTTCATCTGTCTAGACGCGTAAGCAATCACCTTACCCATCTTCCTCAAAACACATCCCAACCCAGCTTGGATGCGTCGTTGTAAACCACAAAGTCCTCAATGCCCTGTGGCTGAGCTAGGACAGGAGCAGAGGTCAAACTCTTCTTTAGCTCCTCGAAGCTCTACGGGCATAGCTCGGACCATACGAACCTCGTAGACTTTGCAACAAGGAAGTGAGCGGTCGGGCAATGACTGAAAAGCCCTCAAAACGCCGGTAGTAACCCGTCAATCCTAAGAAGCTGCATACCTCCTTGACGTTCTTAGGAGGCGGCCAAGAAGGTACTGACTTGATCTTCTCCAGATCTACCTTGATCCCTTCAGCTGAAACGATGTGACCAAGGAATGCTACCTCGAACATCCAAATGCTGCACTTAGAGAGCTTGGCGTAAAGCTCTCTATCCTGTAAGACCTGAAGAACGATCCTCAAGTGTCCTGCATGCTCCTCTCTACTGCGAGTAAACCTGAATGTTGTCTATGAAGACAACTGCAAAATGGTCTAGGAAGTCGATGAAGATGTTGTTCATCAACTCCATGAAGAATGCGGGCACATTCGTAAGCCCGAATGGCATTACTACAAACTCGTAGTGGCCATACCTTGTCCGAAATGCCGTCTTGGATATGTCCTGCTCTCTCACCCTCAGCTGGTGATATCCGGATCTCATATCGATCCTCTAAAACATTGAAGCTCCATGCAGCTAATCCAAAAGATCGTTGATACGGGGCAATGGGTACTTGTTCTTGATCGTCACCTTGTTCAGCTCTCAATAGTCGATACATAACCTCATTGACCCATCTTTCTTCCCGACGAAGAGGACTGGTGCGCCTCAAGGAGATACACTAGGGAAGATGAAGCCCTTCTCTGCTAACTCCTCGAGCTGCTTCTTCAACTCAAGCATCTCGATAGGCGTCATACGATAAGGAGCCTTAGAGATCGGTCTCGTACCGGGATCTAGCTCATTACCTAAGTTTACACTCCTCTATGGAGGTAAACCTGATGGCTCTCCAAAGACATCAACAAACTCGCAAGCTACTGGAATCTCCTCCAAAGCCAGACTCTTACTATCCTTCATGGCATAGCATTAAAAAGCCTCGCATCCCTGATTGATAAGTCTTGCAGCTCGAACTACACTGATGACTGTAACAGTCTTTCCTAGATCACATCCTCTGAAGATCTCAACATGGCTTACATCTGTAGTTACCGTCACTGTCCTCTTGCCGATGTCCAAAACTGCTCGATGTCGATCCATCCAATCCATACCGAGAATAACTTCTTCATGTACTAAGTACATAACGAAGAAGTCAGCTGGCCAATCACGACCTCCCAATCTAATAGGGAAATCGCGAATCTCTCATGTACCTCGAATCTTACCCCATCGGGTAATCCTATAAAGAAGGGTCTACCTTCTACGGTAACTAAGGCCAATCTATCTACACATGCATCAGATATAAAAGAATGATTAGCACCGGTATCGAAAAGAACTCAGACATAAAAACCATTAATATGAATGGTACATGTGGTCGTTGTCGCTATCGGCTCTACAACACTCCTCAGCTCATACACTCTGGCTGATGTATCTCTGGTGTCTGCAGATCCACCAACACGTCCTCTACCTCTTCCTTGTCCCGGAGTGGAACCATGAGGAGCAGTAGAACTAGAAACTCTTTGCTGCTAATGATGATAATGTGATCTTTGTACACCTCCTACAGCACTAGCAAGTGAAGAACCCTATTGTGATAACGTCTTGCTCTGGCGGAAAAATGTAGCTCTATGTCCGGTCTTGCCACAAGAAAATCACGTCACTACTGGCTTCTTGCAATTAGCTTGGATGTGTCCTGTACCTCCGCAGTTATGACACTACCGCCCTTTGTCAGAACTCTGCTGGAAACTAGAACGTCCCGGCGTCTGACTACGCCAAAATCCAGCTGCTTCACCTCCAGCACTGGCTGATCCAGTATTCTGTCTCTTCTCAGGACCTCTTGTTTGAGAAACCCTCCTCTGACCCGGTCGGTCTCTCTCATAGGCAAAATCTCTATCCTGATAGTCCGTCAAAAAATCACAACGGAAACTAGCAAGATAAGAGCGTGTCGACTCTCTCATCCTCCGAGAGAAAAGGTAAACATGCTGATCCTCAGGTGGTGCAGACGGACCCAACAAAGACAACTCATCCTAAAACTTGCTGATGATCTCAGCAATAGGCAAATCCTCGAATCCAGCCTCAAGGAAATCCTGAAGACGGTCTCTACTCATAGCTGTAGGGCAGTAGCGATCTCTGATCACCGTCTTCATCTGCTAATAACTAGTGACCTTATTGCGAGTTGTCCTTCACCAAGAATGAGCATGATCCTTTAGTAGCATCTATCTATGTTGACTCGACGTCCCTTTGAGCAACCGATAGCCTCCATAGCAGAATCCAGGTGTCCTAGTCACTGTTCCACCTCCAATCCAGTCTTTCCCATGAAAGTGGGAACCTTCAACTGGTCGAAAGCCTTCAACTAACTATTGGGCTTCGGTTTCTTCGCCTCACCCGGCGCTCTAACAACCTCATCAACTCTAGCAGGTGGGTAAACAATCTGTGTAACTCTCTGCGAAACCTCAGCTGATCTCGCGGGAACTGGCGGAACTGGTGCTGCCTTCAGTCTTGATAGCCTCCTCAACTCTCTGCACATAGCCGCGATATGCAGAACTCCTATGGACACTCAACCAGACTCCGTCGATGGTGCTCTCTGTGCTCCGGACCTAATAGCGGTCCTGTTCCCAGCTTCAAGAATAACACTCTCAGCAATCTCCTCAGCGAACGCCTCAGCGATAGGCAGATCAACAAATGGGGCCTGGCCCCAACCTCTAGCTAGGGGAGGTCTCCTTGCACGTCCTCGTCCACGGACGGCAGGTGGAAGTGGTGATTGACCCCTTCCTCACCCTATAGCAGCGGTAGCTCTAATGCGTGTCATCTGCTATAAGGATAGATATATAAGACTATATATAGATAGAAGGTCATGCTACAACTAAAGCAAACATCCAAGAAAAGCAAATATAAAGGCCAACATCAAAGAAACACTAACTGTTGAGATCCGCGGAGGTAATGGTGGTTGCCCGTACATCTATCCCAGACCGACAAGTTTAAAACAAAATCCCCTTTTGAAAACGTTCGACCCCTTGCGGGTTCTATTTATTTATCCATCCGACCTTTAGAGGATTTCGAGTACCATTGTTGCCAACCTAGAGCTCTGATACCATATTGTAACACCCCAATTTCTGGGAACTCGAAGCGTTACGGGCTAGGACCGCACAATGGGTCCCAACCCTCAGAGTAGCAACAACACAACGGATCTTATAACATGGCACAGACGAATGAAAACCAAAACTCAATAAAAACCAAAGGTTAAAACAACAGAAAGCGTAAAAGACTCGCATCCGAGTTCAAAACGAAAGTGAAAAAGCAACAACAAGAACATAAACCTGATCCCGTCGTATAATGTACGTGAACCCCGACTGACCACGCCATCCGGATCACTCAACAGCATCTTGAACCTGCGGAGCATCTAAAATGACGGTATAAACCGTTAGCTAAAATTCTAGATATCGGAGAGAACGTAAAGGCACAAACCTACATAAGGTAAAGTAAACACATAGCATGCTTGCACACAACCGGTTATTATCTTTCTTAAAGTTATCCATTACTAATTCAACTTCTTTTGTCACACGAGAATCTCCTGAAACTCGCCTCCGCTTCCGTCTACCAATAGGAATAGATCAGTATTATCCGTAACCTACGGGCCTGAGTTGCAAGAGCACATTCTAGTCTTCTGTAGAACTAGACAAGTGGTCACCGCCCGGTTATCATACACTTGGGCCAATTAAGGTTATGAAGGGTGAATCATATTCCGGTTATCCGTTATAAACATGATAAATAACACAAACAAATATACGGAATGAAGCTAAGTAAGTCCATGGGATTTACCTCACTCGAAGGAACACTCAACACATTGCATACACTCAAATGGCGGCTCAGTTTTCCTCAGGAAAGGAGCAAAGAATGCCTGTTCACACAAGCATCACGAATCAGGAACAAAACGGTTGCTAGAATTCTATAACTTCTAATCTCAGTGATCTCTAAGAGATCTCTACAAGCTAAGGGCTCAACCTTAGTCTTACAGCATACTCAGGGGACAAGAAACATCCATAAAAAACAAGGAAAGGAACGAGGAAAGCAAGGAAGGAAGTAACTCACAAGAACGGGAGTTACTGCAGAGGAAATCGTAGGGGCGGCTGCACAGGCGCAGGGGCGGCTATTCGCGGGGGCGGCACAACAGAGGCGCGGGGGAGGATACGGTGTACAAGCATTGTCAACTTCTTGACGACAACAAAACCACAACAAGGACAAAGCTTGTTCTTCCAACACTCTAACACTTCACAACTCAACAAGGGAGCATGTGAACATCAAAGGATCAACAACGGAACGCTCCACCAAAATCAAGGCTCAAGCTTGATCCTTGGAGAAGAAGAAAAGGGAAGAACGGAGAAGAAAACGAAACAGAACGAAAAGGCATGCAGCGACTACGTGAACGTGATGAGAAACTCAAAAGAGAAGACTTACACGTTCAGCAAGATCACAGGAAGCAAGGGAAAAAGGTTGCAGCTCTCAAGGGTTGAAGAAGACGTAATCGAAAAACGAGAAACTGGAGGAAAGGAAGGAATATATAGGAGAGGCGGGTAAGATAGATGGAAAGGACGTCTAGGGTTAGAAAGAAGATAAGGAAACCGGCCAATAAGATAGAAGATCGGATATTCTATCTATGAAAGGAAGATAAAACGAACGAAAACAAATCGGGCGCGATCTACAATGCATATGCAGGGGCGGATCGCCTCAGCCGCAAGGGCGGCCTTCTTCACCGCGGGGGCGGTGAAAGTAAAAACTGGAATCTTACAGCTCCTCCCATGTGGTTTCCTACAGCTGCAACCGCCTTCGTTGACTCTTGACCCGTGCTTTACCTTGGCTTCCTTTATAGGCCTCCCTTTTGCTTCCGATGAAGGGTTTCCTTCATTCTCCAAGCTTCCTCTCCTCACGGTCTTCTTTTTCTCTTTCTCTTCTTCCTTGGATCTTACTTCTTGGTTCTTCACTTGATCTTGTATGAGAGTTTAAGTGGAGTTTTAATGATGTTAATGATAGTGATTGTTGATGTTGAGCTATGGAGAGCCAGCTAAGGTGTGGTGGTGTTGATTTTCCCTCTGTTTGTCCCAGCTGTGGTAAGCTTCATTCTTTCTTCCTCTTTCTTCCTTCTTTCCTCTTCTTCCTCTTCCTTGATGATGAATTCCCACAAGTTGATCTTGTGTTGATCCTTCTAGGCTTGTATTGATGCATATATGTATATATATGTGTATGGTTGGTTGTAGGATGATGAAGAGGTGAAGGAGAGCAAGTGAAGGATCGAAGAGAAGTCGGAGATCATCTTCTGCATAAACAGCCGCCCCTGCGCCTAGTGTGCCACCGCCCCTGCATGAGTGATCCGCCGCCCCTGCGCCTTTTGGTGCTTCGTACATGCACCTTCCTGTCACGTAGGTGCGTCTTGTGCAGGACCTACCTAGGGTGGTATGGATCCTTTCCTTTCCTAGTGTGAGTGGGTTAGTAGCATGTTAGGTATGAGTATGAGATAGGATGATGATGATCATGGTATCAATATATACCGGTTATGGCTTTGAGGTTTAGTAGGTTGTGAGGCTTATAGGTTGATTATGATCCTTATGAATCCCTTGGGTCTAGGTGTGACCCCTTTGATTGATAGGAGATTTGATATCTCTGTATGCCTTGTTATTAGGTAGTGTTAATCTCCAGATTGGAGTTGATCGTGGTTGAGGTTATTCTGAGGTTGAGGTAAGTCTATAGGACTTACTTAGCTACCATCCCTATATTGGATGTATGCAGGAGTGGTGTTTGTTATATGCTTGATAGCATGCGTTATTGATTACTACCGACCTATGGTTTATTGGATAGCCCCCTTGAAGTGGCAGTGATAACATTTCCCTTTCATCCAGTAAAAAGTCTAGGAGGTTCTTTGTGGTCAGGCTAGTACTGGTATACGGGATGGACACTTCACCACTCCCTTAGAGTACATGGGAAGTGTACCGATACTACTCCGGATGGCTATGGTACCTAGGGGTGAGGATTATATATTCCTCGTGTCACATATTTTCTTCTATACATATATATATACCTTGAGTGTATGACGTTATAAAGATAATTAAACGGGTAAATGAGTGATAGCATGATTATGTGTTTATAATTTCATGACTCGTGTTTGTTCGTATGCATTATCTTATATATGAATGGTTAGCTAACGGTTTATACCGTGTTGTAGATGATCTAAAGGTTAGGAGGACTGCAGAGTGAGCCAAATGGGTGATCCGCTAAGGGCTTCCGTACACTAGGATTGTGCGAGGGATTATGGGATGTTTTATATATGTATGGATTGTTGTTTTGTACTCAGCGGTGCTTTTTGTAAACCTTTGGGTGTATATATTTATATATTTTTATGTTTTGGTTTTAATCTATCTCTGCCTTTTTGTAAGATCCAGTGGACTTGTTGTCAGGCAAGGGCCCGAATCCACTGTGAGGTACTAGCCCAGTGACGCCTCGAGTCTCGCGGATTCGGGGTGTTACAACATCTAGCAAATGCTCTCCACATGTCCTCTTCTTCATCATCCTCCTGCTCTTGAAAATCATCAACAACACCCGGCATAGGTACCTGATAGGAGATGGAATCACTATCATTTAGGATAGTTTTTAGAGTCTTTTTTATTGCATTTGTGTCGGTTTATGCTACTAACTCCTTCGTCTAGAAGAAGAATACTAAAAGGAGCTAAGGAAGGAGTTATAAGCACTAGGAGTGAAGATCGTTCACGAAGCAAAGCTTTTGTTGCCTCACCGCCCCAGCGGAGCCTTGACACCGCCTCTGCGGGTGATGCCTTACTCCGGAGCGCTCCCTGCGTCTTCGCCAGCGCCAACCATGAAGTGTGTCACCGCCCCGGCGCCACTCCTTGGCGCCCCTGCGGTGACTTGCCCTGAAGAAACGAAGACCAGCGCTCATGCGCCTTCCACTGCGCCTCTGCTTGCGCCTCAACCTGGGAGCTGGAAGATGAAGAGGTTGTGTCACCGCCCCTGCGTTGATATAGGGACGCCCCGGCGGCTTGGCATTAGAAACGGCAGGAAGTTGAAAGGTCAGACGTTTGAAGAGCATTGAAGATCCGCCCCTGGGGGATTGCCTAGCCGCCCCGGCGGCCATGAAGAAGATCAAGCGTTTTTGCCTTCACCGCCCCTGCGGAGCTTAAGGCCGCCCCTGCGGTTTAACGTCAGAAGCTTTACTCCGGTTGTTTACACCACCTTTATGGCATTAAAGGTGGCTGTTTTGGGCCGGCCATTTACTCCTATTTAGTGTCTTTTGTAGTATAAATAGTCCTTGGTTGATTGCTAGGAAAAAAAAACTTGTTAGCCAACAAATTATCCACTTTTCCCATTTAGACTATCTTGCTACCTTTGTAATGAGTTGCTAGCTCCCTTACTACATTGGGTTGGTTTGAAGTTGCGTTGTTACTTTAGTTGTAAGTTTTCTTTAATATAAGTTTTCATTCAGTAATGCTTTGTGTTTCCTTGATCTCCATTTCCTAATTGCATGTTTTTACTATTACTTGAGATTGATCACCTTAGGTTCTAAAGTGCATGCAAATAACTAGGATTAAAAGGTTCCGGGTTCGGGTCTTTAATCTAGTAGTAAACTTTAAGTAATAACGGGTTGTAATTACTTAAAGAAAAGGAACACAAATATAAAGATAAGCTTAACGGTTTTAATCTTTTCTTTATATCCCTTACTCTTTGTTTGAAAGCTAACTTGTTATTTTTTCTTGTAGGTTTACGGAACACTAACCTGTTAAGTTGTGTTGATGCCGGTTGGCTCAACACATATATATGATCGAGACGGGAGACTACTTGAAAACTTGTAAAAGGAACTCACCAAAGTAGCAATTGCATGCTTAGAATCAACCTAGTGTAGATTCACCGATCCTTGTCTTACTTGTCGCATTAATCGTTTTCATAAGTCTTTGTGCATCAATTCAACCAAAACCCCCCCTTTTTGTTACTTGTTACTATAATCGATAATTACATCTAATAAAACACCTTAACTCTCTTGGGTTTGACCCTTACTTAACCACTATACTTGTTTTTAGTGTTAAGTCAGGATTTACTTTTGATTGGGTATAGACGACCATAGAAATACCTCCAGTCAAATTTTGGCGCCGTTGCCGGGGAGTTTTAGTGTTTTTATTTCATTGTTATTATTGATTATTGGTTTGAACCATTTTTATGGTTCAAACCCGTGCTACTAACTCCGGCTTTGCTTCTTTTTATCCAGAACTTGAGAGGACGCACATCCAGTAACGAAGACAACAACAACTTCAACAAGAGATGGCTGACCGTACACTTCGTCAACTTAGGCAGCCCACCTTGGCTGAAAACCCCCTTGCAGTCACTATACCGGCATTAGGGGAAGGAGTCAATTTTGAGCTCAAGCCGGGTCTCATTTACTTGCTTCCATCATTCCATGGGCTAAGTGGTGAAGACTCCATCAAACACCTTGGGAAGTTCCATACCGTGTGTATGAGCATGAAGCCGGCCAACATTACCGAAGAGCAAATCAAGATGAGGGCATTCGGCTTCACACTCAAAGATTCAGCGGATGACTGGTATTACCACCTTCCATCCGGAAGCATCGACACTTGGGAGAACCTTCACAAGGCGTTTTTGGAGAAATACTTCATAGCCAAGAAGGCCAATAGCTTGAAGAAAGCTATAAGCAACATCGAGAAAGAGGCGAACGAAACTCTTTATGAGTACTTCGAAAGGTTTGCATGCCTCCAATCCAGATGTCCCTTTCACGGATATTCAACTCAAGATCTAGTCTTGTACTTGTACAATGGCTTGCTAAACAATGAAAGGAGGATCGTCGATGCAGCTTGCGGAGGTAATATTCTTAACTCTACTCCTAACCTTGCTTTGGAAAAGATACAGGAACTAGCGGAAGGAACTCGGAACTTTGGAAGGACCCCGTCCAAGAAAGGAGTTCATGTTGTAAATACCGGGAAGAGGGAGATCTCCACTGAGCTCGCGGAGCTGAAGGAAATGGTGAAGAGGCTAACACTTATGGGAACCCCACAGCAGCTCAAAGCTTGTGGAGTAGGTGCTGACCCATATCATCCAACGGACATGTGTCCACAAGTCCAAGATGACGATGTTGAGGTGAACGCAATGGTTTATGGACAACCACAGCAGCAAAGGCCTAGGAACGATCCCTATGCAAAGAATTTTATGCCAAACTAGCGTGACCAACAGAACTTTCGTTGGAGAGATCAACAAAACCAATAACAGCAACCCCGTCAAGGTAAGTATCAATCAACTGAAGACATGTTGCAGGTTTTGACTAAACACTTTGCTACTCATGTCCAAACAACAAAATCCAGCATCAAGAACCTTGAAAAACAGGTCGGTCAAATGGCCGAAGCCATCACAAGGATTGAAACTAGGTCCTCCGGAGGATTACCTTCATAGACGATTATAAACCCAAAGGTGATGCTGGAGGAGGCTCAATCATAGAGGTAGAGTCCTTACCTCGAGCCAACGACGTAAAACAAAGGTGCTGTTCGGGAGGCAACCCGAAGGAATAAGAAGAGGAGTTCTGTCAAGAAAACCGCCCCTACGGCTCAGTATCCCCGCCCCTGCGGTGACACCCATGCCCAGCACCGCCCCCGGCGCTGGGTCTGCGCCTGCAACATGCTAGTCACCGCTCCCGCGGTGACTCCCCCACGCCCCTACAGCGGCCATCCTTGACACACATCCTCGCCCCCCCCCCCGGCGCTGAGGCTGCGTACTCCCTCTTCCTTGTCCCCGCCCCTGCGTTGACAAACGCCGCTTCTACGGTTTTATTAAGGAAAGAAAAAAAATACACTTCCCAAAAATAACCTACAACTACCTCCCTTTTCCTTCCCTCTCCATTCACTCTTCGAACCCTAGCCCACCTCGCCTCCCACGCTCCTGCGCCCTCCGGAAGCTCTCGCACCGCCCTGTCCAGACGCTCTTGCGCCACCTCCGGCGACCTAGCCTCAACCACCCCCTCTGCGACACCAGCTGTAATAACCGGTGTTATTTGGAGTATTTGAGAGCTCCAATAATTAAAGTTGTAGTTGAGAAAAATGATCAGGACATCGAATATGTCCTAGATGTGAAATAATATAAAAAGGCGAAATGGACAAAAGAGTCGCTATCCCGATTTTTAGCGGTTAAGAAATGTGGCTTAGGAATGCCCATTTTACGAGATAGTTATGGATAAATTATCCCGATAATATTCCGGATTTGATATTCCAATTTGATAAACTTTGGAGAACGAAAATTTATAACCGTGTTTCAATTAAATAGCTTAGGTCAATATATATATATATATATATAAAGCAAATGAAAGAGGCGGCTACAACAGCATACATCATCATCTCTAACTTCACAATTGCATTTCAATTTGCAACTTGAAACATTCAGACAAAGGAAATCGAGAGAAACCAAGCGAACGTACTGCCTTCTTTCAATCCTCCACAAACATTTCATCTTTGATCCATTTTCAAATCCGCTTGTACCAATGAGTCCCTTGTCTTGTCCTCTACATCGTGGTACAAATTTATTTCCCATTTATGAGCTTTTTGGTAAAGCTTCCGTTTATCGCTATCGGAACACCGACGGACCACCGCAAGTCATCAAACGTAAGGTTTCATACCGCGCTCTTACTCCCCGTATCGCTAGGAGTCTGGATCTTCTTCCGGTTCGTATATCGGGTAAGTAATGAATAAGTTATGAATTTATTCGTTTTCCGTTTTGCGGGTTAATATAAATTGACCTTAAGTTGGTTAAAATGGATAATTGGAATTTCCATTATGCTCGTTACATTATTCTAGTAATTATGGGTTTTTAGTTTGATGATGATATCATGAGTTGGATATGCTCTGATGTGGCTTTAAGGTTTAGCATATTATTCGAGGTTATAGGATGTATATGATCCCTATGGATCCCTTTGGGTCTAGGTGTGACCCTTTGCTTAATAAGAGATGTGACATCTCTTCATGCCTTGTCTATAGGCTGTGTTGTTCCTCCAGTGTTGAGGTGTTCGAGTTGTGGTTGAGATTTATACGAGGTTGAGGTAAGTCCGTAGGACTTACTTAGCTGTCATCCCTATATTGGGTGTTTGCATGAGTGGTGTGTGCTTTATATCTTTTGTACCTCCTAGGTGAGGTTGTCGTTTTATATACTCGGCTATGTTGTTGTTTACTTTGGGTTGTACAATTTATACTTTTTATGTATTTGTTTTATATCTGTCAGTGCCATGTTGTAAGGTCCAGTGAACTTGTTGTCAGGCTAGGGTTAGTATCCATTGTGAGATCCTATCCCAATGTGACATCCCGAGTCCCGCGGATTCGGGGTGTTACAAAGTTGGTATCAGAGCCTTAGGTTGACAACAATGGCACTTGCTACCTGCAATGAGGTTTGATAGGTACAATAAACAGAACCCAAAAGGGGTCTGACGTTTTCAAAAGGATTTTTGGTTTTAAGTGTAGTTTTGGGTTAGAATGTACGAGAAGTCGTCATCTCTGCCATGGATCTCTGCAACATAGATATGTATATATATGTGTATTATGGATTATGTGGATGTGTTATATACATATATACCGATACATATGGCATATATAGCCTTATAAGATTAGGTGTGTATACTCTGTAGATGACTCATACTAGAGCAACATCTATAGTGGGACGAGGTAGGGTTACACCCCCTCTTCCTCCAGAGGTGATAAGTTAGGGACCAGTTTCCGTTGTTGTTTCGCCTATGGGAGAGAACGAGTTTGAAGAGGTTGATCGTGTCTCCATGAGTAGATCCGAGTTTCAAGAGTATATGCAGCAAGTATATGAGGCGGTGATAACGGGTAGACCTACACCGGATTTACCAACATCTATGAGATCAACTGAAGCTTCTGGATCAGAGAAGAAGCAACGGATTGAATCAGTTAGTGGAGAAGCAAAGATGATGAATGGTGAACCAAGTCAGATACTAGGACAACCAAGTGGTCCTTTGGCCATGAAGACGACTGGCACGGAACTAAGTGTTTTAATTGCGGGAAGTTTGGACACCGGCGAGCTGTGTGACCAAAGGCGCCCATAATATGCTTTACGTGTGGTAAAGCAGGGCATAGAGCAGAAGTTTTGTCGACAGGGCAAGGCGTTGCCTTTACAAGTTCCCTCTCGGAAGGTGGACGACAAAGATCGAGTTACCCTTCAGTTGCACAGGTTGCAAGAATGGGACAATTATGTTACAATTGTGGCTATCCAAATCATTTGTGTTCTGAGTGCCCTTTGGCACCGATAGCTTGTTTCATTTGTGGTGAACTAGGCCATCTGACCCCTTTCTGTCAGCAAGGTAGTGTTTCTTCCCAGCAAGATCTTCCTCTTTCCGGTGTTGAAAGAGTTGAAGAGGAGGCTATAGTGAGGACCTCAATGATACCTGAGGAGCATAGATCTGAGATCGAGTGATGATATGTAGTTGAGCTACGGGAGTTAAATGTTACAGGTACCATTCTCGTTAATGGTTTACCTAGTGGAGTTTGGTTTGTTATGAGTGTTATGCACTTCTTGTCTTTCGATGCATGCGTTAATGGTTGATCTTTGATATATAGTAGAAGGTGGACTTTCCATTACAAGATTACCAGTTAGGGGTCTGAGGTACCCGCGAGATATGTGTTTGTTCCCTTATTCCGGGACTTGTATATGGCTTGTAGACTTCTTTTTCATGCCGTAGGTGCATGAGGAAGTCATTATGTGTATGGATTGGATGAATAGATATCATGCGGTGTTAGATATTAATAGTAAGGATATTATAGTCTTCACTGAGATGGTAAATAGAGGTCTTCTGAGGTTAAGACCTTTGAAGAGACGGGTTTGTCATCAGGACTGTACGAGCAGCAAGCTGATAGCACAGGGATGTGACGCCTTCTAGTGTTATACCATGAAGGAGCGAGATTGTACAACATTGGAAGGTATTCCAGTTGTTTATGAGTTTATAGACGTGTTACTGAACCATCTAGTTGCCACCTCAGCGGAGTGTGGACATTGTTATCGAGTTGAAGTATGATACAAGATTGAATGGGAAAGCCACACTATATGGTGCTTGTTGAGATATTGTATTGATAACTTGAAAAGTTGACTGAAACGGGTTTACCCTAGTGGGTTCTATGTTCCGTATTGACGACCTAATTAGTTAGGTTCAAGAAGCAATTGTGTTTTCAGGATTCCTTTGTGCTCAAGATATCCCTAGTCATGGATGAGAGAGCAGTATGTGTATGAGATAGCATCCCATACCCGTTATGGATACTACGAGTTTGTAGTGATGTCATTTAGGTTGACGAATGTTTTAGTAGTTTTTATGGAGTTGATGAACAATATCTTCATCGACTTCCTTGAATAGTTGGTGGTGGACTTCATTGATGACATGTCGGTATACTCTCATAGCAGAGAATAGTAGACCGATCGTCTGAGGACCGTTCTGCAGATTTCGAGAGATAGAGGGTTGCATGCTACGCTCTCTAAGTGCAAGTTGAGATGCTAGTTTAGGCCATGATGTCTCCGCCAGTGGGATCATGGTTGACCTGACGAGAATTAAGTATGTTGTAACATGGGGGATACTGATGAACATTAAGGAATACGTAGTTTTCTCGGCTCAGCCGATTGCTACCAATGCTTTGAGGAAGGATTTTATATGATTACGTATTCCTTTGCGAGTCTTTTGAGAAGACCACCATAACTACGTGATGAAAGCAGTGTGTCTATGTTCTGAAGAGTTGAGGAGGCATTTGACCTCTGCTTCTATTTTGTTGTAGTTAGAAGATTTTTGGGATCCTGTGATTTACGGTGATACATCCCAGCTAAGTATGAGATGTGTATTACTACATAGGAGTAGGGTTATTGATATGTGTGTTTATAGCTGAGAACGTATGATGAGAACTACCCGACTCATGATTTAGAGTTAGTAGTGGTAGTTCAAGCCTTTAAGTTTTGAAAACCGTACCGGTGTGATCTTTGTCACGCTCAGGATGTGATACGCAATGGGTTTTAAATTTATATTCTCGTTATATTTATCCTGACTCCTAGCGCACCCACAGTGTACGGGACGTCTGTAGTAGGGATAGTATTCTGAGGTCGAACACAATGACTAAGGTGAGATTGATTCGATTTATGATTTAGTCTAGTGAAGATCTAGGTTAAGAAAAAAAAAGAAAGAAATAAAGAAATGAAAATCTCAATGTTTTTGGTTGGTTTTTAAGTGATCAATCAAAGATCACCAATCATGCAAAATGAACAATAAACTAAACTACGAATCAACACAAACAAACAAGCTAAACGAGATATATAGATCAAAGGTAGAAAAGCGGATTCTAGGGTTTGGGAAGTCCGGTTATGGCATAGAACTCAAGCTATCTAATCGTTCCTTGGATTAACTATGATATGTCGGGATTAAGTGTTTCTAGATTGGGATCAATTACCGGGTAGGTCTCATGATCCACTAATCCGTCCCTAAGATCTCATCACCGGGTAAGTCTCTAAGAACCTAAGGGACGAAATTCTACACAAACCGGATTGTTACCTAGAGATCTAACCTATCCTTACCGGTTAAGTCTCGGAAAGGGAAGTTCTAAGCAACTATCCTAGCACACTTAGTCCAATGGCGGCTATGAGGCTCACCACTACCTAGAGTTTGTTCTCTTTGGAATCTAAGAGTAAGGATTACCGGGTAAGTCTCTCCTAACACTTAGTTGCTAGCACTAGGTCACCCTAGGATAGATTTAACTCAACAAACACTTAGGATTTCAATATTCCAATGATCTAAGACTAGATCTATCGAACCAGGAAAGATCACGGGTTGTTCTACCAAGTCCACGGCCGTGGTTTGGCAAGAACAAACCGTGGATCCTAACAGAGGCTACGTTCGAGCACACAAGTCATCCAAGGGCTAATCTAAGTCCATCCTATCATAGTCCTAGCCATAACCATTCTTGCCTTACCCGAGAATCACATCTATTTAGCCTACAACATTCATCATAGCAATCGAAATCATCCAACATAAAATCATGGTTTCCATTTGTAAGATAATAAAGATAAAGAGGTGAACAAGTGAAGTAAACAAAACCAAGCTGAAAAATGGAATTAGAATGACTCACAACCCTTCTTAAAGAAGGTTCAAATGGTTCATACAAGTCTAGAAATCGATTCCGAAATTCTCGCTACAAAGCTATCAAGTCTATCAATGGTGTGTTCTTCTTCTTCTCCAATGAAGCTCTTCTCCAATGGTAGTTTCCTTCTACCTCCTTCTTCCAAGAATCTTCTTGTTGAGAGAATATTTTGATTGGATGATAGTGGATAATGGAGAGCTGCTCCAAGATGATTTCCTCAGCCAATGCAGGACCACTTTTATACTACAACTTTGCAAGAGCTGGCCTAGAGATCGTGGCACAGCTGTCACGAAAACCTGGCAAAATCCACGGGTAGAATCACGGCCATGGAGTGTCAGTGAACCGTGATTTTGTGCTTCAGCTTTGCCTTTGATCATTAAGCTTCGATTTGGTGCATGGCTTGTGTTGGCAAGGTTCCATGAGTCCTTCTTAGCCTTTAGCTTGCATCCTAATGAGTCCGAGGGTGTGTCATCTTGATGAACGATCCTCAAACGTATCGTTTTAGCTCCTAAATCTCCCAAAATACCTACAAAGCAATGCACAAGTCCGTGTAGACGTCTATCTCGACAAAATACGTGAATTGAGTGCAAACGTCGTAAACTAGTGCTAAACCATGCATGAATGAGCGAGAAATCTATCTAAATGATTACCTAAACCTAAGTCATAAATCGTGTTAACAAAAATACCCCATACTTAAGGTTTGCTCGTCCCCGAGCAAATGCTCAACTATAGACTACAAGATAACATGATTTATTTATGCAGAAAAATGGCGAAATCTTTTTGGGCTTGTGCTTCTACTATTGGATCACCTTTATAGTCATGTTTCATGGCAAAGGATGAGCAATCATGCATCAAACAAGTGAAGGCATGGAAAGACAATTGCACTTAACTCGAAAGCATGCATGAAATGTAAAGATGAAGAAGTCAAGAAGATCAAGAGCGTATCCAATCTAAATCACTAAGTCTTACAAACATGCGAGTAGGTCATAAGGTCTTGTGAAATCAAAAGCCAAGAAACGTTGTGACAAGGTGGGGATTTTCTAGGTTATGTGATGCTAATCCGGGAATGGAACTAACTCCACAATCTTGTCCTCTATCAACTTCCCTCAAGTGTATATTTTTCTCTATCTTTTCTTTCTTTTCTTTTCTTATTTTTGAGACAATGGCATTGGTGTACAAAAGCCGAAACCTTGGTGATTAGCCATCCTCGGGCTTTTTCTATTTTTCGAGGTGCATCCACACCGGGCACACATACCAAAGCTCGTTAGGACTATTGGTTTATTTGACTTTGGCAAGGCCCCAACACCCGATTATGTGAAGTGTACCGAGTTACTCGTCATTTGAACCAACGTCCCCAAACCTATGTTTTTGTCTACACTTTCACAACAAATTCAGCATTTTATTCATGACATTCTTTCATCAACATCTTCACCCCACACTTGCTTTTCACACACATCAACACACTAACATGCTCCTATTCCCGGATGGGTCAAAAGAGGTCAATTTATATCAATCGAGGTGCTCAAACAACATGATCAAGATGAGAAGTAGAGAAAGATGAATTGCCTCATTCATTCCTAGATGGTGTGCAAGAACTAGCATGTAATTTCGACCTTCAATACTCAATCCATTCTAGGCAAACATCATGATCACAAATCATTCATGGTTTCAAAAGAAGTACTTCAAGTCCACATATGCATTCATCAATTTAACACATAAGGCCATCCATAGCCAATCTACAAGACAAGATTCATCATTAGGGTCATATCCAAGCCTAGAAAGCACAAAAAATTTTAAATTTTCTGATTTTTATGGGATTTTCGAAATGAATATATACAATGCAAGACATGTGAAAATGTTAAACTAGCCTAGATGCTCATCATGCAAAGGATTATGCAAACCCCACCCCATACTTAGAAACGCATTGTCCCCAATGTGTAAATGAAGTAAAGAAGAGTGAAAGAAGGTTCTCACAATGTAAAAATGGTTTGCTATGGTATTTGGGATTCTCAAGTGGAATTGATGTTGGATGATCCTATCAACCATGGTAGAGAGCTCTAAGTGTTCATCAAGGCGTCGGGACCCGCGCTAGGCACCGCTAGCCGTCCAAGTTCCGCGTCCGCTCCACCCATAATTTATGAGGGATTCATCATCATCATTCATATGCCAAGCAAGGCTTCCAATGCTACTAAGGCTCTAGCACACACAAGGTACACAAAACACACAAAGATAGAAAAATCAAAAACAAAAACAAAATGAAAAAGGGAAAACGGTACCAATGGGTTGCCTCCCACCAAGCGCTTCTTTAAGGTCATTAGCTTGGCCAAACTCGGGGCGTCTACTCAAGGTGAAGTGGGGCAATCATATCCACCGGAGCTCCCAGGATATACTTCTTCAACCGGTGCCCATTCACCTTAAAGTTTTCACAATGCTTCCCTCCTATCTCAATAGCTCCATGGGGAAAGATCTTCTTCATCACATATGGCCCGGTCCATCTTGATTTGAGCTTTCCGGGAAAGAGCCGCATCCTTGAGTTGAAGAGAAGGACAAGGTCTCCTTCACTCAACTCCTTGGGGATGATCCTCTTGTCATGCCACCGCTTGGTCCTCTACTTGTAGATCCGGGCATTCTCGTATGCATCCAACCGGATCTCCTCAAGTGCGTTCATATCAAGTAACCTCTTCTCTCCAGCCTCTTTGAGATCAAAATTTAGCCACTTGATGGCCCAATGTGCTCTATGCTCTATTTCTACCGGCAGGTGGCAAGACTTGCCATAGACCAACTTGTAAGGAGTGGTGCCAATTGGTGTCTTGAAAGCGGTCCTATATGCCCACAAGGCATCATTGAGCTTCATAGCCCAGTCCTTTCTAGTTCTAGATAATGTCTTCTCGAGAATGGCCTTTATCTCCCGGTTGGAGATCTCCACTTGGCCACTAGTTTGGGGATGGTAAGGTGTTGCCACCTTATGAGTCACCCCATACTTAGCCAAAAGTGCCCCAAAGTTCCTATTGGTGAAATGCTTCCCTCCATCACTTATGATCACCCTTGGTGTTCCAAACCTAGGAAAGATCACTCGGTTGAAGAACCGCACCACAACCTTGGCGTCATTTGTAGGAGAGGCGATTGCCTCCACCCATCTCGAAACGTAATCAACCGCCAATAGGATGTAGAGGTTGCCACATGAAGAAGGGAATGGTCCCATGAAGTCCACACCCCATACATCAAATATCTCCACTTCTTGTATGTTGTTCAAGGGAATCTCATTCCTCCTTGAGATGTTGCCCGTCCTTTGGCAAGCATCACAAGCTACCACAAAGCTTTGCACATCCTTGAAAAAACTCGGCCAAAAGAAGCCCGATTGCAACACCTTAGCACATGTCTTGTGTGAGCTAGCATGCCCTCCACATGGCAAGGAATGACAATGGCGGATCACACTCTCCACCTCACCCTCCGGTATGCATCTTCTAAACATTCCATCCGGCCCTCTCTTGAACAAAAGTGGCTCGCTCCAATAGTAATGCCTCACATCTTTGAAGAACTTCTTCCTTTGGGCATATGTCAAACCGGGAGACACTTCCTCACACACTAAGTAGTTCACAATGTCGGCAAACCATGGCTCGCTTCCTCTAGACACTTGGAACAAGCATTCCTCCACCATTTGCAATTGCTCATCCCGGAATGAGTCATCAATCGGGATGTCATCTCTTTCAAGCTCCAATGGTGGGAGTCTACTAAGGTGATCTGCCACGGAGTTCTCGGATCCCTTCTTGTCCCGGATTTCTAAATCAAACTCTTGAAGAAGAAGGATCCACCGAATCAACCTAGGCTTGGCATCCTTCTTGGTAAGGAGATAACGGATTGCGGCATGATCCGTATACACTATGACCTTTGCTCCAACAAGATATGAGCGGAACTTCTCAAAAGCATACACCACCGCTAGCAACTCCTTCTCGGTGGTAGCATAATTGAGTTGGGCATCATCTAGCATCTTGCTAGCATAATAAATAGCATGAGTGCGCCCATTTTTCCTTTGCCCCAAAACAGCCCCAACGGCTACATCGCTTGCATCACACATGATCTCAAATGGTAAACTCCAATCCGGAGGTTGCATGATAGGTGCGGAGATCAAGGCGTTCTTCAACCTACAAAAAGCTTCAAGGCAATCTTTGGAAAAGACAAAATCAACATCCTTCATTAGTAGGTTAGTGAGAGGCTTAGAAATTTTAGAGAAGTCTTTAATAAACCTCCGGTAAAAACCGGCATGCCCTAAGAAACTCCTTACCCCCTTCACCGAGGTAGGCGGTGGCAACTTCTCTATCGTTTCAATCTTGGCTCTATCAATCTCAATGCCACGGTTGGACACTAAATGTCCCAACACAATACCTTCACTTACCATGAAGTGGCATTTTTCCCAATTCAAGACAAGATTTGTCTCCTCACATCTTTGCAATACTAATGACAAGTTAGTTAAGCAATTATCAAAGGACGAACCATAAACAGAGAAATCATCCATGAACACTTCCATGATATTTTCAATGTATTCCGAAAAGATAGCCATCATACACCTTTGGAAGGTGGCGGGTGCATTACACAACCCAAATGGCATTCTCCTATATGCAAAAGTACCCCATGGACATGTAAATGTTGTTTTCTCTTGGTCATCGGGGTGGATAGGGATTTGGAAGAATCCACTATAGCCATCTAAGTAGCAAAAATGAGAATGTTGAGCTAACCTCTCTAGCATTTGGTCAATGAAGGGAAGAGGGAAGTGATCTTTCCTAGAGGTCATGTTCAACTTTCTATAGTCAATGCACATCCTCCACCCCGTAACCGTCCTAGTTGGGATTAGTTCATTGTTCTCATTGGTCACTACGGTCATCCCACCCTCCTTAGGAACTACATGAACAGGACTAACCCACTTACTATCCGAGATAGGGTAGATAATTCCCGCATCTAGCAACTTAATGATTTCCTTTTTAACTACCTCTTTCATTATAGGATTCAATCTCCTTTGATGTTCAATAGAGGGTTTGTGGTTATCTTCCATCAATATTTTATGCATGCACAAAGAAGGCTTAATGCCAACCAAATCATCAATAGTATAGCCAATGGCTTTCCTATGCAATCTTAGCTCATGCAACAACTTAGCAAGTTCATTATCACTCAAGCATGCATTCACAATCACCGGATATGTAGAATTATCACCAAGGAAAGCATACTTTAAATGAGAGGGAAGGGGTTTGAGTTCGAGTTTAGGAGGACCTTTATCGAGTGGAGACGATCCAAATAATGTTGGATGAGATTAATCCAAAGCAAATGAAGACCCTTCAAGGCTCCTTGAAGCTTGATCATCAATGAGGTCTGATTCAGGGGAAACCACGGTTGGCTCCACTTCCACGGCCGTGGACCTTGCCTGGCTCATTTATTGAGGCTTTACAAAGAGTTTGACGGCCATGGAACCACTTCCACGCCCGTGGAAGTTGCAGCTGTTCAGCTCCTCCTCGTGGCCTTCATCTTGAGCACTTGTCTCCTCTTCTAATGCTTCCAAGGCCTTGATCTCTTCATTGCAAGCCTCCTCAACACCTTCCTCCATCATACTTAAGGTAAGAACCTTCTCCAAGGGATCCTTGGTCAAGATTGAGCTCACAACTTCTCTAGATTCCTCTTGCTCGACTATGTTGAAGACATCCTCATCAAGGGTTGGTCCTTTCATCATTGTGGACAACTTGAACTTGACGTTCTCTTCTCCAATGTTGAAGGAGAGAGTCCCATTCTTGCAATCCACTAGGCATCCGGAGGTGGCTAGGAAGGTTCTTCCTAAGATGATGGGAACCGGATAGTCCGCCGGAATATCCAAGACAACAAAATCAATTGGCACATAGAATCCTCCTAGTTGCACCGAGATGTCTTCTAGGATCCCAACCGGATGAGTGATGGAACGGTCCGCCATATAAAGGGTCATCTTGACCGGTTTCGGCTCTCCTAGCCCAACCTTGTTGCAAAGCGCAAGCGGTATGATGCTTACACTTGCCCCAAGATCACAAAGGGCCTCATACTTCACATCTCCCACTCCAATTGGGACACAAAAGGAACCCGGATCTCTTAGCTTGGGAGGCATCTCCTCCTTCATTGTTTGGATCAATTCCGAGGACCTCTTGGTCATTCTTATCTCCCCATACTCCTCCAACTTCCTTTTGTTGGAGAGTATCTCCTTCAAGAACTTGCCATATGCCGGCATTCCTAAAATAGCATCCATGAACGGAATATTAATATGCAATTTAGACATTAGTTCAAGGAACTTACCAAAGTGATTGTCCAAGCGAGCTCTTGCTCGTGATTGAGGGAATGGTAGTGGTGGTTTGTAGGGAGGTGGTGCCACATAAGTTGGCTCTACATCCTTGCTCTTGCTTCCACCTCCTTGCAAAGTCTCTTCCTCTATCACCACTTGCTTCCCCTTAGCATTGTCCTTGGGCAAAGGATCTTTCGTGCTCAACCCACTCCTTGTAGTGATAGCCAACACTTGGCCTCTTGGGTTGTCTTCGGTCCTTCCGGGAAGCTTTCCCGGGTCTCTATGGGCTTCACCTGCCTTTTGGAACACTTGTGCTTCCAACACCTTTTGAGCCTTGGAAATGGAAGTCACGGTGCTCTCAAGACCACTCAACCTTCCAAGCAATTGTTCAAACATCATTTCGGTCCTATCCTTTGGAGGTTGAGTAAATCCGGGTGGAGGTTCTTGTGAAGCTTTTGGTGGTGGAGTTGTGCTTGAGGAAGCGGGAGGGTTCAAGGCTCCTTCAGGGTTAGAGTAGGAGAACCCCGTATGGTTGTGGTTGGGCCGGTAATTGTTGAATTGCCGGTTGTTGTTGAAGTTCCTTGGGCCTTGATAATTGTTGTAATTTCCCCTTCCCATGTAGTTCACATCCTCCTCCTTGGAAGATAAGTTAGCTTGTGGAAGCACTTGAGGAGTTGCTTGGTTCTTCAAGGTTGTAGCACACAACTCCCTCAAGGACTTCAATTCATTGTTGCTGGCGTCAAGCTTGAAATTGCTCATGGTGACTTCACTCACCTCATATGCTCCCGCCTTTCTCCCTTCACTCTTCCTATGGGAGTATTTCTCAATCACTAGAGCTTGCTTCTCCACAAACTCCCAAGCTTTATCTACATGCTTCTCCATAAATGTCCCACCGGAAAGAGATTGGAGCTTGAATTGGCTATCTTCATCAAGTCCTTTGAAGTAGATCTCCAATAGCTCAATTTTCGGTATGCCATGGTGTGGACAATCTAGAAGAAGATCTTTGAACCTCTCCCAAGACTTGAATAAACTCTCTCTATCCTTCATCATGAAGGCATTGATCTTCCCTCTTAACTCGGTAGTCTTGGAAGGTGGGAAGAACTTAGTCAAAAACTTGGTTGTCATCTCCTCCCAAGTACCAACTCGCCCTTGTGGAATAGATTGATACCAAGCTAAGGCTTTATCCTTAAGAGAGAAGGAAAAAGCCCTAAGCTTATGGTTGTTGCTCTCCAATTTTGGCGGTCTAAGAGTCTCCATCAAGATCTCATAATTCATCAAGTGTTGATGAGGAGACTCTCCTTCCATCCCTCCAAATTGATTATGCCGGATTATTTGTAGAACTTGAGGGCGGAGCTCATAGTTGTGGGTTGCGGGATCTCCTAAGTTCACACCCGGACGGTGTGCTCTTTGTGCCGGATCCATACGTCTCCCTAATGTTTGTGGTTCTTCAATAGCAATGGGGACAACCCTAACATTCGCCACCGGCTGCGGTTGTGGTGGTGGAGGAGGTGGAGGTTGTTGACGATTAAGCTCCCCTTGTACAAGGGCTTGCCTAATCTCATCAATCTCCCTCCTAGTTGCTTCTTGCCTCTCATTGGCAAGTCTCCTTTCTTCCTCCAAGAGCTCATCTCTTAGCCTTATTTGCTCTAAGGCTTCATCTAACTCAGCTTGGAGATCTCTTCCGGCCATCTCTTTTCCCTTTTTAATGCTCTTGGATCTAGATCTAAGGGTTTTCTCCGGTTCGGGATCGAATGGAGCTAAATCCTTGCCACGAGATCTTCGCATACACCTAAAGAGTAAGAGATGTCCTGAAAAGAAAAGACACAAACCAAAAAGAGATCAAAAGCAACAAGAAAGATCTACACTATAAACAATCACAAAATAGACTCAATCTAGACCTAGTCCCCGGAAACGGCGCCAAAAACCTGTCACGCTCAGGATGTGATACGCAATGGGTTTTAAATTTATATTCTCGTTATATTTATCCTGACTCCTAGCGCACCCGCAGTGTACGGGACGTTTGTAGTAGGGATAGTCGAACACAAAGACTAAGGTGAGATTGATTCGATTTATGATTTAGTCTAGTGAAGATCTAGGTTAAGAAAAGAGAAAGAAATAAAGAAATGAAAATCTCAATGTTTTTGGTTGGTTTTTAAGTGATCAATCAAAGATCACCAATCATGCAAAATGAACAATAAACTAAACTACGAATCAACACAAACAAACAAGCTAAACGAGATATATATCAAAGGTAGAAAAGCGGATTCTAGGGTTTGGGAAGTCCGGTTATGGCATAGAACTCAAGCTATCTAATCGTTCCTTGGATTAACTATGATATGTCGGGATTAAGTGTTTCTAGATTGGGATCAATTACCGGGTAGGTCTCATGATCCACTAATCCGTCCCTAAGATCTCATCACCGGGTAAGTCTCTAAGAACCTAAGGGACGAAATTCTACACAAACCAGATTGTTACCTAGAGATCTAACCTATCCTTACCGGTTAAGTCTCGGAAAGGGAAGTTCTAAGCAACTATCCTAGCACACTTAGTCCAATGGCGGCTATGAGGCTCACCACTACCTAGAGTTTGTTATCTTTGGAATCTAAGAGTAAGGATTACCGGGTAAGTCTCTCCTAACACTTAGTTGCTAGCACTAGGTCACCCTAGGATAGATTTAACTCAACAAACACTTAGGATTTCAACATTCTAATGATCTAAGACTAGATCTATCGAACCAGGGAAGATCACGGGTTGTTCTACCAAGTCCACGGCCGTGGTTTGGCAAGAACAAACCGTGGATCCTAACAGAGGCTACGTTCGAGCACACAAGTCATCCAAGGGCTAATCTAAGTCCATCCTATCATAGTCCTAGCCATAACCATTCTTGCCTTACCCTAGAATCACATCTATTTAGCCTACAACATTCATCATAGCAATCGAAATCATCCAACATAAAATCATGGTTTCCATTTGTAAGATAATAAAGATAAAGAGGTGAACAAGTGAAGTAAACAAAACCAAGCTGAAAAATGGAATTAGAATGACTCGCAACCCTTCTTAAAGAAGGTTCAAATGGTTCATACAAGTCTAGAAATCGATTCCGAAATTCTCGCTACAAAGCTATCAAGTCTATCAATGGTGTGTTCTTCTTCTTCTCCAATGAAGCTCTTCTCCAATGGTAGCTTCCTTCTACCTCCTTCTTCCAAGAATCTTCTTGTTGAGAGAATATTTTGATTGGATGATAGTGGATAATGGAGAGCTGCTCCAAGATGATTTCCTCAGCCAATGCAGGACCACTTTTATACTACAACTTTGCAAGAGATGGCCTAGAGATCGTGGCACAGCTGTCACGAAAACTTGGCAAAATCCACGGGTAGAATCACGGCCGTGGAGTGTCAGTGAACCGTGATTTTGTGCTTCAGCTTTGCCTTTGATCATTAAGCTTCGATTTGGTGCATGGCTTGTGTTGGCAAGGTTCCATGAGTCCTTCTTAGCCTTTAGCTTGCATCCTAATGAGTCCGAGGGTGTGTCATCTTGATGAACGATCCTCAAACGTATCGTTTTAGCTCCTAAATCTCCCAAAATACCTACAAAGCAATGCACAAGTCCGTGTAGACATCTATCTCGACAAAATACGTGAATTGAGTGCAAACGTCATAAACTAGTGCTAAACCATGCATGAATGAGCGAGAAATCTATCTAAATGATTACCTAAACCTAAGTCATAAATCGTGTTAACAATCTTCATGTCAGATTTCTATAGATCATAGAAATCTGAAGTATATTTTATGCAACAGGGGTTGAATAACTGCCAGTGTTAAGAGCTTAAGTTGATCAAGACTTTGACTTGAAGATTCCATATCATTCAGAGAAGTTGAATGTTGTCGCTGATAACTTGAATGGAAAGACGCTCCAAGAGAAGATGATTGTGAGACTGATAGTTCAGCCTCAGCTTCAGAGAGATCTAGCTTGGCTAGAGTTGGACAATCAGTTCCTTGATGAGGATACCCAGTTATACCTCAGAGGTTCTACCTGGTTTGTTGGATGAGGTCCAACAGAAGCAGGAGACCTGCCCGGCCTTGACAAGTTTTAGAGAAAGGATGTCTCGTACTGAGGCACCATAGTTCTCCATGGGAGTAGATGGATTGATGAAGAGTCATGACCACTTTTGTGTACCTGCTGATGCAGATAGAGATAGAGAATATTACGGTATACCCATTGTACGCCTTATTCAGTACATTCAGGTACGAGTCAGATGTACCACAAGATGAGACGATTATATTGTATGAAGCCAATATAACCATATTTGTGATACAGTGTGTGACCTGTCAGCAGGTCCAGATACAGTATTTCCGATCTAGAGATAAGCCCCACCCACTACCAGTGCAGTAGTAGAATTTGGGAGGACATCTCTATGGACTTTTTTGTGGGATTGTGACCCAATAGAAGATTTATGTTATCTGGATTGTTGGTAACAAATTAATGAAACTAGCACGTTTCATTTCTATCAGAAGGACGTGGCTAGTGAATGAATTGGCTGAGGAGTACACTAGACAGATAGTGAGACTCCATGGTATACCGAGAACGATCATTTCTGATCGAGATGGATGTTTTTACTTTGAGATTTTGGGCAGCAGATTCAAACTGCTTTGGGGACGAGTCTGTACCTCATGACTACACTTCACCCCTTGACAGATGGTCAATTAGAGAGGATCATCTAGATCTTACAGATCTATTATAAGTTATAAGTTGAATGGGAAACGTGGATGGTTATATTACCTTTCATTAATGAGTTTATTTATATAACAATGAAGGACGTGCATCTTTCTGGGATGGCCCTATGAGACAATATATAGACATAGATGTCGTATATCCTTATGCTAGAAGTGATCTAGCAGTAGTAGTGGAATAACACATGACCAGATTCAGGATTTTATAGTTCAAGTAACATTGATTGAAGGAAGAATGTTGGCTGTACAGAGTCGCCAGATATTATATGTACACAAGAGGAGTTAACCTCTAAAGTTCAAGCGAGAGTTCATGTCCGGCTGTAAGTATTTCAGCTGCGAGACGTTAGACGTGTTAATATGGAAAGGGAACTGAGTTTCCAATATGATGGTTTATTTGAGATTGACCAGTACGGAGAAGGTAGCATAATGTTTAGCTTTGCCTCTGAAATTAGAGGATATCCACCTAGTGTTTCATATGTCTCAACTGAGGAAGTATATACCAGACTCAAGACACCTTGTGAGTTACGATGATTTGATGGTTGAGTCCAACCACACTTTTGTTGAGCATTCGATTACATTCTTGGAATGAGATATGAAACGCTTGCATTCGAAAGACATTCCCATATTGAGGATATGATGGTCAAGATGAAGACCTGAAGAGGCTATGTGAGAGACTGAGGATATTGTCCTGAGGAACTATCTAGAGTATATGTTGGGACATACCCATTTATGGGAGAACGAGTAGATCTTAGTGCTATCTTGATGAATGTTGTGCTTATGTGCTTATATGCCTTGATGTGTTATCCATGCTAGTTGTGATGTGATTTATGATCTTAGTAGATCTTGATATGCTAGCGTGATGTTTGTTATAGGTAGAGATGATTATTCCCTCCATGCTATTTGAGTATGATGTATGTTTATAGCTGGAGATGGTTCTTTCCTCCATGCTATTTGAGTGTGACTAGGATTCAGCTGGAGATGGTTCTTTCCACCATGCTACCTCGATGGACATAGTTTATTGGAGATGTTATTCCTCCATGTGTTGTATACGATTATGGTTGGGCTAGAGATGTGCTTCCTCTATGCCTGGTGATGTGAATATGGCAAGAGATGTGATTCCTCTATGCCTTTGGGATAGTGTTATGATCCTGTTTTCTGGAGTTGTGATTCCTACATGCATGTGTTTGAGGTTATAGAATGATATAGGTTGTGACCTTTTGAGTGGAGATGTGATACCACCGATAGATAGAGTTATACCTCGGCATATGGGTCTGAGAGGATTAGGGTTGTTCAAGTTTCGGGACGAAACTTGTTTTTAGGGGGGTATGATGTAATAACCGGTGTTATTTGGAGTATTTGTGAGTTCCAATAATTAAAGTTGCAGTTGAGAAAAATGATCGGGACATCGAATATGTCCTAGATGTGAAATAATATAAAAAGGCAAAATGGACAAAAGAGTCGTTATCTCGATTCTTAGCGGTTAAGAAATGTGGCTTAGGAATGCCCATTTTACGAGATAGTTATGGATAAATTATCCCGATAATATTCCGGATTTGATATTCCAATTGATAAACTTTGGAGATCGAAAATTTATAACCGTGTTTCAATTAAATAGCTTAGGTCAATATATATATATATATATATATATATAGGGTCCAGTTCCGGTGAGGAGGACCCTTGTAGATAGGAATGAGGAGAGTTGGGGTAGTGACATGTGGCATGTCACGTCACCTTCTCTTTTTTTTCCAGATTTTCTTTTTGTTAATAAAAATTGGTGTTCATATTTTTATAAGTATGTGTTCATTTTTAAAAGAGTCATTGTTCATATTTTATCAATAAATGTTCATTTTTTCTCAACACTAACAATTCATTTTTTAACATTAATTGTTTATTTTTGTATTTTTTTAAAACATATTTTTTGTATTTTTTTTTTGAAAATTATACTATTCTTTCAAATCGTGTTAATAAAATATGATGCTCATTTTTTTACAAGTATGTATTCATTTTTTTTACAAGTATGGTGTTTATAGTATGATGTTCATTTTTTTTGAAAATTATACTTTTCTTTAAAATCGTGTTTATAATATTCAGAGATCGATTACATAAAAAATTGTGAAATCAAAGAGAATACAAGACGATTCAGGTTTTGTTTCTTCGAATTTGTACTCTCACTGTTTAGATTTCCATTCTTAAGGTTTAGGTTTCATTATGATTGATGTTTGTGTTCGAAATTATATTTGTTTGAATCATTTTGTGTTTGATAAGTTTGATTGAGAAAATACATATATATACATATGTTGAGTTGGTCTAATAGCTCCAACTGAATAATCTACATGATCCTTTTAGTGTGCACGCAAACTGTTCGGCAAAATGCCTTATAGAAAAATAGTTTATAATATTCACAAGAACAATGACATAAAAAGTATGAACACTGACGAATAAAAATATGAACAATGACGTATAAAAGTATGAACACCAATGACTTATCTATAACTTTGACACATACATAACATATTATGATCATCTTTTAACGTTTTGTGGTGAGTTTATTTATCTTTGTGGTTATATACTGTAAATGAACATCTATGCATTATAAAATGAACAAAAAAAAATAAAGGGATAATTTGACATACTAGGCTTTTTTGAGTTTATATTTAAGAAAGTGTACCCCAAATTTTTTACCACTTTCATTTAATAGTAGGTAAAATCAATTAACCCATTTATTTAAAAAAAAAAAAGAAACTTCTCTATTTAAAAAAAAAGAAAATAAAATAAGAGGACTTTTCATTTTCAAATACGTAAGTTCCTGTGAACTTAATTTTTAGTTTGTTTTTTTTTCCTTTTTATATATTTTTTTCTTTTTTTCTTTTTTTATTTTCTGATATATTTTCATCCCAGAATTTTTCATACCATCAATTTACATACCAGAAATTCACTTACCAGAAATTCATATACCAGAAATTCATATACCAGAAATTTCCATACCAGAAATTTCCATACCAGAAATTCCCATACCAGAAATTCCCAAACATACAAGAAATTCGTACCAAATTTACATACCAGAAATTTACATACCAGAAATTTACATACCAGAAATTTTACATATTGTGAAATTTTACATACCAGAAATTTAACATACCAAAAATTTAACATACTAAAAATTTAACATACAAAAAATTTAACATACCAGAAATCTACATACTAGAATTTTACATAACAAAAACCTTACATACTAGAAATCTACATACCATAAATTTTACACATCAGAAATTTTACGTACCAAAAATATACATACCATAAATTTAAATATACTAGAAAGTTTACCTTCCATATAAATATACTGATGTCGTACTGAGAGTTCCGATAGGCAGAGACCGGAGAGATGCCTTCTTCTTAAGGACTCCAATTTTTGAGTGTTTTCTCTCATCCTCAGAAACGTCGAAGTCAGACTTTCAAGACCTTCAATTTGGATGAACATGCACAAATGTTAAATCTGATCAGCATATTTATCCAAGAGTTCAAGTAACAAATGACGCATTTAAAGTAGAAAATGGGGAAATGCAAATAAGAAGTTGGCTTACCTGACATTTTCAGCCCAAAATGGGGTATTAGCTGTAGAAACGTATGGAAGAGGATCAATGTAAGCAGCATCAATCTCACACTGTAACAATATGAGTAGTAAAGTCACCAAATTTGCCCATAAATCTATTTATAGTAGTATTAGGGAATGTGAAGGCGGTGGGGAGAGATGCCCAGGAGCTCCGGCGGCGAGGGCTGACTCGATGGCTTCGATGGTGACGACGGCGAGACGAAGGCGGTGGCGCAGCGAGACTCCTCCGGTGACGGCATTGGAGATGGAGAGATCGAGAGTCTGCGATTTGCGGCGGAGAGGGAAGAGAGGGAAGAGAGGAGAGGAGTTAGGGTTGAGGAAGGAGTTGAACGGTTAAAAAAAAAAGAGGGGTCTAGTTACTTAACAAAAAATAAAAAAAGCCTAGTTACTAGTTATAAATTAAAAAAAGCATACTTACCTAATTAGCCCAAAAATAAATGGATATGACACTTTGATGAATAAAAATACTATGAACACCGATGTATAAAAACATGAACAATGACATATAAAAATATGAACACTGATGACTATTTTGAACGTAAGGGTATTTTTTCAGATTTTAAGTCAATTTACAAAAATGCCATTAATGATGAGCGTTTGAGAGCCCTTGATTTAAATCCATCCAATGGCTTACATCCCTCCTAATTCCTATCTACAAACCCTCTCCTCACTTGAACTAAAATCTATATATATATATATATATAAATATATATATATATATATATATATATATATATATATATATATATATATATATATATATAAAGCAAATGAAAGAGGCGGCTACAGCAGCATACATCATCATCTCTAACTTCACAATTGCATTTCAATTTGCAAATTGAAACATTCAGACAAAGGAAATCGAGAGAAACCAAGCGAACGTACTGCCTTCTTTCAATCCTCCACAAACGTTCCATCTTTGATCCATTTTCAAATCCGCTTGTACCAATGAGTCCCTTATCTTGTCCTCTACATCGTGGTACAAATCTATTTCCCGTTTATGAGCTTTTTGGTAAAGCTTCCGTTTATCGCTATCGGAACGCCGACGGACCACCGCAAGTCATCAAACGTAAGGTTTCATACCGCGCTCTTACTCCCCGTATCGCTAGGAGTCTGGATCTTCTTCCGGTTCGTATATCGGGTTAGTAATGAATAAGTTATGAATTTATTCGTTTTCCGTTTTGCGGGTTAGTATAAATTGACCTTAAGTTGGTTAAAATGGATAATTGGAATTTCCATTATGCTCGTTACATTATTCTAGTAATTATGGGTTTTTAGTTTGATGATGATATCATGAGTTGGATATATGCTCTGATGTGGCTTTAAAGTTTAGCATATTATTTGAGGTTATAGGATGTATATGATCCCTATGGATCCCTTTGGGTCTAGGTGTGACCCTTTGCTTAATAAGAGATGTGACATCTCTTCATGCCTTGTCTATAGGTTGTGTTGTTCCTCCAGTGTTGAGGTGTTCGAGTTGTGGTTGAGATTTATACGAGGTTGAGGTAAGTCCGTAGGACTTACTTAGCTGTCATCCCTATATTGGGTGTTTGCATGAGTGGTGTGTGCTTTATATGTTTGCTATGATAGTATGAGATATCGTTTATACTGACCTATGTTCTATTGACTGCCCCCACTGCGTGGAGTCTGGGAGATTCTCTGATGTCGGGCCAGACTGGTTTACAGGAAGGGTGCAATCCACTCCCATAGGGTACACGGATTGTGTGACCGATACTCGTACAGCTGGATATAGAACTCAGAGGCAAGGATGTATCGGTCCTCGTGTCACATACTTTCATCTATCTATATATATACAATTTGAGTGATGGACTACTATATAAAGAAGATAAAATGGGTAATGTGTGAAAGCATGCTGATGTGTTTATCTTCCATGATTGTGTTTGTGCTTATGCATTACCTCATATATGTATGGTTAGCTAACGGTTTCATACCGTGTTGTAGATGTTTACAGGTTAGGCGGTGCTGAGTGATCTGGCAGGGTGACAGGCCGAGGACTCTCGTACATTAGGTGGTTGGCTTGGGTTTGTTGTGTTCCCCTCTTGCGTGAGGATGTTCTTTTGTACCTCCTAGGTGAGGTTGTCGTTTTATATACTCGGCTATGTTGTTGTTTACTTTGGGTTGTACAATTTATACTTTTTATGTATTTGTTTTATATTTGTCATGCCATGTTGTAAGGTCCAGTGAACTTGTTGTCAGGCTAGGGTCAGGATCCATTGTGAGATCCTAGCCCAATGTGACATCCCGAGTCCCGCGGATTCGGGGTGTTACATCAGCCCTCACCACCACACACAAACAACATCTCCTCAAACCTCTCACTCACCAACAACCTCGCCCCTCCACTGCCCCTCCTCCGGCGAAGCCTACACCAACAAAGACAACGCCGGAACAGCCCCAGCAACACAACCTTCACCGACTCCCAAATCGCCCTCTGCTCTTCGACCGCCCATGCGCCTGCAAGATCCCGCACCCGCGCCTTGCCGCCCCTGCGCCTGCTTCAGCCGCCCTTGCGGAAAACTCAACAGAGGGTTCGTCTCTTTCTCAATTTTTTAAAATTTCTAATTCCTTTGCTTATTCAACTGCAAGTGATGGAAGACTAGAGGAAATATAAGTTGTCGGAAGCTGAGAAGGAACGGTATAGGATCGTACAAGGTCGGGATGTGTATGCAACCCGGTTTTTGGACGTTCCTACTTTGGAACGTTTGGGCATGTTGGAGAGCATGCAGGAATTTCTTAACAACGCTGGGCTCGGTGATTTTCTGATAACGAGCGCTCCAACATACCCCAAGCTCAGCCGCCAGTTCATTGCCACATTCAAAATGGAAACATTGGACCACGGTTGTGTTGGACTTTCTTTCAAGTTCAACAAACGAAAGTATACATTAGACTACACCCAACTGCAGGAGGCATTAGGGGTGACTATAGCCGCTTCTGACGACTGGTGGGACCTCATCTCCACACCCGACTTGATGGAGTTTTGGCAGGCCGCCACCAGATCTGATTTTCATGCAGGGGGTCAGTACTCCAACAAATTCACTCACCCCTATTTGAGGCTCATCTCGAAGATCTTCATGAGTGTCTTCTGTGGACACAAGGAGGAGAATAAGGTCGCTCTCAAGGACCTTCCATTGCTATATGCCTGCCTCCCCACAAACGACTGGGTACCGGATTAGCCATACCTCTTCCTTACCGCTTTGAAGCGGATTAGGAAGAATGAGCCTGCACAGGTGATGGATCTCGCTGCCTTGGAGGACGGACTAGAGGCCCCACTGTATACGGAGGGTATGTTGAGGAGGTGTAGGCTCCTCAGGAGGGATGGGGAGAACCTCTTTTGGCTCTCTTTAGCAGATGGGAGTCACATTACATACCTCCCCCGGCAACTTTCACTGGGTGACGAGCTCTCCGAGTTGTACGTACCAGCTGACCCCGTTCCGCCGAGACGGCCTCAGGAGGATATTGTTGGGAGATATGCTGCAAGCTCCAGCCGGGCCCCGGTCACTGATGCGGAGATGCCTACTGCAGCACGGGACGACAGTCAGGCCATGGAGAGTCTTCAGGCTCAGATGGCGGCTATGACCACCCAACACCGGAGCTGGAAGTCCGACTACCAGCAGACTATGCTGGAGTAGAAGCAGAGCTCGCAGACTAGCTTTGCCGCCACCATGACCTCCCACTTCGACCAGCGGCAGGAGGCTTGGCAGGTGGCCTAGCAGCAGCAGATGGAGGCTCAGCAGCTGGCTTGGCAAGCCATCTTTGAGACCTCTTTTGGTCGTCGGATGACAGCTCAGCAGGACCGCATAGATGACATCTACCGCCGGCAGGAGCACTTCTTCCGCCATTTTCCTTACCCACCGGAGGAGGGTCCGGGTGGTCTATCAGGACCACCCCACTGAGTGGTATACTCCTTTTCCCTTTCCCACAATTATCTTTGACTCATTTCCACTTTGAGGGCAAAGTGAACTTCAAGTATGGGGGAGGGACATATCATTGCTTGTACAGTGTCATCGTTACTTGTTTTGAGTTGTTTTGTTTTGAGTTGCATCTGAATTCAGTTTGAAATCATAAAAAATAAAAAAATAAAAAGCCAAAGAAAATGAAAAAAGGCATGAAATCCTTGGATAAACCGAAAACCCGAAAGGGCGGTTTAGGCAAAAAGAAGGTAGTCCGACCAACCTTAGGTTGGTGCAAAATTGGACTTGAGGGATGTGAGTTCAAGTGAGATCACCAAAAGAAGAAGAGTGGCAAGGTGAAAACCCGAAAGGGCACCTTGGCAAAATGAGCGACATCGAGTGTAGGTTTCCCTTCCGGCGTTTGGCGACATAAGAAGGGGAGTCATAAGGAGGTTGTCCGGGTAGGCCACTCTTGGAGCAATAAGGATGGTAGTTTCTCCCTTTTTCTCACATTTCCTCTCTTTTCCTTCTTTCTTTCTTGGCTTTTCTTTTGTTTTCATTGTCTTTTCTGCTTGCCCATGCTTCCTGAGGCCTTTGAGTCTAGTTGATGTCATTTGTTTTACTCGGGACCAGTAAAAGGTCTAAGTATGGGGGAGTTTGATAGGTGATGGAATCACTATCATTTAGGATAGTTTTTAGAGTCTTTTTATTGCATTTGTGTCGGTTTATGCTACTAACTCCTTCGTCTAGAAGAAGAATACTAAAAGGAGCTAAGGAAGGAGTTATAAGCACTAGGAGTGAAGATCGTTCACGAAGCAAAGCTTTTGTTGCCTCACCGCCCCAGCGGAGCCTTGTCACCGCCCCTACGGGTGATGCCTTACTCCGGAGCGCTCCCTGTGTCTTTGCCAGCGCCAACCATGAAGTCTGTCACCGCCCCGGCGCCACTCCTTGGCGCCCCTGCGGTGACTTGCCCTGAAGAAACGAAGACCAGCGCTCATGCGCCTTCCACTGCGCCTCTGCCTGCGCCTCAACCTGGGAGCTGGAAGATGAAGAGGTTGTGTCACCGCCCCTGCGTTGATGTAGGGATGCCCCGGCGGCTTGGCATTAGAAACGGCAGGAAGTTGAAAGGTCAGACGTTTGAAGAGCATTGAAGATCCGCCCCTGGGGGATTGCCTAGCCGCCCCGGCGGCCATGAAGAAGATCAAGCGTTTTGGCCTTCACCGCCCCTGCGGAGCTGAAGGCCGCCCCTGCGGTTTAACGTCAGAAGCTTTACTCCGGTTGTTTACACCACCTTTATGGCATTAAAGGTGGCTGTTTTGGGCCGGCCATTTACTCCTATTTAGTGTCTTTTGTAGTATAAATAGTCCTTGGTTGATTGCTAGGAAAAAAAAACTTGTTAGCCAACAAATTATCCACTTTTCCCATTTAGACTATCTTGCTACCTTTGTAATGAGTTGCTAGCTCCCTTACTACATTGGGTTGGTTTGAAGTTGCGTTGTTACTTTGGTTGTAAGTTTTCTTTAATATAAGTTTTCATTTAGTAATGCTTTGTGTTTCCTTGATCTCCATTTCCTAATTGCATGTTTTTACTATTACTTGAGATTGATCACCTTAGGTTCTAAAGTGCATGCAAATAACTAGGATTAATAGGTTCCGGGTTCGAGTCTTTTATCTAGTAGTAAACTTTAAGTAATAACGGGTTGTAATTACTTAAAGAAAAGGAACACAAATATAAAGATAAGCTTAACGGTTTTAATCTTTTCTTTATATCCCTTAGTCTTTGTTTGAAAGCTAACTTGTTATTTGTTCTTGTAGGTTTACGGAACACTAACCTGTTAAGTTGTGTTGATGCCAGTTGGCTCAACACATATATATGATCGAGACAGGAGACTACTTGAAAACTTTTAAAAGGAACTCACCAAAGTAGCAATTGCATGCTTAGAATCAACCTAGTGTAGATTCACCGATCCTTGTCTTACTTGTCGCATTAATCGTTTTCATAAGTCTTTGTGTATCAATTCAACCAAAACCCCCCTTTTTGTTACTTGTTACTATAATCGATAATTGCATCTAATAAAACACCTTAACTCTCTTGGGTTCGACCCTGACTTAACCATTATACTTGTTTTAGTGCTAAGTCAGGATTTACTTTTGATTGGGTATAGACGACCATAGAAATACCTCCAGTCAGTACTCTAGGAAGATGATTTGAGTGTCTCATACCTTTCCCTTGAAGGGTTCTTTAAGGAAACTCCGGGGGTGTGGTTCTAGATGGATTCTAACCTTAAATGTAGATCTCGGCAGAGATGTAGCATGGGGTTAAGGGCGAGATTCCAGCGTTCTAATCCTTTCGGTTAGAATTGCAACCGAATCCATAAGTTACTTCAACATGTCAATTGTCTCGGGATTGATTGGACACTCCCTTGTGACCTTTTCGGACTATTGGACCTAGGCATCTGCACAAACACGCAAAGTAACAACAAACTTGTGAAGTTAGTGAAATCAGAAACTCCTCACTTGTGTTTCTCTCGCACTCACACTCAAGTTGTGATGATCGCAAGCTATTTGATGAAATTGCCTTGGATGGATTAATACTCCTCTAAGTTCGATGACCTAGCTTCAACTAGAATACTTCTTGGCCGAAAGAAATGAAACTTCAGTTGGATGAAGGTCCTTCTGTTGAAAGATAGTTAAGGAACCACTACTGGATTTTCTTCACACAAATCAAGATAAAGTAAAAATAAAATAACAAGTAGACTCAAGACTCAACTAGTGTGATTGCAAGCAAAGATAACTAGCTAAAACGCCCAAAAAAAAGACTCAACAATGAGTAGACTTGGAGTGGAAAAGAGGCAAGAAATAGGCACACGAGACACAAAGAAGAGAGCTTCATTTACCTTGCACTTATGCAATTAGAGAGAGATAGCCGGTTGAGCATTGATCTTGACAATGGTAAATCTTGGTGGTAATCTCGACCCGAGCTCTCGATAGGGGGCGAATTGACGAAAGTTATGTATTTTGGTTATGAAACTGGATCGAGGGTGGGGTAAGACGAGAGAGAACCTGAGTTATTCGTCATGTGAGAGGTGGCGTCGGTGTCCATGTACTAATAATTATCCGACGGATTGAGCGACATTGTAGCAAAAGAGTGATCTAGAGAAGTGGGTTGGATAGGTTCCAGACCTTGGTTGTAGCTGACGTGGGCCTGAGGGAGCATGCTACTGTTGGAAAGAAAGTGGGCCTGTTGAGTCGGCTCACTACCAAGTAATCCAAGCTGCTGCGCGCCAGGGTAAGGAGAGAAGGGGTATGTGGGCCGCAACTAGTGTTGACGAGGCCCAACAGGGGTGGTGGGATGTGGCGTTGGAGCCCATCCGTAGGGCTGCCTCACGACAAACTGCAGGGGCTACTACTGTCGGCCCTTGCCCCAATTGCGGCCCTTGTACCGGCCACAAGGGGAGGCGTTAGCACTGTCCGGTCCGGTGGCGACAAGAGCCTCGTAGCGGTTGGCGGCACCGGAGGCAGTAAGCGCATCGGCCGATCCTTGCTTGGCTTGATTCGCCATCCGACTTTCTTCCAGGAGGAGTTGCGAGCGAGCTTTTTCAAACGAAGGTAAGGGTTAAGTTTTTTGAATGAAGCTTGCAATATTGTATTCCACTGATAACCCGACAAGAGGTGAAGAACTAGTCGACTAGCGGTGACCGGAGAGCCGGCACCCTTAAGTTGGTCAGACAAAGACTTCAACTTTTGACAGTAAGCAATAATGGAAGGGAAACCAGCAAGAGTGCAGTTAGAAAACTCATGTTCGAGATAAACGGCACGAGTGTTCTGATTGTCTTGGAAGATGTCCTTCACGCGCTTCCATGCTTGTAGAGCCGTGTCATCTGGATTGAGAATTTGAAGGAGAATGTCTCTAGAGACGATGTTGTAGATTCATTGAAGAACTACAACATCAACTTTATTTCAGAGATCATTGTTGATGTCAATGGGCTTGACAACGGATTCATCAATATGATCAAGAACATTGTGAGCCTTAGCGGTAACGCGAAACAGAGTGACCAGGAGTTGTATGGGGTGTCCAGATCAAGAATCAAGGCGATATTGTTCATGATGTTGGAGATGTCAAGGGCTGAATGGAAAGATGGTTTCTTCTCGGTAGCCATGAGATCGAAACGGGGAAGGGGAGGAACGAGATAACGGCGGCGGGATGCGGCACACAACGTCAGAAGAAAAGGAGAAGCGGAAGAGGGAGGAAAACGTTTAGTCTAATACCATGTGAAATTTGGATAAATTTCCCTTAGAATTTCCATCGACAAATGGATATATTAATAACAAGCGTATTTACATAATTGCATAGGACAACCCTCTATTTACACATAATTGCATATTCTATCAATTGATTCATTAATTGGTCTTTGTGTAATAAAAGTAATTGGGGATTGTCTCTTAGCACTCCACAACCAAACAACCATCGACACATGACTATATGTACCATTGATATTGTACTTCTTCTAATCAACTCAAAATCGTACTTCAATTGTTAATTATCGATTGTGATGTCACTTTTTTTTAAATGTTTAAGGCCCTCCACGATTAGACTACCCACAATGGCAGTTTCTAATCTATAAAATATAATAAGTATTGAACAAAACTGATAAATTACCACACAGAACTCTTCTGACATATCTAAGTGGAAAACGTAGAGAGATTTTGATTGGTGTCATGTGTCATGTGTAAAGGAAAAATTGTTTTAACATTTGTTTGTTTTTAAAGTTGTTAGATTATAATTAATTAAATATCATGATTAATATAAATATATTTTGATAAATTTTGTTTCTTTATTATTCATAATTTATTTTTCTCTATCCTTATAGTCTAATATTGGATATGTTTAAAATAATTATTTTTTATGTAAAAATAAGTAATATAAGTAATGAATTGATTTTAAGTTGATATTGATAATATAAATTATTAATATAACACATAAAATTAATACAATTATAAATAAAATTAAAAGCATCATATTTTTAAAAATTATATAAATATATTATATGAATAAATATAGAGTTAAGAAATAATAAATGTAAAAAATAAATAAATAGAGTTTTATCATCTAATATGACCAAAAAAATGTGTTATTGTACATGGTCTTATAAAACTTTGGCCAAGTTCCACCATCCACTTTCTTAGATCCCATATCCGCTTATTATATCGAATATAGAAATTAGTTCTAACAAAATGTAATATAATCTTAGTTGGGTCAATTAGGTAAGTAGGCCTTTTTAAAATTATGTTTACTAACTAGGCTTTTTTATATTTTAGGTTTAGAAAGTATACCCCTTTTTCTATTTTTACCGTGAAACTCTACTACTCTCCACCATACCACTCTCCTACACTCCTCTATCTCATTAGTCCTTCCTCACATACCAGAAGATGGAACATTCTCGTCCTGAGCTGCCAGCGAGCACGACCATGGCCGGCGTAGTCCTTCCCCTTCCGGCGCAGCTGGTCCATCTCCAATTTTCTCTCTCAATCTACCCTTCTCTCTCCTGAAAGCTTCTCAACAATGGCGACGAGCCTATACCGGCGAGCAATCTCACGAATCACCTCTTGGGTGATCCGACCTTTTCGCCCCTATGCAACCGACGCTCAAGCAGATTCCAAATCAGAGTCGGCGAAAATGAAAACCTTCTCGATCTACCGTTGGAACCCTGAAAATACGACGAAGCCTTTCCTCCAAAATTACGAGATCAACCTGAAGGAGTGTGGCCCCATGGTTCTCGACGCTCTCATCAAGATTAAAAACGAGATGGATCCTTCTCTCACTTTCCGACGATCTTGCCGTGAAGGGATATGCGGTTCCTGTGCGATGAACATAGATGGGAATTTTGTATACTTCCCTCTGATTTCACTGTCACACTTGCTTTCCTTACCCTCTTTGCTTGCTTCCTGTGCTCTATTTAGGGTTTCAAATGGCATCCGGCCTTAGTTTCCCATCCTTGAGCTCTGACGCTTCAATGGTGTTTTCTACAAGTGGGCTTTCCTGGAAATGGTAATTTTTTCTCTCTTTTCTTATAGGGTTTTGTTTTTTTTAGTCTAAAAGGTTGTTCTTTTGCTGGAAACTGCATTTTGGGTTGAGCTCTGTTTTTGCATCTGCTATTTGTGTGGCTTTGTGAATATATATAGGGCATGGTTTCGTGTGGTGCTGAGAGATGGGTTCCTTATACATATCAGAATTTAGGAGTATAAAGTTGTATTTGGCTTGGTGATGTATACTGTTTAGTTGGGTTCATTGCAGTTCTGTTCTTTTTGGCTTTTGAATGCTCAATTTCAAGATTTTTTCATCTTAGCTCATATGGTGTCTGGAAACCATTTTTGTAGTGTTATTCTCAAAATTGTTCAACACAACTTGGGTTGATGGTTCAAATGTCTGATGTAAGCTATATTGTTTGAGTAGTTTTGTATGATTATGTGGAGATCTCTAATTTCTACTTTCTAGTGCTGTTTATGTATGCTCTTCTGTTATTATAATTGTAATGCTACATGAAGTTCTTATTTTATAAATATCAAACTATATGGATGTTTCTAGAAAGCATGAAAATGTAAGCAAACTACACAGTCTTTGCAATTCAGGTTGTTGTCTTTCTGATTTTCTAATTCCTACAACAGTAGAGCCTTCGCCTTCTGATTCTTGAGGGTTTAAGGTTATTCATCATGCCTTTGCATTTACAAACACCACTGAGACTGGTCATAGAACTTCATATTTTTTTGGTTATGATCTCTTGAATGCCATTTGCAGGTCCAGACCCACAACTAAGTCATTGAACAACAACAACTTGCTGGTTGTGAACATAATTCATGAAAGGCATCAGTCTCTTATATATGATTCATTCTAATTCTTCTGGTTTTCCCAGCGGGGAATGAAGCCACTGGGCCGTCGGTACAAAACTCGTGTATAACTATTGAATTAGTTACACAATTTCTGTAAAGTAAAACTATGTTAAGGTTATTTGAGTTTTCTTGTGGTTTGATGTCATGGATCACCCGTAGAATACTGGAGATTTGTATCATAACGTCTGGTATAATAATTTCTGGTATATAGAGCATGTGAGAAATTCTGGTATGACATAATAATTTCTGGTATATAGAGCATGTGAGAAATTATGTATGAACAAATTCTGGTATGAACATATTTTGGTATGAAAAAAAATTCTAGTATAGAAAAAAATTATGGTATGAAAAAGTTATGGTATAAAAAAATTCTGGTATAAAAAATTCTGGTATGAAAAAATTCTGATATGAAAAAATTCTGATATGAAAAAATTCTAGTATGAAAAAAAATTCTGGTATGAAAAAGTTATGGTATAAAAAATTTCTGGTATAAGAAATTCTAGTATGAAAAAATTCTGGTATATACTATGTACTTCTAGTATGTAATTATGGTATAAATTCATACCAGAAAATAAAATTTAAAAAAAAGTACAACAAAAGAAAAAAAAAATCAAAAGAAAGAATGTACGTAAACAAATTTTAGATTGATTTGTAATTGTAATGTCTTTTTCTTTTCTTTTTTATTAAAATAGGGGTTAATTACTTATACTTATATAATTTATTCCTTTCTTTCTAAATAGAAGGGTTAATAATTTTTACCTACTATTAAATGAAAGTGGTAAAAAATTTGGGGTACACTTTTTTAAACAAAAACTCAAAAAAGCCTAGTATGTCAAATTATCCCATCTTAGTTTTGGGTGGCCATTTGAAAACGTAAAAGCTCATAAATTGGAGTCATACTTTTTTTATTAAAGAATTACAAAAAGAAAGGGCATTCTTGTAAAAAGCATTTATAATAAACTATTTAAAAGTAAAAAAAAGGCAAAAAGAAAAATATTAAAAAAGAGTTGAATTGTCAATGCGGACTCTCCAAAACAAAATAAGTTAAAGGACTCTCCCCTCATTCTGCTTTCTCTTCACGCCTCCCCCTCACTCTTCTCTCCCCTACCGAACAAAACCCTCCCAAATATGGAGACGCTTGCTCTCTTCTGCACCGCCGGTCTCCTCTTCGGCGGACTCTACTGGTTCATTTGCATCCTCGGCTCAGCCGAGCAAAAAGGCAAACGCGCCGTCGATCTTTCCGGCGGCTCAATTGCCGGAGAGAAGGTCCAGGACAAATACCGCCAATACTGGACCTTCTTCCGCCGCCCCAAGGAGATCGAAAAGGCCGAAAATGTCCCCGCTTTCGTCGACACCTTCTACAATCTCGTGACTGACATCTACGAGTGGGGATGGGGCCAATCCTTCCATTTCTCTCCCTCAATCCCTGGAAAATCACACCGTGACGCCACTCGTATCCACGAGGAAATGGCCGTCGATCTCATCCGCGTGAAGCCCGGCCAAAAGATCATCGACGTCGGATGCGGCGTCGGAGGTCCGATGCGCGCGATTGCGGCTCACTCACGCGCTAATGTCGTGGGAATCACCATCAACGAGTATCAAGTGAAGCGTGCAAAGCTCCACAACAAGAAAGCCGGTCTTGATTCGCTTTGCGAGGTGGTTTGCGGCAATTTCCTCCAGATGCCGTTCGAAAACAACTCCTTCGATGGAGCGTACTCGATTGAGGCGACCTGTCACGCGCCGAAGCTTGAAGAAGTGTACGCGGAGATATACAGGGTTTTGAAGCCTGGTGCGCTGTATGTTTCATACGAGTGGGTGACGACTGACAAGTACATCGGTGAAGATGCGGAACATGTGGAGGTGATTCAGGGGATCGAGAGAGGTGACGCCTTGCCTGGACTGAGGAGTTACTCCGACATTGCTGAGACGGCGAGGAAGGTAGGATTTGAGGTGGTGGATGAGCGAGATCTGGCGAGACCTCCGTCTTTGCCTTGGTGGACAAGGCTGAAGATGGGGAGGCTTGCGTACTGGCGCAACCATATTGTGGTGACGGTGCTTGCGGCGCTAGGGATTGCGCCGAAGGGGACTGTGGATGTTCATGAGATGCTGTTCAAGACTGCTGATTATCTCACGCGCGGTGGTGAGAGTGGGATCTTTTCGCCAATGCACATGATTCTCTGCAGAAAGCCAGTTGCGGATGAGTCTTGATCTGGACCGTCCGATCAAGATCCGATTATTGAGGTATCTCTCAGCGGAAATTGGGGGAGGAAGATAACCGTGGTTTGTTGTTTTCGTTTTTGGATTTCTTTATCTGTATTACTTTTTTTTTTTTTAATTGCAATTCCAGATGTTGGCTAATTTCCTTTTAGGAGTTTTTAAATTTATTATTGGGTTAATTATTACTTTGTTGGGATATTGTTTCTGTGTTAATCGATGTAGTGGTGGAAGAAAGAAGGAAAAAGGAAATTTGTTTGTCTACGTGGATGGTTGAATAATTTGTTTTAAAAAAGAGGAGGAAGTGGGGGCACGTGAGAGTGTCTGGAGTGTGATACACGAACACGTGGAAAGATAGATAAAATATCTGGTGATCATGTGATGTCTAATAGACTAATAGTGGTGTGTGATTGTCAGTCGCTGCTTTCGCTTCAGTTTTGTCTACTTGTGTTGTGGTCTCGTTTGGGCTACTACAATTTCTTTTGCTTCCAACATGCTATGTCCTCATTAATTTATTTCCATTTTTCAGAATATTAAATAATATCTCACCCTTCAAACACACAATCCTCGCATTATTTATGTTGGTTATTTCAAAAAGTATGCGTCTACAAAGTAGCCGTTGGAGTCTAAAAAGTAGCGGTAAGTTGGATGTTTTCAAGGGAATCAGTTTTAACTAGGGGTGTTCATTGGACGGATTGAGGTCATCTTAATTCGGAAACGAGATGGGTTCAAATCATGTTTGCCTTTTAACTTATTTACCTTATTTAAACTTTACGATTTATCCACAAAAATATATTTTTGATGGAGTTTATAATTGTGAGATTTATCCACAAATCTTTTTTGCAAGAAATGAAACAACGTCAGAAGATCGCGCCTCACGCGCAACCCCCAGAAAAACCCTATTTCCGGCCTGAAGAACACGTCTCACGCGCAATCAAACCTTTTGCCCTCGCCGCGCCGCTAGAGTCAACCCAAAACCCTAGATCCAAACATCGGTTGTGCAGAGATCCATGAGAACCCTTCTGCCTCCGGCTCTTTGTGAAAGATTTTGCAATTATTCGACGATTTCAGAAGCCAGATTTCATAGAAGCCTCGATTTTAAAAGGGATCCCGAATTGCTTCCTCAAATTCCACCCTTCATTCCTCTCTTCTACAATCGAAAGCGGAAAAAAAAGAAGAAAGAAATTCCAAGGTGTTGATCTAGACTCATGGGCATTTCGGCTCTCTCTCAATGTGTGGCTGACGACGAGGGAACGGGGGAACGTCGGGTGTTTCTCCTTAGGGGTGATATTCCTGTTTCCGTTCCGGTCCTGCAACCTTTGCTTGCCTTTGGAAGAGTCTCCTTCTGTCTGGTTGATGGTGGATCCATGGCGTTTCTGCACCTCTCAAACAATGACTTCGATATCTTCTCACCGTAACATTTTGTTCAACATTAGATCCAAATCCAGGTCATTTATCATACCCTGTTGTTTGAATCCTTGCTTCTATTCTGAGTCTATTTGTTTGCTTTACAAGCAATTTAATTATGCGGGAACTCCTTGCTACTACAACAATACTAAAACTCTAAATTTTAAACCTATTGGTTGGTGGCAACAAATGACTCAATTCTCAGCCCTAAAATGATGATCTTGATTCTCAAGATCCATGATCAATATGAACTAGTTTTCTTTTATGTTTCTCTGAAACTCGGTTGTTTGAACTTAAAGAAAGCATCTAGAACTAGTATACACCATATTTGTTAAATATTAATTAAATTAGTCTAAATCTTGATGATTTGATTTGATTGATTTGGGTGGATATGTATAGAGCCTTAATATTTACACCCCTAATTTGTTCAATCAAACATTAAATACTCAATGATTAACTAACCACTAGTGCTATCACTATCACTCTCTAAATTTGTATTTTTTAATTATTTTTCTAACGAAATTGATTAATCGTAGCGTTTATTAAAATCTCTGTTTAACTCGTTTATTTAACTCGAACACCTTAACTTGTTATAATTATTTATTATTGTTCAACTAATTACTACCTTAATTTGTTTAACGTTGTCTAACCTATTTAACCCGTCTATTTAATTTGCTAACTTTTTTTTATTATTGTTATATTTGCTTATTATTTTTAACTAATTATTAACTTAATTTGTCTAACCCGTTTAACCCGTTTATTTAATTTGTTATTTTTATTTATTATTGTTATATTTGCTTATTATTGTTCAACTAACTTGTTTAACCCGTTTATTTAATTTTTTATAAGTTAATGCACAACTAAGTTCGACCAATGTTAATATGATGCACGATTAGACTTATAAATTGATGCACAACTAGGCCTATAATGTAATTCACAACTAAGTTCATAGTTCACACAATTAAATACATACAAAATTAAATATATGCATCATTAAGTTCGATCAATGTTCATATGATAATCCGGCCACCTAAGATCCTCCGAAACGAGAAGGGTATCTTCATCTTCCACTTCGAGTCTGAAGAGGATCTCAACATCATTCTGCATGGAAACCCCTGTGTGATTACTGGGTCTTCTACGATGCTTCTCAAACGTTGGCACCATGTATTGACTCTAGACTACTCCAGCCTTAGTTCCACCTCCGTTTGGGCCACCCTCCATGAGTTGGACTATAGGTTTTGGAACAACAAGCAAATGGATAACATCACTTGGTGCAAACTTGACCGAGTGGTTACCAATGATGTTTGGACCACATCTTTACCCAACTCCTCTGCCTTCTTTGACCATCCCAACCTATCGGATCACTCATCTTCCATCCTCTGCCTTGATACCCCCTATAGTAACCACTACCCTCACTTCATATTCAACAATGCGTGGACCTCTCACGAAAGCTTCATTTCCAATGTGTCAATCGCTTCGAGCCGCAACTTCTCTAGTAACCCAATGTACAAGCTCATCAAAAAGCTCAAATACCTTAAGCCCTTGCTCAAGAAATTTCCCAGTCTTAAGCTTGAGGATATCCACAAGTCCATCCAAGAGTATCAAAAGCAACTCAACCTTAACCAAGGCAACCTTCGAGTTAGCCCCCTGGACCCGGATCTCGTTGAGAATGAGAATAAAAACCACCTAGATGCTCAAATCTTCCTTGAACCTGCTACGTACTTCCTTGGCTCAACTCGCCAAGTCTAAATGGATCACACATGGTGATCAATGCGACTCTTATTTCTTCGAGAGTATCAAGGCAAAAAGAAGTATCAACATGATAAATGCCCTCATAGACCAAAACAACAACATCACCCATAACCCCGAGCAAATCGCCTCCATTCTCATCAACCACTTCACCAACATCTTGCGCCCCCAACCTTGCAAAACCACTCTCTTACCTTGTCGGGTATCTTCTCCACCAAGAAGACCTACCTCATGCTCAGGAATCTTACCCCCCAACCAATGCCGACAGCTTCAAGCTCCTTTGGAATGCCCTGAATGTTCCTAAAGACTTGATTCCCCCTTTGTACAATCTCTTCATCTTCTCTTAATACATGTAATATTTAAAAAAAAAATGTTCATATGATACACGGCTAGACAATGCACTATTAGGCTTGTAAGTTGATGTTCATTAACGTGAACGATTACTTGCAAATTTCACAATATTGTATTTTCATATCAACCGAATCGTATTTTTCACGTATCTCCCAATTACCTTTATTTGAATGCTACAGTATTTACAATACGTGGTCACTATGCATAATCATTAAATCTACGTCGTTCATTATTTAATCCGATGACTTATATATATATATATATATATATATATATATATATATATATATATATATATATATATATATATATATATATATTATTTATTTTTGACCGTAACATATATTCTCATTTGTTTCATCCCGGTCCTAGCGGCTTTTCATCCAAATAATATAAATTTCGTCTTGTCCCACAAACAAAATATCGGGACAAGATATGAACCTTACCTTTTTCGCCCCGTTAGACTTGTCCCCCACATATTGAAAATTAAAGTTAAATAATAAAAATATTTAGTGTTAATGAAACATACACAATGTTGTGATATCTTCTATACATTTTAAATTACGATTAATTAATTAAGTAAATTACTAAGGTTAGTTTATATAATCGCTAGAATTACTAATACTATTAATTAATTAATTAGAAGAATCATTAAGTGTTTGATATTTTTAATTACTCTAATCACTTATCTGATTTGTTGATAATGAGAATTAATAACTGTTCAAATTTTATAAATTATTCTAATTATAAAAAAAATTAATTAATCAATAGAATAATTATCAGCAAAAAAAAATAATAACTATACCCTTAATACATAATTACATGCACAAAATTAAAAATAATCTTTAAAGTTAACGTCAAGAAACGCATCAATCAACAACAATCAAAATCAAAATTTGAGTACAACATCCGACATCGCTTGATGTTATCATCCGAAAGGATGTCATAGGATGGTCAACCGTTAGACGTTGACTACTCCTAATCTCTTACGCGTCTTAGTCATAAAAAAGGCAAAATTGGCAAACTAGCCCTTTTAAGCAAATCAATTGAGAAAGAAGACCCATAGTATTTGGGATTGATATTTTGACCCCTATAAAATAGAGTAGAGAAAATATAGTATAAAAAGAGGACAAAGTTTGGCAACTCATCGGATGTGACATGTTGTACTATTTTACATGTCACGTCAATCAGAAAAAAAAATTTCCAACCTCCTTACTTTCTCACCTATTACCCAAAAATCCGCTTACCCTAATAATGTCACAATCATACCCAAAAATAAATTTGTCAAAGTACATAAACATACTCGAAAACAACATACCCAAAAAATCAAATATCAAAATAAAACCATATCCATAAATTGGATAATATTTTATATTTATACCCAATTTTAATATCACTTCATACAAAAACCATACCCAAAATTTTCAAAACTTGATATTGTATACAAACATCAATATCAAATGACATTTGGTCATTACCCAAAAATTCGCTTGACATTTGATCATTATAACACAGTTTGGGTAACCATAAAACATACTCACGATATCACTTTAAATATACTTAATAATAAAAAAAATATACTACAAAGCTAATACACGTATAAAAACATACCCAAAAATCCGCTTACCCAAATAATGTCACAATCGTATCCAAAAATAAATTTGTCAAGAAATATATTGCCCCTATTTTCACAATCATACCCACAACCATACCCACAAAGCCAATACATGTAAAAAAAGATACTTAAACTAAAAGTAAACATTTAATCACCATCATTTCAATTAGAAAAATTATTGTCCCTATTTTCTAGTTTTTATACCTTTTTTTTTTTTACTTTTATATAGAGGCCTAATTTACACAAAAGAATTTCAAGGTGTCTTACTTTCCTAATTAATCAAAAAAAAATTGAGTACAACAATCAAAATCAAAATATGAGTGCTTGTGTGAGGGAGTTCAAATTAGGATTTAGGGGCCTAAATAAGTTAGGCCTGTGTATAAGGGTGGAAATATGGAGGCCTTATGATTAACATCAATCCTATAATTAAGTTCATTCTAATATCAAGTTAATCATCCAAATTTTAATTAGATTCATATTCAGTACCCTTCGAAGATATTAAACTCACTAATCGATTAACTAGATCTCCCTTCCTCGTAGGTCAACTCAATCACCATATGTTTTCATCAATTTCAAAAAATTATATCTTGTTAACTTTCATTTTATTTTTGGATTTGGAGAATCCGATTATAATTAAGGTGATTCGGACATTAATTTGTTGCAACAAAATAATGGAACGTGGGGCAGCAGTGAGGGATCTCAAATCTGTGTGTTTCCGCCCGATCCCATCCCATCCCATCGTTGCCATTTTCCAATAAGAAGATTAATTAATGATTAAGTTAAAGTAATGATGTATTATGAGTAGTAGCGAGGCACGATAAAAGCCGGGTGAGAACGTGATGCCAATAGAGCTGGCGTGGCCTGGCCTGGCCTGGCCCGACCTTCTTAGTTGTCCACTTGTCTTATTAGTTCATGAGCAGGACGTGTACGGCATCACCCTCCTTAGCTGTCTTTCCAACGCTTATATTCCTTTTAAACTAATCTTTTTCTTACAACAAAATTAAATAATAATGAAAAACCCAACAGCTTATCAACTCTATTGCTTTGGTCCCCACTACATTCATCTTACCTCTCATCGTTTCTCCAAAACCCGCTACACCATCTTTTCCTTTTAAATCTATTATTCTATTATACATCTTAAAAAAGTGTGCAGCTTAATGTAGTGGCGCGATGTGAAAGGAGTAATTAAAATGAAACTTTCACAATTTTTTTTGCAAATAAAAATTTTTTTAAGCCAGAAAATCTTTTTTTACAAAACTATCAGCATGTTATCGAAAGATTATACGTAACTTTTTTTTGTTCCAACCAACCTATTTTTTGGAACAAAATATCTTTATTTTTAAATTATTTTTTTCTTTTCAGCATCATTTATTTACGTTAAATTTTGTGAAGGATTTTTTTATTTCACATCGATTAGCTACTAAAGTTGATGGTTTTAGAACTTGTATAAATAGGTAGTCTAAAGAGTATACATATAATACATTTCTTAACCTTTTGGTTAAGTTCAACTATAATTATTATTCATATCGGAATAATATTTTATTTTTGGGATCGTTAACCTTTTGGTTAGGTTCAACTATAAATAGGTAGTCTAAAAAGTATACATATTGGTCTTTGGTTATTATGTTAAATATTTTCACGTTACTTTTATATAAGTAACCGTACCCCTAAAGTTTTTTTTTTTTTTTTTTTTCAAAATGAATATCAAAATGATCTATTTAGTAAAATTTTTTGAGGGTTTTTGTTGTCCCACGTCAATTAGCTATTAAGCTTGATGGTTTTAGAATTTCTATAAATATGGAGTCTATATACTCGCTGACGTGGTGCGCTGTAGAGACAGTATTTTCTAAAATAGAGCTCCCACAATTAACGCCATTAAATCTTCTCTTTTCAAAACCAAAAAAAATTTTTTGTAACCGATTTTCTTAAAAAATATCTTTACTCCTAAAAAAACTTGTAAGCAAGATAATATTTATTTTGTAAACTATTTTTGTAAGTCCGAGAATCTTTATTTATTAAACTAACAATATGTTATTAGAAAATTTCACGTAACTTTTTTTTGTTCCAACCAACCTATTTTTTGCGACAAAAAATCTTTAATTTTAAACTATTTTTTAAGCTAAGGAATCCTTTGTTATCAACATCATCCATTTTACATTAAATTTTTTTGAAGGATTTTGTTATCCACATCGATTAGCTAGCTACTAAAGTTGATGGTTTTAGAACTTGTATAAATTGAGAGTATAAAGAGTATACAAATAATATATTTCTTAGCCTTTTAGTTAGTTCAATTATAATTATTATTCATATTTAATTTTTGGGATCATTAACCTAAAATTATATGGGTAATAATTTCTTCCCTAAAGTAATCGTACCCCCTAAAGTTTTATTTTTAGAAAAAGATTTTATTTTTGGGAACGTTAGCCTACAATTAGGTGGGTCATAATGTTCTTCCCTAAAGTAATCTTGATCTTTGGTGTTCATTTCCCATATCTTGATATCAAATATGGATATGGATATTACATATATGATATCCGTGTTTAGATATTGAATATATCGATATCAAAGTGATATACTTATATCTACATACTTTACTTATTTATTGATTCTGATATCCCTACAAATTCACTGATATCAATTCTTCTCTTAATTCGCGTTATTGTTCTGAACAAGTTCCCCGCCATCTCTACCCTCTTTCGCTTCACAATCTCATCGCCATTTCCGACCTCTTCTGCTTCTCTGTGACTTGTGAGTTGTACCTCTGCATCCTTCACTTGCCTTTTACCTTTCTCTGATGATTTTTTGCAAGGTTCGGTTTTTAATTTTTTTCACAAACATTTCTCTGTTGAATATATGAGGATGTGGAAGACATGGTTTACAACATGGATACCGAGTTTGTTGATATCTGATATACTTCACCATATTGCCAAACACACGTATCAGATATCAATCTTATATCAATTTCATTGATATCGATATCGATATCCATATCTGATATACTTATATCAGTAAATGGAAAATGAACAGGCCCTAAATGTTTTCACGTTACTTTTATATAAGTAACGGTACCTCTAAAGTTTTATGTTTACGGAAGATTTTTTTTCTTTTTTTTAAATGAATATCAAAATGATATATTTTGTTAAATTTTTTGAGGGTTTTTGTTGTCCCACATCGATTAACTAAGCTTGATGCTTTTAGAACTTGTATAAATAGGAAGTCTAAAGAGTATACAAATAATACATTTCTTGGCGTTTGAATAATGTTTTATTTTTTGGATACTTAACCCACAATTATGTGGTTCGTAATTGTGCCCCTCAAGTTTTTTTAGGCAACCTTATATATTTACGTTAAGTATTTTCAAGATTTTGACTATACAAATAATACATTTGTGGCCAATAAATCTTTATATTTAAAACTATTTTTTAAGCCAGAGAATTGTTAACAAATTAACAATATGTTAGTGAAACTATTTCACGTTACTTTTTATTGTTGAAACCAATCTATTTTTAAGATAATTTTTTAAATATCAATAAATGTACTCCATTTTTTCCTGTTAGTTTTCGATTTCTATTTATGTTAAATATTTTGATGTTATTTTAGTTAAATAATCGTACCCCTAAAGTTTATTTTTTAGGGAAGATTTTTTCTTTTTTCTTCAAATAATTATTAGGCTGATCTATTTACGTTAAACTTTTTGAGAGATTTTGTTATCCCACGTCGATTAGCTACTAAGATTGATGGTTTTAGAACTTGTATAAATAGAGAGTCTAAGGATTTTACGAATAATACATTCCTTGGCATTTTGCTATAGTTCAAGTATAATTATTATTTATATCGGAATAATATTTTATTTTTGGGATCGTTAACTTACATTTATGTGGGCATAACGTTCTTTTCTAAAGTAATCGTACCCCTAAAGTTTTATTTTTAGGGAAGATTTTATTTTTGAGATCGTTAACCTACAATGATGTGGGTCATAATGTTCTTCCCTAAAGTAATCTTGGTCTTTGGTTATTACGTTAAATATTTTCACGTTACTTTTATATAAGTAACCGTACCTCTAAAGTTTTATTTTTAGGAATTTTTTTCTCTTTTTTTCAAATGAATATCAAATTGATCTATTTAGTTAAATTTTTTAAGAGTTTTTGTTATCCCACGTCGATTAACTACTAAGCTTGATGGTTTTTGAACTTGTATAAATAGGGAGTCTAAAGAGTATACAAATAATATATTTCTTGGTGTTTGAATAATGTTTTATTTTTTGGATCGTTAACCTACAATTATGTGGGTCGTAATTGTGCCCGAGTTTTTTTAGGCAACCTTATCTATTTACGTTAAATATTTTCAAGATTTTGACTATACAAATAATACATTTTTGGCCACTAAATCTTTATTTTTTAAACTATTTTTTAAGACAGAAAATCTTTTGTTAACAAATTAACAATATGTTAGTGTAACTATTTCACGTTATTTTTTATTGTTGGAACCAATCTATTTTTGGGATAATTTTTTAAATCAAAATAAATGTACTTCGATTTTTTCTGTTAGTTTTCGATTTCTATTTACGTTAAATATTTTCACGTTATTTTGGTTAAGTAATCGTACCCCTAAAGTTTATTTTTTAGGGAAGATTATTTTTTTTTTCAAATGATTATTAGGCTGATCTATTTACGTTAAACTTTTTAGGGATTTTGTTATCCTACATCGATTAGCAACTAAGTTTGATGGTTTTAAAACTTGTATAATAGGGATTCTAAGGATTATACGAATAATGTTGACGTGGTGCCTCCACGGTTTTTTTCCGAATTAAATCTTTTATCAAATTACAAATTAAGCCAATAAATCTTTTTTTATTAAACCATAATTATTTTGTAAAATATGGAATTTGCTATCCCACATCGATTATCAAGAAAACATGTCCGTTTAAGAAGTTGTATAAATATACACAAAATGTTTGAAGATTAATGTTATCTTATGAGTTTACAATTATTTCGTTTTCTATCAATAATATCAAGCGATCATAACTTTTGAGTTTACACTTATATCAAGTTTATCTTTTTCTTTTACAGAATCGGACTGTTGCGCATGTTTTTGAGGTTTCACGACAAATGTTATCTTTTGGATTTGTATTACATTATATTTGCACAATTTATTTATTTTTTGAATTAATTTATTTTGAATATATTTTTGCATTGGATATATGTCGTTTATTATTTGACATTTATTAGAATCAAATATCTATTTTGTGACATTTATTAATATTGTAACACCCCAAATTTTACAACTTAGGGAGTTACTGGTTAGGACCGCACAGTGGGTCCCGACCTTAGTTTGACAACAACTTAACGAGATCTTACAACAAGGCACAGATAAGGAAAATCAGAAATCATAAAAGAGTTCTTAATAATGCATGAATGTGACCAGATCGACTACAGCCGGAAAACGGAATATAACAAAGTACGAAAGGAAACAATGTTCAACTGTAAAACCCACAAATGCAGAAACCGTAAAACGTCCTAAAGTACGACACCCCGGCTGACCACTACCATCTGGATCACTCGGCATCTGCTCTAACCTGTGGCAAATCTAAACAACATATCAACAGTTAGCTAACTATCCAAATATAAGCAAAATGATAACAGCACAAGCACACGCAGAAACAAAAATAAACAAACATCATGCTGGCACTCAACCAATTATTATCTATTATTTAAGTGATTCACATTATTCAATTTAAGTTGTGGCACGAGAATTATTATTAGTTCTCGCCTCCGTTCCTTATCCAACTGGTGTAGGTCTAGCTGACTTCCACTGGTAGCATCACTACAAACCATGTATGGACTAGTCCCGAAAGAAACCCCCAGCGCCAGCCAGCTACTGAGCAGAATGCCACCGCCCGTTACTCTTAGGCCAAAATATAGGTCGGTAATTATATATCACAACCTATCTCTCTAAACATTTCAATCACACACCACCATCATCATTTATACTCATATTTAGAAGTCAGCTAAGTAAGCCCAAAGGACTTACCTGATATACAGCTCGACTCTTTGTAAACCACTCGTCCAGTAAACTGTAGCAACTCAGTTGCCTGTCAAAGGCGATAAGTGTATTAGCACACTCTCACGTCGTTAGAAGTCTAAAACTTCTAAGATCGAATGATGTATTAAGACATAACTAGTTACAATGTTAATTTAGGGTAAAATGACCATTTTACCCTTGGTCCCGAAATTCCCAAAAAATCTAGAATTCATGTCCAATCTTCTATTTGAGGTTCTAAAATCATATTCTAACTCCTAAAATTTTATTTGGTTCCAAACTGACATTTTTCCTATGTTTCTATTTTCCGGAAGAATTGTAAAGGTCTAACTTCGGTTCTAAATATAAAATTCTTAACAGCTTATAATAATTCCGAATTAAATCTCTAGATCATCTATGAGGTTCTATCTAACCTTAGGAGGAAAAATTTCTCTAAACTGTTCAGCCATTAATTTTATAATAATTCACAAAGTTGGCTACTTCTCAAAATTCCTATACTTAGCCGAAAACTTAAGTTTACCAAAACTGCTCAACTACCTAACTTCGGGAGCTCATAACTTTCAATCCGACCGTTCATTTCTTCTCAAATTTTAATATGCTAAACTACATATATCCATCTACAACATATCCAAAATTCAACGGTGGATCTTTATCCAAACGTTCAATAATTGGCCGACAAGATAGGCAGTTTATAAGTCAAACGCTGAAGGTATGAAATACAATTTTACAGCAGCCCTTATGTCTATCATTTTATTTATAAACTCCAACAGCTACCTATTACTATATTAACCATGCTCAAGGTCGATTACAGCAGTTCATTAACCTAGCATTACGGAATTGGTATACATACATACATACGATTATACAATAACTTCTAGAGGCAAGAATTGGACTGCGGGAGCGATGGCTCACCTCTTCAACCTCTACTGGGCTGAGGCGTCTTCAACACAGTTCCGGATGCCCTTCTGGCTCCCTTGGCGTGACGGTTCAGGAGGAGGAGAGTGAGGGTTCGGTTGGTCTGTTGCTGCAGTGATTGGAGAGATCTTCCTAACCTCGCTATTGTCACGGAATAATCGATATGAAGATTTTCATCACAGGTACGAGGGTGTGAGTACTCATGATCGATCAATTAAAGAGATGAAGTTGAATGGCACATAGATCTTTACCTAATTAGACGGAGGGAGACTGAGTTCAGTCCGATCTAGAGGAGTAGCGCCGGACGTTGCTGGTTTGCAAGGGTGCAGTAGGCGTTTTTTTGTGGAAGGCTGGAAGTGTGCAGAAGGTTGTGTGAATCTGCTGCTGCCTTCGTCGAATGATGGAGTGTTGGGAGAGGAGAGACGTTCGACTGCTGTTAGCGAAGGAGGAAGGCAACGTTTACTTTCTGGATAGATTCTACAACTGTAATTGGAATGAAATCACGTAACTTCCGGCTGTTCCCTTTCTTGTAACGTTCAGCCATTAAACGTGTGTATTTACTGGGCTGGTGTGCTCCTGACTGGACGCTGGGCTGTTGGGCTGAAGTTGAAGAAGGCGAAGCAGCGGTCTTCTGGGCTGGACGCGTGAAGCAGCTGGGCGGCTGGGCTGAAGGCAACGCTGCTGCTGCTGGGCTGGACGCGTGAGGCAGCTGGGCGGAGCTGGGCTGAAGGCTGGCGCTGGACAAGGCAGCAGTGGGCTGGAGCAGCTGGCAACGCTGGAGGCTGTTGGGCTGGGCTAGCTGGCTGCAGAACTGGATCCGTTGGAGCTGATTATCGGTTAACAGATGGGCTAAAATGGCTGCAGCTGGGCTCCTTAATTTAGCGAGTTTCTGGCTGGACAAGATCCCGATATATAAATATACGGACTAGGCGGATAGGGAGTTTATTATAGTTTAAGATCGGCTCAGAATTCTATCATTTTATGCGGAAGTAATCTACATAAAATGATAAACTACATCAAAGATTCTATCATTTTATGTGAAGGAATCTACATAAAATGATAAATCCTATGATCATATGTCTAACTAAGTAGACGGATATGGGTCACTGATCGAGATCTATTTTATAACGGAAATAGACGGAATAAAAATTCCGGATTTTACATCAGTACCCCCTTAAAATAAGTTTCGTCCCGAAACTTGGAATAAGATACCTACCCCATACATTTCCCCTCGAGAAATATATATTCTAGCAAGCAACTACTCACGTCATCAAGCACATAGACATAAACAATTATGTAAACATATAATCACAGAAGTCATATAAGGTCTCGTCTTAGTACTAACCCGTCGGTACTGAGGTAGCGGCTAACTCCGCAAAGAACTCAGGGTAGTTACGTCTAATACTCTCCTCTGTCTCCCAGGTAGCCTCATCAACTCCTCGTCTAGACCACTGAATCCTCAGCATCGGTATCTCCTTAGAACGCAGGTGCCTAATGCTACGCTCTAGGACGGCTACTGGATACTCCACAAAAGTGTGGTCTGGCTCAACTATCAGATCCTCATGACTGATGATGTGTCTAGGATCCGGTATGTACTCTCGCAGCTGAGATACATGAAAAACTGGGTGTACTCCCTCCAATCTCGGTGGCAGTGCTAGTCGGTAGGCAACCTCTCCGACTCTCTCTACGATCTCAAATGGGCCGACGTATCGGGGACTCAGTTTCCCCTTAATGCCGAAACGTCTAACTCCTCTCGTAGGTGACACCCTCAACCACACCTGTGCACCTACTCTAAACTCCAAAGGTCGACGCCTTTTGTCGGCGTAGGACTTCTGACGACTCTGAGCTGCTAACATCCTATCCCGGACTAAGGCAATCCGGGCGATGTCGTCCTGTATCTGATCTGGTACTACTCCATCAGCCTTGCTAGGCTCATCCCAGCACAACGGTGTACGACATCTCCGTCCGTACAAAGCCTCGTAAGGTGCCATCCCAATAGACGCGTGCCAACTGTTATTATATGAAAACTCTACTAGTGGGAGGTGATCTGGCCATACCTGTCCCCAATCTAGCACACATGCCTGCAACATGTCCTCTAGGGTCTAGATGGTCCTCTCTGACTGACCGTCTGTCTGTGGGTGGTAGGTAGTGGTAAAGTGAAGACTCGTACCCAGAGCAGTATGTACCTGCTGCCAGAACCTCGAGGTAAAACGTCCATCCCTGTCGGAGACGATAGTCCTCGGTACTCCATGGAGTCTCACAATATGCCTGGTGAACTCCTCTGCTAGACGACTTACCGGCCACGTTTCCTTAATCGGAATGAAATGTGCGGTCTTCGTCAGACGGTCTACCACTACCCAAATGGCATCAAAACCTCTGCTGAGCCTCAATCCGGTAACAAAATCTATAGAAATGTCTTCCCACTTCCAATGTGGTACTGGAAGTGGGTGTAGCTCTCCTCCGGATCTACGATGCTCAATCTTGACCTGCTGATAGGTCGCACACTGCGCTACATATCGGGCCACATCAGGCTTCAAACCACCCCACCAGAAGGAACGTCTTACGTCCTTATACATCTTACTCGCTCCTGGATGTACGGAGTAAGGGGTAGCATGAGCCTCACCTAGTATCCTCTGTCTCAGCTCACTGTCTGATGGCACACAAACACGGTCCTGTCGTCTCATCACTCCATCGGCACCGATAGTGAACTGAGGTGCCTCATCTCGTGACATCCGGTCTCGGATCCGGGTCAAAGTCGGACAGGTCTCCTGCTTCTGTCGGATCTCACCCAACAGGTCAGGAAGTAACTCTAAGGTGGCTAACTGATGAGCTGTATCGGGGAACTGGATCTCTACCTCCAACCAAGCTAAGTCTCTCTGTAACTGTGGCTGTATTGTCAACCGAGCTATCGCCTTCTCTCGAGGCGTCTTCCGACTCAAAGCGTCAGCAACTACATTCGCCTTTCCGGGGTGGTAGAGAATCTCAAGGTCAAAATCCTTGATCAATTCTAGCCACCGCCTCTGGCGGTTATTCAACTCCCGCTGAGTGAATATGTACTTCAGACTCTTATGGTCTGTGAAGATCTGACAGGTCGCTCCATAGAGATAATGACGCCAGATCTTAAGAGCGTGCACTACTGCTGCTAACTCCAGGTCATGAGTGGGGTAGTTCTCTTCATACGTCTTCAGCTGTCGAGACGCATATGCTATAACCTTACCCCTCTGCATCAAGACACACCCCAAGCCCAGCTTGGATGCGTCACTGTACACTACAAAGTCCTCTGTACCCTCAGGCTGTGCTAAGATCGGAGCAGACGTCAATCTCCTCTTCAGCTCCTCAAAACTCTGCTGACACGGCTCCGACCAGACGAACCGAGTAGTCTTCCTTAGGAGAGAAGTAAGTGGTCGGGCGATCAGGGAAAACCCTTCCACAAACCGACGGTAATAACCTGCTAATCCCAGGAAGCTGCGAACCTCCTTAACATTCTTCGGAGGTTGCCAAGAGGACACTGACTCAATCTTCGCTAGGTCGACCTTAATCCCCTCAGCAGTCACTACATGGCCTAGGAACGCCACCTCTGACATCCAAAACTCACACTTGGATAGTTTAGCATATAGCTGACTATCCTGTAGAATCTGCAACACTGTCCTCAAGTGTCCGGCATGCTCGTCTCGACTTCTAGAGTAAACTAGAATGTCGTCAATGAAGACCACTACAAACTGGTCTAAGAAGTCGATGAAAATCCCATTCATCAACTCCATAAATACTGCTGGCGCATTAGTGAGCCCGAATGGCATCACTACAAACTCGTAATGACCATACCTAGTCCGGAATGCCGTCTTAGGTATGTCCTGATCTCTCACCCTCAGCTGGTGATAACCCGATCTCAAATCTATCCTCGAGAACACTGACGCCCCATGTAGCTGATCCAGCAGATCATCTATGCGAGGCAGTGGATACTTATTCTTGATGGTGACCTTGTTCAACTCCCTGTAGTCGATACACAGTCTCATCGATCCATCCTTCTTCCTCACAAACAATACTGGTGCGCCCCAGGGAGAAACACTAGGGCGTATGAAGCCCTTCTCTGCTAACTCCTCTAACTGCTTCTTCAGCTCAAGCAGCTCTATCGGGGCCATGCGGTACGGGGCCTTCGAGATCGGTCTCGTGCCCGGCTCTAACTCGATGCTAAAGTCAACACTCCTCTGTGGAGGTAGGCCTGGTAAGTCGTCACTGAATACCTCTGCAAACTCGCAGGCAACTGGTATCTCCTCTACTGTCAGGCTCTTACGCTCCTTCATGGCATAACACCAGAAGGCCTCGCAACCTTGTGCTATCAATCTGGCTGCTCTCATTGCGCTGATAACTGTGCCGGACTTTCCGAGGTCCCAACCTCGGAATATCACTCTGTGGCCTTCCTCCGTGGCGACAGTCACAGTCCTCCTACCAATATCCAAGACGGCTCCATGTCTAGTCATCCAATCTATCCCTAATATCACGTCCTCATGTGCTAAGGGCATGACTAGAAAATTTACTAACCAGATCCGGCCTCCTAGATGAATAGGACAGTCATAAATCTCTCGAGATCCTCTAACCTTACCCCCATCTGGTAACCCAACCACAAAAGGTACACCCTCTACTGTAGCTAAGGACAACCTATCTACACATACATCTGATATAAAGGAGTGCGTGGCACCCGTATCAAATAAAACGCGCATAGGTAAGTCATGGATCCAAAGAGTACCTGTGGTTGCAGGTGCTGCAGGCTGTTCAGTGTTCCTCAGCTCGAACACTCTCGATGGTCCTCCTCTGGTGTCGGTGGTACTACCACGTCCTCTGCCACGACCTGATCCCTGAGCCGTACTGTATGAAGCAGGATGCCCTGGGGCCCGGTACTATTGCTGCTGCTGACTAGGTGCTCGGTACTGAGGTGGTCTCTGTACACTCTTCTCAGCACCTGCAGGAGAAGATCCCTGCTGAGAAGAAGCCTTGCCCTGACGGCAGAAAGTAGCTCTGTGTCCCGGCTTCCCACAAGTGAAGCAAGTGATAGGTGGTTTCGGGCAATCCGTCCTGATGTGATCACGGCCACCACAGTTAAAGCACTGTCGATCTCCACCGGGAGTCCGAACTGTAGAGTGGTAGCTGGACCTCCCCTGAGTCTGTCCTCGACCATAACCTGCTACTGCTGCACTGCTACCAGCATGTCCTGTCCTCTGCCGCTTATCCGGCCCACTAGACTGAGCTGCTTTCCTATAAGCTGGCCTATCTCTCTCATAAGCAAAGGCCCTATCCTGATAATCAGACAAGGTCTCACAGCGGAATCCAGCCAAGTAGGATCGGGTACTCTCTCTCAACCTCCTGGAGAAAAGGTAAACATGCTGCTCTTCTGGAGGTGCAGAAGGTCCAAGTAAGGTCAATTCCTTCTGAAATTTCTTTATAGCTGCAGCAATCGGGATATCTTCAAATCCCGCCTCAATGAAATCCTGGAATCTCTCTCTCCTCAGTGAAACTGGACAGTACCTGTCTCTAACAATGTTCCTCATCTGCTCCCAGTTGGTGACTCGGCCACGAATGGTACGCCACCATGAATGAGCATCATCTGTGAAACAGGTCTGTATCAAATCTACCTGTCGATCCACGGGGCAACGTATTGCCTCCAAAGCAGTCTCAATCTTCCCTATCCAGTGCTCCACCTCTAGCCCTATCTCTCCGCTGAATGAGGGGACCTTCTGAGAGTTGAAAGCCTTCAACCACTCATCCGGTCTCGGTGCTCTGGACCCAGTAGGTGCTCTATCAGCATCAGCCCTCCTCTCAGATACAGCCGGCATCTGAGACACTCCCTGTGTCACCTGAGCTGACCTAGCCGGTACCACTGGTGGTACCTGAGTAAGCCTCTCAACTCTGGCAGCTTCCTCCCTGCGCTCAACATAGGCTCTGAACTCCCTATACTCCGATGCTCCAATAGAAACACGTCCTGACTCAGTAGAACGTGCTCCTTGCGCTCCAGACCTAGCGGCGGTCTCAGGCCTGACCTCGGGGCCTACACTCTCAGCTACTTCTTCTACAACAGCCTCTGGTCTGCTTGCTGCAGGTGGGTCCTCTCGAGGGACTCGTCCTCGACCTCTCCCTAGTGGAGGTCTACCCCCACGACCACGCCCTCTAACAGTAGGGGTGCTATCAGCTCGATCCTGTCTGACTGGGGGAAGGGGGGGACGACCCCTACCTCGGCCAGTCACTTGTGCAGCCCTAGTACGTGCCATCTGCACGAATAGTAATAGCTACAATTATAAACTAGCTAATCTACCATAACAATACAAGTCTATAATTATTCTAAGATTACCGAGATCCGCAGAGGTAGTGGTGGTCATCCGTACTTTCTATCCCAACCCGACTCTGTATGCATTTTAAAACCAAAATTCTCTTTGGAAAACTCAGACCCTTTTCGGGTTCTGTTTATTTACTTATATGACCTTTTTAGAAGATTCAAGTGCCATTGTTGCCAACCTAGAGCTCTGATACCATGTTGTAACACCCCAAATTTTACAACTTAGGGAGTTACTGGTTAGGACCGCACAGTGGGTCCCGACCTTAGTTTGACAACAACTTAACGAGATCTTACAACAAGGCACAGATAAGGAAAATCAGAAATCATAAAAGAGTTCTTAATAATGCATGAATGTGACCAGATCGACTACAACCGGAAAACGGAATATAACAAAGTACGAAAGGAAACAATGTTCAAATGTAAAACCCACAAATGCAGAAACCGTAAAACGTCCTAAAGTACGACACCCCGGCTGACCATTACCATCTGGATCACTCGGCATCTGCTCTAACCTGTGGCAAATCTAAACAACATATCAACAGTTAGCTAACTATCCAAATGTAAGCAAAATGATAACAGCACAAGCACACGCAGAAACAAAAATAAACAAACATCATGCTGGCACTCAACCAATTATTATCTATTATTTAAGTGATTCACATTATTCAATTTAAGTTGTGGCACGAGAATTATTATTAGTTCTCGCCTCCGTTCCTTATCCAACTGGTGTAGGTCTAGCTGACTTCCACTGGTAGCATCACTACAAACCATGTATGGACTAGTCCCGAAAGAAACCCCCAGCGCCAGCCAGCTACTGAGCAGAATGCCACCGCCCGTTACTCTTAGGCCAAAATATAGGTCGGTAATTATATATCACAACCTATCTCTCTAAACATTTCAATCACACACCACCATCATCATTTATACTCATATTTAGAAGTCAGCTAAGTAAGCCCAAAGGACTTACCTGATATACAGCTCGACTCTTTGTAAACCACTCGTCCAGTAAACTGTAGCAACTCAGTTGCCTGTCAAAGGCGATAAGTGTATTAGCACACTCTCACGTCGTTAGAAGTCTAAAACTTCTAAGATCGAATGATGTATTAAGACATAACTAGTTACAATGTTAATTTAGGGTAAAATGACCATTTTACCCTTGGTCCCGAAATTCCCGAAAAATCTAGAATTCATGTCCAATCTTCTATTTGAGGTTCTAAAATCATATTCTAACTCCTAAAATTTTATTTGGTTCCAAACTGACATTTTTCCTATGTTTCTATTTTCCGGAAGAATTGTAAAGGTCTAACTTCGGTTCTAAATATAAAATTCTTAACAGCTTATAATAATTCCGAATTAAACCTCTAGATCATCTATGAGGTTCTATCTAACCTTAGGAGGAAAAATTTCTCTAAACTGTTCAGCCATTAATTTTATAATAATTCACAAAGTTGGCTACTTCTCAAAATTCCTATACTTAGCCGAAAACTTAAGTTTACCAAAACTGCTCAACTACCTAACTTCGGGAGCTCATAACGTTCAATCCGACCGTTCATTTCTTCTCAAATTTTAATATGCTAAACTACATATATCCATCTACAACATATCCAAAATTCAACGGTGGATCTTTATCCAAACGTTCAATAATTGGCCGACAAGATAGGCAGTTTATAAGTCAAACGCTGAAGGCATGAAATACAATTTTACAGCAGCCCTTATGTCTATCATTTTATTTATAAACTCCAACAGCTACCTATTACTATATTAACCATGCTCAAGGTCGATTACAGCAGTTCATTAACCTAGCATTACGGAATTGGTATACATATATACGATTATACAATAACTTCTAGAGGCAAGAATTGGACTGCAGGAGCGATGGCTCACCTCTTCAACCTCTACTGGGCTGAGGCGTCTTCAACACAGTTCCGGATGCCCTTCTGGCTCCCTTGGCGTGACGGTTCAGGAGGAGGAGAGTGAGGGTTCGGTTGGTCTGTTGCTGCAGTGATTGGAGAGATCTTCCTAACCTCGCTATTGTCACGGAATAATCGATATGAAGATTTTCATCACAGGTACGAGGGTGTGAGTACTCATGATCGATCAATTAAAGAGATGAAGTTGAATGTCACATAGATCTTTACCTAATTAGACGGAGGGAGACTGAGTTCATTCCGATCTAGAGGAGTAGCGCCGGACGTTGCTGGTTTGCAAGGGTGCAGTAGGCGTTTTTTTGTGGAAGGCTGGAAGTGTGCAGAAGGTTGTGTGAATCCGCTGCTGCCTTCGTCGAATGATGGAGTGTTGGGAGAGGAGAGACGTTCGACTGCTGTTAGCGAAGGAGGAAGGCAACGTTTACTTTGAATCTGGACAGATTCTATAGCTGTAATTGGAATGAAATCACGTAACTTCCGGCTGTTCCCTTTCTTGTAACGTTCAGCCATTAAACGTGTGTATTTACTGGGCTGGTGTGCTCCTGACTGGACGCTGGGCTGTTGGGCTGAAGTTGAAGAAGGCGGAGCAGCGGTCTTCTGGGCTGGACGCGTGAAGCAGCTGGGCGGCTGGGCTGAAGGCAACGCTGCTGCTGCTGGGCTGGACGCGTGAGGCAGCTGGGCGGAGCTGGGCTGAAGGCTGGCGCTGGACAAGGCAGCAGTGGGCTGGAGCAACTGGCAACGCTGGAGGCTGTTGGGCTGGGCTAGCTGGCTGCAGAACTGGATCCATTGGAGATGATTATCGGTTAACAGATGGGCTAAAATGGCTGCAGCTGGGCTCCTTAATTTAGCGAGTTTCTGGCTGGACAAGATCCCGATATATAAATATAAGGACTAGGCGGATAGGGAGTTTATTATAGTTTAAGATCGGCTCAGAATTCTATCATTTTATGCGGAAGTAATCTACATAAAATGATAAACTATATCAAAGATTCTATCATTTTATGTGAAGGAATCTACATAAAATGATAAATCCTATGATCATATGTCTAACTAAGTAGACGGATATGGGTCACTGATCGAGATCTATTTTATAACGGAAATAGACGGAATAAAAATTCCGGATTTTACAAATATTGTGGTTTTTATAATATAGATATAGTGAACACTTTTGGTTTGGTATGCTCCCATATGTAGTCATATTTATATGGCGAGTTAGGTTAATAATTATGTAACACCCCAAATTCTTTAAATTTGGGGTGTTACATAATGGCTCGACAAATCAAAAGTACAAAGTGGAAGTGTCTTGTAACACCCCAAATTCTCAAGACTCGGGGAGCTACTGGTTAGGACCTCACAATGGCTCCCGTCCTTAGTTTGACAACAACTTCACCAGGATCTTACAACAAGGCACAAATGTATTTAAATTCTATAAATTTAACAAACAGTATTTATGTGAATGAACAACACATGCCGTATGGAAGACTCCCCCGTCCCCATCTAATGAGTGCGTGGACCCGGCTGACCATCTTTTCTGGATCTTTCTGCAATTGTCTATCTCTACAAAAACTACAACACGGAATAACCGTTAGCTAGCAATCCAAATATAAATAGAATAAGGATAGCAGAAACACACCCAAGGTAACATAAACACTCATCATGCTGGCACACAATCCGGTTATTATCTGATAGCTTAGGTGATTCACTTTATTCCATTTTAAAGTTGTGGCACGAGAATCTTAAGATTTCTCGCCTCCGTTCCTTATCCAACTTGGTGCAGGTCTAGCACACCTCCGCTGGTAGCATCACTACAAACCAAGTGTGGACTAGTCCCTACAGAAACCCCCACGCCCTCAGGCTAACTGGGCAGAATGCCACCGTCCGTTACTCTTAGGCCAAATATGTAGGTCGGTTGATGATTAATAATAAGTACGATTATAAACACATCATTCAAACACCACTATCATTATTCACACTCATATCTAGAAGCTAGCTAAGTAAGCCCAAAGGACTTACCTGAATCAATCTCGACTGTCTAAATCTCAATTCAGTCAGCAACCGTAGAATACTCAATTGTCTGTCACAAGAGGCAAGTGGATCAAATATGTATCTCACTTCCTTAGAATTCTCCAACTTCTAATATATTCAAATGATCATAAAGAAATTACCAAAATACCCGCATAAGGGTAAAAAGACTATTTTACCCCTAGGTCTCAATACCCTAGAAATATTCTAGAATATTTCTAAAACTTCCTATGAAGTCCAAAACCATAATCTAACACTCACAAGAAAGATGTAGCTAAGTTGGAAGATTTTTCAACTTCTTAACTTCCATGAAAAAGTTCACTAAGGATCTCACTTTGACCTAACTTAAAACGCTCATACAAAAATCTCAAAATCCCAAATAAAATATATAATCCTTCTATGCAAAGAACTCTAATCACTAGAAGAAATAAATCTCAGAAAGGATCAATAACTAGTCTTACATAAAAATTCCAAGTTGACTCCTCAACACAAATTCTCCCATACTTAGCCAAAAATCTGAATTTTACCAAACTGTACAACTAGCCTACTTTGGAACCTTATAAGTCCATATTTGATTGCTAGATCGACCACAACATTTAATACATCACAATACGCATCTCACTCTATGTTCCCTCAAAATTGCATGTCTATTAGATAGATCTAACTCATTCATATCTAGATCCAAAAATTGCTTCCACACACAGTTTTTCCCATACTTAAAATATTTCACCAAAAACAGAAAAACTACTTACTGTCTCAACTTTGAAAAATCATAACTCTTAAACCTCTTGATGAAATCCTCTCAAATTTTGATATATTATGCTATGTAATCCTAACTATGATATATCCGAAATCCAAGTCCAAGAGAGATAAAAAAATCTATTCAAAACTATCTTACAAAGCTGCATCACACGCAGTTTTTCTCAACACTCAGCACACTTATCAAAACTGCATGAGAAGCTTACTTTGGGATACCATAACTCTCAAACTATAACTCCGATTCTTCCCTAATTTAGTATAATATACTATGCAATACCGACTAAGACATATCCGAAAATAAGCAAAAAAGGGAGAGTCTAGCTTACCCAAAATCGGACCCAAAGTTAGCTGTTCATCACTTTCGAAAACTCATGAAATATAACAAGTTATCTTCCATGGTTGTTATGGATTGTTCAAGCTACAAATGAGGGTTCTCATCAGCACTAATATAGAGAGGGTAATGCAAAAGAAGGGAGGGGAGGTGTTTACCAGACAAGAGTGACTCGACAAGCTCACTAGTACGAGGGAGAAGACAGAAGACGACTCCAACCACTTAGCACACCTGCGGAGTACTGGGGACACTTTTGCGGCCCAGGGAAGGTGCACCAACGGCCTGTCTGTACAGAAACGGTGCTCGACTCTTGCTGGCTTGTTGAAGACTGAGGACCCAAAAGCTCCCTGTTGTCTCCTGCTGTTGCGTGCACATCCACAGGAGGAGAGGTGTTGCTGCTCCTGGTGTCACTTGTCCCCCGTAGGAAGAACCTTGGCATGATGCACAAAAGGAGACCACATGAACGACGGTTTCGGCGTGGCTTGCTGCACTGTTGGTGTGCGATTTCAAGGTTGCTGGTTTGGGCGACAGAGTGCAGGGAAGAGAAGACTGACGTCCGATTTTGTTTCTTGCAAACTCCCCATGCAGAAAGAAACGGAGGCTGGCGGTTGGAGATGCTCGATGAGTGTAGACAAGGAAGAGAGAAGAGGCTGATCTGTGAAGGGGAGAAGATCTTCTTGGCATGTAGAAGGGAAGGAGATCGATTGAGATCCTTGCAGCATGAACCTGGACGTGAGGTAGAGGAGCGGGATTCCAGGAGACGTAAATGGTAAGCATATCTCCTCTCCAACTCACCACACCTACACACACGCTGGAGGATCTTTCACATATGGGATGGCGTCTCCACTGGGTTGTGCACATCTCCCTTGCTGGGCTTGTGTAGAAGGTGGCATCACGGAGGGAAAGAAAAGCCAGACGGTCCCAAACAAGGTAAGGAGTGTGGTGTGGCATGGGCTGAAGCAAGACTGCGGCATGGGCCTGTCACAAGGCCCGACTGACATGGTAAAAGTGGACCGGAGAAGATCAATGTGCAAGACAAAGGAAGAAGTGGGCTGGAATGTAAGGCCTTGTCAAGGCTTTTTCCTAAGCTTGTCGGTGATGTTGTCATGGCCTTGTCAAAACTCGTCGGGTGGCGTCGTCATGGCCTCGTCATGATCTCGAATAGGATATGAACTCATGGTTGCAATTTAGGGTTTAGTGTTATTTTTCTATCATTTTATGTGAGAAAAAGGTCTCACATAAAATGATAGAATTTGTGATGAAACCGGAAGTTAGGTGAAATGAAAAGATCAACGGATCGAAATCCGGTTTGACTTGGAATTGATTGAAAGAAAATTTCCGGATATTACATGTCCTAGGTAACACAAGGGTAAAAAGTTCTAAAAACAAGCTTGCAATTTAGTACTGCAAGACTCCAAATGTCTTCAACCTATAATAATGAATAATATCACGACTAAAGAACTACATATCAAATAAAAAAGATTCAAAAGTAGTTCATATTTTGTACCTTTTTTCTTTAGTTTTTTTTTTCCTTTCGGTTGACTGTTTAACGAACCGAAACTGAAGAATCTGAAGTTTTTGTTTTTACACTTGGTATAGATGAATAGGGGTGGGCATAAATCCTGCTTAATCCCGTCCCGTCCCGCATCCCGTCCCGATCCCGGCGGGATTTGAAAAAAAAAAAAGTGTGTTCCGTCCGGTCCCGTTCCGCAAAACATTTGCGGGACGGGACACGGGACGAAGACTTCCCATCCCGGTTAATCCCGTCCCGTCCCGCATATATATATAAATAATATTTTTATATTTTTATAAATATTATATAGATAAATAATATACATAAATTATATTTTTAAAAATATTATTTATTTTTAAAATTATTAGATCGATGATTTTTCATCAGTCATTCATTCATTCTTTACTACTCATTCGGTTGGATCTAAAATACTAGAGTTTCTGATCTCCCTTGATTTAGTCCGTTTGTCGCCTTGCTCTGGTCCGTTCCATCGACACCCTTGCTCTAGTCGGTTCCATCGCCCTTGTATTTGTGGATTACCACAATTGTAATCGATAGTTAAATAAATATAATTTTCATTAAATTATCTATTATTATCTTTTGAATGTGAGTCGGTAAGACACTTTGATGTAATTTAAATTTGTTTTCAATGTATAAACTACTAATGTAGGCGTCATGAATCGATAATTCGGTATCGAGTTTTTTTTCCGATCATTTATGTCTTTAAACATGAGAGAAAACAAGTATACATATTAAATATAATCGGTGCGTAATTTTCGCGGGATTTGTCCCGTCCCGTCCCGTCCCGTCCCACATGGGATAGGGCCCGCGCGGGACGAAGAAAAAATGTCATAAATCCCGTCCCGTCCCGCAAATAACTTGCGGGACGGGACGCGAGACGACCCCTATCCCGTCCCGTCCCGTCCCATGCCCACCCCTAGATGAATTGGATGTAGATTCAACAATATTATTGATAACACGATTTATGACTTAGGTTTAGACACTCATTTAGATAGTTTTTCCACTCATTCATGCATGGTTTGCACTAGTTCGTGACGATTTGCACTCAATTCATGTATTTTGTCGAGATAGACGTCTACACGGACTTTTGCATGCTTTGTAGGTATTTTAGGAGTTTTAAGAGCTTAATCGATACATTTGAGGATCGTTACTCGAGATGACACACCTTCGGACTCATTGGGATGCAAGCTAGGGGCTAAGGAGGACACATGGGACCTTGTTGGTGCATGCCATGCACCAAATTGAGGCTTGATGATCCAAAACAAGCTGAGGCACCAAAACCACGGCCACTGGGACTTCCACGGGCGTGGTTTTGGCCTTGGTTTTCCTCAGACAGCTGTGACAGCTGTCCCACGATCTTCATGGCCGACTCTTGCAAATTTGGAGGATAAAAGGTGGTCCTGCAAGACTGTTAAGGAGAGACCCTGATAGCATGAATTATAGTCTATATTTTGGGGTTTGTTTGGACGTTTTATCTTTCATAATTTGCATGTTTGTATGTATAATATGTGATTATATTACCATTTCATCTACCTTTGCGGGAATCGATGTCTACACCTTGTTTTGTTGTAATCGTAGGTAAAATGGCACGTTTTGCATCAAAAAGGAGCAAAAGGAGCTATGGAGTCATTGGAGCTACATTCATGAACATAAGGAACCATCCAGGAAGCTTAGCCATGGATTAGAGATTCACTTTGAACCAGATTTGAGAGATTTCACATTCAGTTGTGACTCACCTCGGTTGACCACAGATTCACCTCGACCGAGGTGATCCAGGGAAGTCGACTCGACCGAGGCGAATACCTAGGACGCGGCGAGAATATTTTATTCTTGGCTGAGATCTTTTATCTTTGGAAAGAAGATCTCATATTTTTGGGCTTGGCTCCTGGAAGGAAGAAGATATGCTAGATCATATATTTTACCTATTTTTATGGGAAGAGATCTTTCTAAGATATCCTATCTTTGGAGGGTTATTTTCCTATAAAAAGGGTTGGATTTCCACAAATCCAATATCATGCTATACCACCGATCAGGGTTTATACACCGCAGCAGCCATACTTCAGTTGGGAGATTTGAAGAACCTTTTTGAAGGTTGAAGAAGGAAGATTGTAGCTTTTATAGCTTTTGAAGGGTTTTGTAAGATTATCTTAGATTCCCTTCCTTGTTGTCTTGCCTTGTTGGATTTATATCCAAGGAACGCTTTTGTTGTGATATTTGATTCAGTTATTGAAGTCTTTTCATTAAATTCTTCTTGTTCAAATATTCACCTTCTTCCCATATACTTGATTATTGCTTTCATGATGATGAGTGGCTAATTTCCTTGTGTGATTCTAGGGTGATTGGCTGAAGGTTGTGGGAAAAACAATGATAGAATAATCTTAGATTCCAGTAGGACCCTGAAAGTTCGAGTCTTTAACCTTAACCCTAAGCATCTCGTTCAGTCGATGAACATCTCGGCCGGGGTGGAATTTGGCTGACCGAGGTGACTTATCTGATCCTAAACTGAGAGTTAAGTGTTAGAGTTTGCCAAATCCTATTCTTATTACACCTTTCCTGGTTCAATGCAAGCCTAGGATGAGACTTACCCGGTAATTCCTTTGTTTGAGTATCTAAGATCATAAGTGTAGGTAATAAAGGTTTATCCTTTATTGGGGTTTGAGTGTGCTTTCATTCCATCTTTGTGAGTTAGCCTGAGACTTACCCGGTAAAGGTTGATTCTATTCCCTTAGATGGTGTGTTAGTTTGAGATTATAGTTCTTTATCTTGATTCCTTGAGACTTACCCGGTAATAGGAGTTACGGTTTAGAATTAGTGAGTAGTGAGACTTACCCGGTGATCTATTCCACTTTAGTAACACCTTCCCTATGCAAAAACCTCAGCTTTGTCCGCTTATCTTTAGATCTTGAGTTGGAACCACAACTAGATGCTTTAATCCCTAGAATTGCATATTTCCTTTATTGACTTCTATATCATCTTTGATTGTTTTGATCAGCTTTTGTGGTTAGTATTTACATAAGCATACCGTAATTGGACTTTGTTTCACTAAGTCCCTGTGATCGACCCTTGGAATTCCTTGCTTTTTACTACGATTGACCCGTACACTGCGGGTTCGCATCCTTGTTTTAAGCTTACGTCTAGGGTTATAAATTTAAAGCTTGCACACACTGTTTGGAGCGAACAAGTTTTTTGGCGCCGTTGCCGGGGACTTGGTCTAGACCGAGCCGGTTACGGTTTGCTCTTGGGGCACTTGCCCCCGTGTCTACTAACCACTCTACTTGAGTGACTTTTGCAGGTTCTTTCTTAGGTTTATGCGAAGAACCCGCACTGGGAAGGAAATCGTTCCTTACGATCCCGAACCAGAAAAGACATACAAACGACGCTTAAGAGAAGCGAAGATGACCCAACAAGACAACCGCGATCTTGAGGCCGAGTTGAAAGAGGCGTTAGAGCTACTACGCCTCAGCAAGGAAGAACTAAGGCAAGAGAAGGAAGAAACTCGCATCAGGACTGAAGCAATCGAAGCAGATATGGCAGCCATACGAGACCAGATTCTACTTCGACCGAGGGAAGACCCAGTTCCCGATGCTGGACCGATGCAGGTCCCAGTTGCTGACCCTCGACCGAGGCAGGTCCCAGTACCTAACACCCCGGGCGAGGTACTTCCACCTCGGATGCCAGTCCGAGACGTGCTTCTTGCAGGAATCCCACGAACCCTAGGTCAAAGGATGGACCCTAATAGAACAACTGAGGCGTCCAGGAGTTAACCTAGGAGATCCAGCGGACAATGACTATGAACTTCGACCGCAAGTTCTATCCATGATTCGCCAATGCCAGTTCGGAGGGCTGGAGAAGGAATCACCACATCAACATCTTCAAAACTATGAGATCTTGATGGAAACCTTGAGACCTTCAAGGATTGAAAATAACAACTACAAGCTAAGACCTTTTTACTTTTCTTTAAAAGATAGAGCTCTTTCTTGGTATCAATCTCTTCCTCCAGGAAAAATCAGCACATGGGAGGAGATGACTACGGAATTCTTGACCAAATTCTTTCTCCCCTCAAAGACCGCTGAAATGAGAGGGAAGATCAATGCTTTCATTATGAAGGACAAGGAGAGCTTGTCCAAGTCATGGGAGCGGTTCAAGGACATTCTTTTGGATTGCCCACATCATGGGAATCCAAAGTTAGAGTTATTGGAGATATACTTCAAAGGACTGGACGGAAGCACCCAGTTCAACCTCCAACTACTCTCCGCCGGTACCTTAATGGACATGGCGATTGACGAGGATTGGGACTTCATCGAGAAGCAATCCTTGCATATGGAGAAGTACACTCATCAAGGAGCTGAAGGTGGAGTTAAAAGAGTTAACTTTCAAGAAACTCAGCCCAACAACAATCAACTCACGTCTTTGAAGAATGACGTTGATAGCATGAATTATAGTCTAGTTTTTAGGGTTTGTTTGGAAGTTTTATCTTTCATAATCTGCATGTTTGTATGTACATTATGTGATTTTACTACCATTTCATCTACCTTTGCGAGAATCGAGGTCTACACCTAGTTTCGTTGTAATTGCAGGTAATATGGTACGTTTTGCATCAAAAAGGAGCAAAAGGAGTCATGAGTCATTTGGAGCTACATCCAGGAGCATAGCCATGGATTGAAGATTCACTTTGGAGCAGATTCGAGAGATTTCACATTCTGATTTTGAGTCACCTCGGTTGACCATTGATTCACCTCGACCGAGGTGATCCAGAGACGCCGACTCGACCGAGGCGAACACCTAGGACGCGGCGAGAATATTTTATTCTTGGAAGAGATCTTTTAAATTTGGAAAGTGATCTTATATTTTTGGGCTTGGCTTCTGGAAGGAAGGAGATATGCAGAATATATATTTTACCTATATTTATGGGATAATATCTTCTTAAGATTTATTATCTTTGGAGGTTTATTTTCCTATAAAAAGGGTCGGATTTCCACAAATCCAACATCTCGCATACGACGCAGCACATCCCCGCTTACACCGGAAATACGCAGCAGCCGCAGCATACTCCAATTTGGGAGTTTTCGAAGAACCTTTTTGAAGGTTGAAGGAAGATTAAAGACCATAGCTTTTATAGCTTTTTGAAGGGTTTTGTAAGATTGTCTTCAATTCCCTCAATTGTTGTCTTGTCTTTTTGGATTATTATCCAAGGAACGCTTTGTTGTGATATTTGATTCAGTTATTGAAGTCTTTTCATTAAAATTCTTCTTTGTTCAAATATTCACCTTCTTCCCATATATTTTAATACTTTCATAATGATGATGAGTGGCTAATTTCCTTGTGTGATTCTAGGGTGATTGGCAGAAGGTTGTGGGAAAAACAATGATAGAATAATCTTAGATTCCAGTAGGATCCTGAAAGTTCGAGTCTTTAACCTTAACCCTAAGCATCTCGTTCGGTTGATGAACATCTCGGCCGGGGTGGAATTCTTCTGACCGAGGTGACTTATCCGACCTAAACAGAAAGTTAAGTGTTAGAGTTTGCTAAATCCTATTCTTATTACACCTTCCTGGTTCAAAGCAAGCTTAGGATGAGACTTACCCGGTAATTCCTTAGTTTGTGTATTAACGATCATAAGTGTAGGTAATAAAGGTTTATCCTTTATTGGGGTTTGAGTGTGCTTCCATCCCATCTTTGTGAGTTAGCCTGAGACTTACCCGGTAAAGGTTGATTCTATTCCCTTAGATGGTGTGTTAGTTTGAGGTTATAGTTCTTTATCTTGATTCCTTGAGACTTACCCGGTAATAGGAGTTACGGTTTAGGATTAGTGTGTAGTGAGACTTACCCGGTGATCTACTCCACTTTAGTAACACCTTCCCCACGCAAAAATCTCAGCTTTGTCCGCTTATCTATAGATCTTGAGTTGGAACCACAACTAGATGCTTTAATCCCTAGAATTGCATGTTTGCTTTATTGACTTCTTATTCATCTTTGATTGTGTTAAATTGCTCTTGTGGTTAAAATTGACATTAGCATACCGTATTGACTCTGTTTCACCGAGTCCCTGTGATCGACCCCTGGAATTTTCTTGCTTTTACTACGATTGACCCGTACACTGCGGGTTCGCATCCTTGTTTTAAGCTTAAGTCTAGGGTTATAAATTTAAAGCTTGCACACACCGTTTGGAGCGAACAAGTTTTTGGCGCCGTTGCCGGGGATTTGGTCTAGACCGAGCCGGTACGGTTTGCTCTTGGGGCGCTTGCCCCGTTTCATCTAACTACTCTTTCTATGAGTTTTGTAGTTTTCAGGATTTCCGATGACTACATTTGATCCAGCCTGGATAGCAAGACAAAGTGCTAGGGCGGACCATTATGAATACTTGGAGGAGAAGTACTCCTTCTATTGGTTCAAAAATGAATGGGAAAGAGAAGAGGCCATTCAACATGAACTTGCGATATGGGATGAGAAGAATGTCCCTAAAAACATTTATGAGCAACCTTTTGAAGACTCTCTCGAATCAAGATTGGAGAAGTTGATGAAGAAGGTGGAGGAGCTCAAGGAAAGCACCCTATCCTATGCTAAGCCGGAAGAAGAGCATAAGGAAGTGTTGCACGTTCCAAGCATTCCCCCAATCAAACCAGAAATTTCTCCTGAAACTTCTGAGGAAGAGGAGGATATGGAAGGTCTCGATCCAACTGTTGAGACCTCGGCCGAGGTAGAAGAGATTTCGGCCGAGATGGAAGAATCTGCAAAATCAGAAGTGGAAGATGCAGAGAACCTTGGCCAAATTACTGAGATTGTGGTCAAGGTGGAGGAAAGACCAGCGGAACTGAGAGAGGTTTCGTGGGTGGATTATCAACCCAACACGAAACTTGTCTCAAGCTTTGGAGAACTTTACAAGGTAAGTTCTCTTACTCCATTCGAAATCCCTATTAAAATTTCTGAATTTTTCAGGAAAGCACCGGAGAGTTGGAGGTCCCTTCCGAAAGAACCTCCAAAGATCAAGATGAAGTCTTCCTTGAAATTGTTGGAAGAAGAAGCTCCTCAGATCATGAGGAGTGGAGTTGGCAAGCACTACACCGCTAAGGCGATGAAGAGTCTCTTGTTCAAGTATGGGGTCCCTCGCATGCTCAGGACCCTGTACCATCCCCAAGCTATAGATGGGGAAGCTGCTATAATTCTCGAGAAACTGTTTTCTCGATCAAGGAAAGGATGGGACACGAGGAATGTCCCATTGAAGTGTAGGAAGTCTAGACGAATTCCGGTGAGAATCAAACCGTACAAGCTTGTACGTGGGAGATCTTACCATTTGCCGGTGAAGTTAGGAACCGGAACCTTCTTGGAAGATTTTTACGGATGTGATGAGCACTCCACGACATTCGAAGTGCATTGAGTAATCCCATGCCGTATGGTCCAGCTAGCGACCTTAAACCAAGCGCTTCTTGGGAGGCAACCCAAGGTATTGCTTTCTTCTCCCTTTTCTAGTTTAGTTTAGATAGTTGCTTTGTTTTTGTTTTCCTCTAGACAACAACCAGGTATTCCAAAAGGAAGGATCACAGTTCAGGAGCTACACTAGAAGAACAAAATTTCGAGAAGTTGAGGAAACGAGCTTTACTGAGATACATCTCGGGTACTGTCAGAACACCTCGACCGAGATGTGCTTCGCCAACCGAGATGGTCATTTCTGGGAGCTGTTTCTTACTCCTTCATGCAGTTTAGCTATGTTCGGTGAGTATCCTGTCCTTAGACTTATTTTGACCCACTGGGACAGTGTGTCCCAAGTATGGGGTATGCGGATATGTTATTTGACTATGGATGATTGTATGCTACTTTGATGGATATTTATGATCTTATTATGCTTCACTTTCGCTTCTATATGTTTATCTGATATTACATGCATACCTACAGGTTATTTGATTGAGAAAAACGTCGAAACTGAAAGAAAAATGGTTTTAAAAAAAAAATTTTGACCTCGACCGGGGAGATTCTGGCCGAACGAGGTGTTTCACCTCGGTTGAATCAAGAACACCTCGACCGAGGTGCGTTAACTGAGAGTTTTCGAAAACGATTTTGTGTTACTTATCTGGATATGATCTCAGTGAAGATTTTGTTTACTTACTGTTTTTAAATTCTTTGTGTGTTAAAGGTTTTATAATATGTTTAAGTTGCTAAATGCTTTGTTTGAAATTATTGGCATGTTTAATACTTTGTTTTTATCCAAATTATGTTGAATTTGAAGGTTGACACCGCAGGATAAGTTCTCTCACTTCCTTCTTGGAAAGACCAAGGCAATTCATTCTTTTCTTCTTCTTCTTCTTGATCATGCTTAACCCCTCATATACATTTTGCCTCCCTTTACCTATCCGGGAATTTGGAAGCAAGCGAAGTGGTGAAAGCAAGTTAAAGTTGAGAAGTGGGCTGGAAGTGGAAGTGTTAGAAAGCAATTCTAGGTTTGGGGAAGTCAATCATGAAGATGAGTAACTCGGCACCATTCACATAGCCGGGTGTTTGTGTCTTGCCAAAGTCGGATTGAGCGATATTCCTATCGGGTCATGGTATGTGCATCAAGGGTTTGATGCATCTCAAGAAATTGATGATTGCTGATTTCCTAGGCTTCGGTTATTGTGCACCTCTGTCCATGCATCCCAAAAAGTAAAATAAAAAAAGAAAAAGTGTGAAATAAGCAAAGCTTATTGGTGGAAGATGTTGCAAGTCAAAGTGAAAGTGAAGTTCATCCTTTTCCCGGATTCTAGCACCACATTACCTTACATACATCCCTACCCTACACGTTTCTTGACCTTTTCTTTTGGGAAGCCCTTGAGACCTTGAGCTTGTTGATTGACTTAGCGGTTTAAACTGGATTATACATGATTAATTTTGATAATTATGATTTATTATGCATTCTATGATTTTATGCAAAGATGAACAACTTCCTTATATTTATAAAATGTTTTGATCATATTAAGTTTTTAATTCCAGGAAGTATTCTCTTAGAGTGATCTATGATAGTTGCACACCATAAAATATTTTTGAAAGACTTTTTCATTGATTTTCTTGACTTATAATCCATTCTATCTTATCTTCTATGTGAGGAACTTGCTTGGGGACAAGCAAGGGCTAAGTATGGGGTATTTTGATAGCATGAATTATAGTCTATATTTCGGGGTTTGTTTGGACGTTTTATCTTTCATAATCTGCATGTTTGTATGTACATTATGTGATTTTACTACCATTTCATCTACCTTTGCGAGAATCGAGGTCTACACCTAGTTTCGTTGTAATTGCAGGTAATATGGTACGTTTTGCATCAAAAAGGAGCAAAAGGAGTCATGAGTCATTTGGAGCTACATCCAGGAGCATAGCCATGGATTGAAGATTCACTTTGGAGCAGATTCGAGAGATTTCACATTCTGATTTTGAGTCACCTCGGTTGACCATTGATTCACCTCGACCGAGGTGATCCAGAGACGCCGACTCGACCGAGGCGAACACCTAGGACGCGGCGAGAATATTTTATTTTTGGACTTGGCTTCTGGAAGGAAGGAGATATGCAGAATATATATTTTACCTATATTTATGGGATAATATCTTCTTAAGATTTATTATCTTTGGAGGTTTATTTTCCTATAAAAAGGGTCGGATTTCCCATAATTCCGGAATCCGCTTACAGCTGGACATCACGCTATACCATAGATCTCGCATACGACGCAGCAGCCGCAGCATACTCCAATTTGGGAGTTTTCGAAGAACCTTTTTGAAGGTTGAAGGAAGATTAAAGACCATAGCTTTTATAGCTTTTTGAAGGGTTTTGTAAGATTGTCTTCAATTCCCTCAATTGTTGTCTTGTCTTTTTGGATTATTATCCAAGGAACGCTTTGTTGTGATATTTGATTCAGTTATTGAAGTCTTTTCATTAAAATTCTTCTTTGTTCAAATATTCACCTTCTTCCCATATATTTTAATACTTTCATAATGATGATGAGTGGCTAATTTCCTTGTGTGATTCTAGGGTGATTGGCAGAAGGTTGTGGGAAAAACAATGATAGAATAATCTTAGATTCCAGTAGGATCCTGAAAGTTCGAGTCTTTAACCTTAACCCTAAGCATCTCGTTCGGTTGATGAACATCTCGGCCGGGGTGGAATTCTTCTGACCGAGGTGACTTATCCGACCTAAACAGAAAGTTAAGTGTTAGAGTTTGCTAAATCCTATTCTTATTACACCTTCCTGGTTCAAAGCAAGCTTAGGATGAGACTTACCCGGTAATTCCTTAGTTTGTGTATTAACGATCATAAGTGTAGGTAATAAAGGTTTATCCTTTATTGGGGTTTGAGTGTGCTTCCATCCCATCTTTGTGAGTTAGCCTGAGACTTACCCGGTAAAGGTTGATTCTATTCCCTTAGATGGTGTGTTAGTTTGAGGTTATAGTTCTTTATCTTGATTCCTTGAGACTTACCCGGTAATAGGAGTTACGGTTTAGGATTAGTGTGTAGTGAGACTTACCCGGTGATCTACTCCACTTTAGTAACACCTTCCCCATGCAAAAATCTCAGCTTTGTCCGCTTATCTATAGATCTTGAGTTGGAACCACAACTAGACGCTTTAATCCCTAGAATTGCATGTTTGCTTTATTGACTTCTTATTCATCTTTGATTGTGTTAATTGCTCTTGTGGTTAAAATTGACATTAGCATACCGTATTGACTCTGTTTCACCGAGTCCCTGTGATCGACCCCTGGAATTTTCTTGCTTTTACTACGATTGACCCGTACACTGCGGGTTCGCATCCTTGTTTTAAGCTTAAGTCTAGGGTTATAAATTTAAAGCTTGCACACACCGTTTGGAGCGAACATATATAAAGCCTTTTCTTTCTTCTTTTGTAGTTAGACAAGTTTTGTAAAAGTTTTGCTGAGAGCATTTCAGAATTGAATCCAAGAGAATTCTGATAGCATGAATTATAGTCTATATTTTGGGGTTTGTTTGGACGTTTTATCTTTCATAATCTGCATGTTTGTATGTACATTATGTGATTTTACTACCATTTCATCTACCTTTGCGAGAATCGAGGTCTACACCTAGTTTCGTTGTAATTGCAGGTAATATGGTACGTATTGCATCAAAAAGGAGCAAAAGGAGTTAAGAGTCATTTGGAGCTACATTCAGGAAGCATAGCCATGGATTAAAGATTTACTTTGGACCAGTTTTGAGAGATTCTACACTCAGTTATGATCACCTCGGTTGCCCAGAGATTCACCTCGACCGAGGTGATCCAGAGACGCCGACTCGACCGAGGCGAACACCTAGGACGCGGCGAGAATATTTTATTCTTGGCTGAGATCTTTTAAATTTGGAAAGTGATCTTATATTTTTGGGCTTGGCTTCTGGAAGGAAGGAGATATGCAGAATCATATATTTTACCTATATTTATGGGATAATATCTTCTTAAGATTTATTATCTTTGGAGGTTTATTTTTCCTATAAAAAGGATTGGATTTTCCACAAATCCGAGGATGCTTAGAGGCTGCATACATCACGCTATAACACCGATCAGGGTTTACAAGCGCAGCGGCCGCATCCTACTCCAATTTGGGAGATTCGAAGAACCTTTTTGAAGGTTGAAGAAGGAAGACTATAGCTTTTATAGCTTTTTGAAGGGTTTTGTAAGATTATCTTCAATTCCCTTCCTTGTTGTCTTGTCTTGTTGGATTAATATCCAAGGAACGCTTTTGTTGTGATATTTGATTCAGTTATTGAAGTCTTTTCATTAAATTCTTCTTTGTTCAAATATTCACCTTCTTCCCATATATTTAATACTTTCATTATGATGATGAGTGGCTAATTTCCTTGTGTGATTCTAGGGTGATTGGCTGAAGGTTGTGGGAAAAACAATGATAGAATAATCTTAGATTCCAGTAGGATCCTGAAAGTTCGAGTCTTTAACCTTAACCCTAAGCATCTCGTTCGGTTGATGAACATCTCGGCCGGGGTGGAATTCTTCTGACCGAGGTGACTTATCCGACCTAAACAGAAAGTTAAGTGTTAGAGTTTGCTAAATCCTATTCTTATTACACCTTTCTGGTTCAATGCAAGCTTAGGATGAGACTTACCCGGTAATTCCTTAGTTTGTGTATTAACGATCATAAGTGTAGGTAATAAAGGTTTATCCTTTATTGGGGTTTGAGTGTGCTTCCATCCCATCTTTGTGAGTTAGCCTGAGACTTACCCGGTAAAGGTTGATTCTATTCCCTTAGATGGTGTGTTAGTTTGAGGTTATAGTTCTTTATCTTGATTCCTTGAGACTTACCCGGTAATAGGAGTTACGGTTTAGGATTAGTGTGTAGTGAGACTTACCCGGTGATCTACTCCACTTTAGTAACACCTTCCCCTCGCAAAAATCTCAGCTTTGTCCGCTTATCTATAGATCTTGAGTTGGAACCACAACTAGATGCTTTAATCCCTAGAATTGCATGTTTGCTTTATTGACTTCTTATTCATCTTTGATTGTGTTAAATTGCTCTTGTGGTTAGAATTGACATTAGCATACCGTATTGACTCTGTTTCACCGAGTCCCTGTGATCGACCCCTGGAATTTTCTTGCTTTTACTACGATTGACCCGTACACTGCGGGTTCGCATCCTTGTTTTAAGCTTAAGTCTAGGGTTATAAATTTAAAGCTTGCACACACCGTTTGGAGCGAACAAGTTTTTTGGCGCCGTTGCCGGGGACTTGGTCTAGACCGAGCCGGTACGGTTTGCTCTTGGGGCACTTGCCCCGTGTCTACTAACCACTCTACTTGAGTGACTTTTGCAGGTTCTTTCTTAGGTTTATGCGAAGAACCCGCACTGGGAAGGAAATCGTTCCTTACGATCCCGAACCAGAAAAGACATACAAACGACGCTTAAGAGAAGCGAAGATGACCCAACAAGACAATCACGATCTTTTGGCCCAATTGAGAGAGACGCAGGAGCAGCTACGTCTCAGTAAAGAAGAGCTAAGGCAGGAAAAAGAAGAGAATCAGGCCAGGAATGCAGCAATCGAAGCTGAGATTGCAGCAATTCGGAACCAGATTCAACCTCGACCGATGCAGGATCCAGTAATTGATCCTCGACCGAGGCAGGTCCCAGTACCTAACACCCCGGGCGAGGTACTTCCACCTCGGATGCCAGTCCGAGACGTGCTTCTTGCAGGAATCCCACGAACCCTAGGTCAAAGGATGGACCCTAATCGAACAACTGAGGCGTCCAGGAGTTAACCTAGGAGATCCAGCGGACCATGACTACGAACTTCGACCACAAGTTCTATCCATGATTCGCCAATGCCAGTTCGGAGGGCTAGAGAAGGAGTCGCCGCATCAACATCTTCAAAACTACGAGATCTTGATGGAGACCTTGAGACCTTCAAGGATTGAAAATAACAACTACAAGCTAAGACCTTTTTACTTTTCTCTTAAAGATAGAGCTCTTACTTGGTATCAATCTCTTCCTCCAGGAAAAATCAGCACATGGGAAGAGATGACTACGGAATTCTTGACCAAATTCTTTCCCCCCTCAAAGACTGCTGAAATGAGAGGGAAGATCAATGCTTTCATCATGAAGGACAAGGAGAGTTTGCCAAATCCTATTCTTATTACACCTTTCCTGGTTCAATGCAAGCCTAGGATGAGACTTACCCGGTAATTCCTTTGTTTGAGTATCAACGATCATAAGTGTAGGTAATAAAGGTTTGTCCTTTATTGGGGTTTGAGTGTGCTTCCATCCCATCTTTGTGAGTTAGCCTGAGACTTACCCGGTAAAGGTTGATTCTATTCCCTTAGATGGTATGTTAGTTTGAGGTTATAGTTCTTTATCTTAATTCCTTGAGACTTACCCGGTAATAGGAGTTACGGTTTGGGATTAGTGTGTAGTGAGACTTACCCGGTGATCTACTCCACTTTAGAAACACCTTCCCCATGCAAAAATCTCAGCTTTGTCCGCTTACCTATAGATCTTGAGTTGGAACCACAACTAGATGCTTTAATCCCTAGAATTGCATGTTTGCTTATTTGACATCTTATTCATCTTTGATTGTATACTTGCTCTTGTGGTTAGCATCAACACTAGCATACCGTATTTGACTTTGTTTCACTAAGTCCCTGTGATCGACCCCTGGAATTTCTTGCTTTTTACTACGATTGACCCGTACACTGCGGGTTCGCATCCTTGTTTTAAGCTTACGTCTAGGGTTATAAATTTAAAGCTTGCACACACTGTTTGGAGCGAACAAGTTTTTGGCGCCGTTGCCGGGGACAGTTCTGATATGTTTAAGTTGCTAAATGCTTTGTTTAAGTTGCTAAATACTTACAGGTTATTTGACTGAGAAAAACGTCGAAACCGAAAAAAAAACAAAATGGTTTTAAAAAAATTTTTGACCTCGACCGGGACAGTTCTGGCAAAACGAGGTGTTTCACCTCGGTTGAACCAAGAACACCTCGACCGAGGTGGGCGTAACAGAGAGTTTTCGAAAACGATTTTTGTGTTACTTATCTGGATATGATCTCAGTGAAGATTTTGTTTACCGACTGGATTTAAATTCTTTATATGTTTGAAATGTTTTATGATATGTTTAAGTTGCTAAATGCTTTGTTTAAAATTATTGGCATGTTTAATACTTTATTTTTATCCAAATTATGTTGAATTTGAAGGTTGACACCGCAGCATAAGTTCTCTCACGTTCTTCTTGGAAAGACCAAGGCAATTCATTCTTCTTCTTCTTCTTCTTCTTGATCATGCTTAGCCCCTCATATACATATTGCCTCCCTTTACCTATCCGGGAATTTGGAAGCAAGCGAAGTGGTGAAAGCAAGTCAAAAGTTGAGAAGTGGCTGAAAGTGAAAGTGTTAGAAAGCAATAATAGGTTTGGGGAAGTCAATCATGAAGATGAGTAACTCGGCACCATTCACATAGCCGGGTGTTTGTGTCTTGCCAAAGTCGGATTGAGCGATATTCCTAACGGGTCATGGTATGTGCATCAAGGGTTTGATGCATCTCAAGAAATTGATGATTGCTGATTTCCTAGGCTTCGGTTATTGTGCACCTCTGTCCATGCATCCCAAAAAGTAAAGTAAAAGAGAAAAAAGTGTGAAATAAGCAAAGCTTATTGGTGGAAGATGTTGCAAGTCAAAGTGAAAGTGAAGTTCATCCTTTTCCCGGATTCTAGCACCACATTACCTTACATGCATCCCTACCCTACACGTTTCTTGACCTTTCTTTTGGGAAGCCCTTGAGACCTTGAGCTTGTTGATTGACTTAGCGGTTTAAATCGGATTATACATGATTAATTTTGATAATTATGATTTATTATGCATTCTATGATTTTATGCAAAGATGAACAACTTTCCTATATTTATAAAATGTTTTGATCATATTGAGTTTTTAATTCCATGAAGTACTCTCTTAGAGTGATCTATGATAGTTGCACACCATAAAAATATTTTTTGAAAGACTTTTCATTGATTTTCTTGACTTATAATCCATTCTATCTTGATTTCTATATGAGGAACTTGCTTAGGGACAAGCAAAGGCTAAGTATGGGGTATTTTGATAGCATGAATTATAGTCTATATTTTGGGGTTTGTTTGGACGTTTTATCTTTCATAATCTGCATGTTTGTATGTACATTATGTGATTTTACTACCATTTCATCTACCTTTGCGAGAATCGAGGTCTACACCTAGTTTCGTTGTAATTGCAGGTAATATGGTACGTTTTGCATCAAAAAGGAGCAAAAGGAGTCATGAGTCATTTGGAGCTACATCCAGGAGCATAGCCATGGATTGAAGATTCACTTTGGAGCAGATTCGAGAGATTTCACATTCTGATTTTGAGTCACCTCGGTTGACCATTGATTCACCTCGACCGAGGTGATCCAGAGACGCCGACTCGACCGAGGCGAACACCTAGGACGCGGCGAGAATATTTTATTCTTGGAAGAGATCTTTTAAATTTGGAAAGTGATCTTATATTTTTGGGCTTGGCTTCTGGAAGGAAGGAGATATGCAGAATATATATTTTACCTATATTTATGGGATAATATCTTCTTAAGATTTATTATCTTTGGAGGTTTATTTTCCTATAAAAAGGGTCGGATTTCCCATAATTCCGGAATCCGCTTACAGCTGGACATCACGCTATACCATAGATCTCGCATACGACGCAGCAGCCGCAGCATACTCCAATTTGGGAGTTTTCGAAGAACCTTTTTGAAGGTTGAAGGAAGATTAAAGACCATAGCTTTTATAGCTTTTTGAAGGGTTTTGTAAGATTGTCTTCAATTCCCTCAATTGTTGTCTTGTCTTTTTGGATTATTATCCAAGGAACGCTTTGTTGTGATATTTGATTCAGTTATTGAAGTCTTTTCATTAAAATTCTTCTTTGTTCAAATATTCACCTTCTTCCCATATATTTTAATACTTTCATAATGATGATGAGTGGCTAATTTCCTTGTGTGATTCTAGGGTGATTGGCAGAAGGTTGTGGGAAAAACAATGATAGAATAATCTTAGATTCCAGTAGGATCCTGAAAGTTCGAGTCTTTAACCTTAACCCTAAGCATCTCGTTCGGTTGATGAACATCTCGGCCGGGGTGGAATTCTTCTGACCGAGGTGACTTATCCGACCTAAACAGAAAGTTAAGTGTTAGAGTTTGCTAAATCCTATTCTTATTACACCTTCCTGGTTCAAAGCAAGCTTAGGATGAGACTTACCCGGTAATTCCTTAGTTTGTGTATTAACGATCATAAGTGTAGGTAATAAAGGTTTATCCTTTATTGGGGTTTGAGTGTGCTTCCATCCCATCTTTGTGAGTTAGCCTGAGACTTACCCGGTAAAGGTTGATTCTATTCCCTTAGATGGTGTGTTAGTTTGAGGTTATAGTTCTTTATCTTGATTCCTTGAGACTTACCCGGTAATAGGAGTTACGGTTTAGGATTAGTGTGTAGTGAGACTTACCCGGTGATCTACTCCACTTTAGTAACACCTTCCCCACGCAAAAATCTCAGCTTTGTCCGCTTATCTATAGATCTTGAGTTGGAACCACAACTAGATGCTTTAATCCCTAGAATTGCATGTTTGCTTTATTGACTTCTTATTCATCTTTGATTGTGTTAAATTGCTCTTGTGGTTAAAATTGACATTAGCATACCGTATTGACTCTGTTTCACCGAGTCCCTGTGATCGACCCCTGGAATTTTCTTGCTTTTACTACGATTGACCCGTACACTGCGGGTTCGCATCCTTGTTTTAAGCTTAAGTCTAGGGTTATAAATTTAAAGCTTGCACACACCGTTTGGAGCGAACAAGTTTTTGGCGCCGTTGCCGGGGATTTGGTCTAGACCGAGCCGGTACGGTTTGCTCTTGGGGCGCTTGCCCCGTTTCATCTAACCACTCTACTTGAGTGACGATCTTTGCAGGTTCTTTCTTAGGTACATGCGAAGAACCCGCGCTGGGAAGGAAATCGTTCCTTACGATCCCGAACCAGAAAAGACATACAAGCGACGCTTAAGAGAAGCGAAGATGGCCCAACAAGACGATCACGATCTTGCGGCCCAATTGAGAGAGACGCAGGAGCTGCTACGTCTCAGTAAAGAAGAGCTAAGGCAAGAGAAAGAAGAGAATCGTGCCAGGACTGCAGCAATCGAAGCTGAGATTGCAGCCATACGAGATCAGATTCTACTTCGACCGAGGGAAGATCCTCCTGTTGACCCTCGACCGATGCAGAATCCAGTAGTAGATCCTCGACCGAGGCAGATTCCAGTACCTGACGCCCCGGCCGATGTACTCCCACTTCGGATACCAGTCCGAGATGTTATTCTTGCAGGAATCCCGCAAACCCTAGGTCAAAGGATGGACCCTAATCAACAGCTGAGGCGTCCAGGGGTGAACCTAGGAGATCCAGCGGATCATGACTACGAACTTCGACCACAAGTTCTATCCATGATTCGTCAATGCCAATTCGGAGGGCTAGAGAAGGAGTCGCCGCATCAACATCTTCAAAACTACGAGATCTTGATGGAGACCTTGCGACCTTCCAGAATTGAGAATAACAACTACAAGCTAAGACCTTTTTACTTTTCTTTAAAAGATAGAGCTCTTACTTGGTATCAATCTCTTCCTCCAGGAAAAATTAGCACATGGGAGGAGATGACTACGGAATTCCTAACCAAATTCTTTCCCCCTCAAAGACTGCTGAAATGAGAGGGAAGATCAATGCTTTCATCATGAAGGACAAGGAGAGCTTGTCCAAATCTTGGGAGTGGTTCAAGGATATCCTTTTGGATTGCCCACATCATGGGATTCCAAAGATCGAATTGTTGGAGATCTACTTCAAAGGGCTGGACGGAAGCACCCAGTTCAATCTCCAACTACTCTCCGCCGGTACCTTCATGGACATGGCAATTGATGATGCATGGGACTTCATTGAGAAGCAAGCCTTGCACATGGAGAAGTATACCCACCAAGGAGCCGAAGGCGGAGTAAAAAGAGTCAACTTTCAAGAGACTCAACCCAACAACAATCAACTCACATCATTGAAGAATGACGTGAAGCAATTGAAGGAGCTCTTGATGGCTCAAACTAAGAAGGAAGAGCAAGGGCAAAGGAACAACAACAACAACAATAACGGGTACCGTAACAACAACAACGGACCCCGAAACAACAACTACAACAACAACAATAGAGGATCCAATAGCAACAACTGGAGGGCGAATAATCAAAACCACGGTAACAATTATTCAAACTCCAACTCTAATGATTCCTCTAATCCTTTCCTCTCTTCTCCTTCTTCTTCTTCTACTCCATTGAAAAGCCAAGGGCAAGGATCAAGTTCGTCTCAACCAGAAAAGAAAGACGCAGTTCTGGAAGCAATCTTGATCAAGCTTAACGCTATGGAGAATTCTATGACTTCATTTTCGAGGGCCCAAAAGTCCCTTGAACAACAACTTGCTACTAGGGCGAATGAAGCGCCAAGAGATCCAGGGAAGCTTCCAGCAAAGACGGAAACTAACCCTAAGGGCCAGTGCATGGCCATAACGACGAGGAGTGGACTCAAAACTGCTGATCCAGTACCTCGCTCGACGCAGACCACCTCGGTCCAGATCCAGTCGAAGAACACCTCGACCAAGATACCAACCGAGGCGGAGCAACAGAAAGTGGGAGGAACGACAGAAACTTATGTTCCACCCCCTGCATATAAGCCACCACTTCCATTCCCTCAATCCAAAGCCAGAGCACATCTAGACAAGCACTTCGGTAAGTTTCTTGACTTGATGAATAAGCTACATATTAATATTCCTTTCCTTGATGCTATTTTAGGTATGCCCGCCTATGGGAAGTTCTTAAAAGAGATCTTATCAAGGAAGAGGAAGCTGGAGGATGTTGGTGAAGTTAGGATGACGTCTAAGTCTTCGGAGCTAATCAAAATCATGAAGGAGAAGATGCCACCTAAATTGAGAGATCCCGGCTCATTTTGCATTCCCATTCAAGTTGGGGATGTCACTTGTGAAGCCCTTTGTGATCTAGGAGCCAGCGTGAGCATCATCCCGCTGGAGCTATGCACTAAGATCGGTCTTGGAGAGCCCAAGCCGGTCAAGATTCGACTTTACATGGCGGATCGCTCCATCACCCATCCCGTGGGCATTTTGGAAGACGTTCCGGTCAAGTTAGGTAACTTCTATCTACCTATAGATTTTGTCGTACTTGACATTCCCGCAGATTATCCTGTTCCTATTATTCTCGGGAGGCCATTCCTAGCAACTTCGGGTTGCAACGTGGATTGCAAGAACGCCAAGTTGAAATTCAACGTTGGTGGCGATGAGGTGGAGTTCGCACTACTTGCAGCCATGAAAGGGGAGCAACTAACTGATGATATCTTCAACATCTACGATGAAGAAGAATCAAGGGAATTGGTGAGCTCTATCCTTATTAACGACCCGCTCGAAAGAGTTATTAGCTTCAGTATTATGGAGGAAGGTATAGATGCTTCTTGTGACGCAGATATACGGAGCTTGAAGGCACTGGAAGAGGATCACAGAGAGGCAGCAGCTGCCACTGCTACAGCTGCGGAGGAGGCTGAGGAGGAGGATGACGACGACGACGAGACAGTGGATGAGAGAGGAGGCGGCGTCCCGATGGACACAGGGACAGATACAGCTGGGATGAGCGCGCCACCTATTATTGATTTAGATGATGAGGAGGACACTGAGCCGGCGCCAGCTGAGACTTCTCCGGTCAGACCTGCTAGACGCAGGAGGCGGGGAGTGAGAGATAGAGGTGCACACCGACGGATCGATGACCTGATGGATCAGGTTATCGACTCATATGCTGCACTTTCGCTGGATATCCGCGAGATGCAGGAGAGGCAGCATCATCAGCACATGCTGGCTCAGCTACAGTTTGAGCGTATCATGGGCCATCCCTATGATCCGACTCAGTTCCCCTACATACCACCACCACCACCGGATCGAGACTACTGAGGAGCTGTAGGGTTTTATTATTATATTTTTATGCAGTTCGGCTTTCATCCGGTGAGTTCTCTTTTGTTTAGACTTTTTATTATACCCACTGGGACAGTGTGTCTCAAGTATGGGGTGTTTGTTATTTGACTATGTGGCTACCTTTGATGTATTCGACACTTTTGATGTATCTTATTTATCGGATATTTTCATATTATGCTTCATTTGCCTTTATATGATTATCTGATATTACATGCATACCTACAGGATATTTGATTGAGAAAAACGTCGAAACCGAACCGAAAAAATAAAAAAATAGGTTTTAAGAAAAAAAAAAAATAAAAAAAAATAAAAATTTTTAACCTCGACCGGGGAGATTCTGGCGAAACGAGGTGTTTCACCTCGGTTGAACCAAGAACATCTCGACCGAAGTGGCGTGACAGAAAGTTTTCGAAAACGATTTTGTGTTACTTATCTGGATATGATCTCAGTGAAGATTTTGTTTACTTACTGTTTTTAAATTCTTTGTGTGTTAAAGGTTTTATAATATGTTTAAGTTGCTAAATGCTTTGTTTGAAATTATTGGCATGTTTAATACTTTGTTTTTATCCAAATTATGTTGAATTTGAAGGTTGACACCGCAGGATAAGTTCTCTCACTTCCTTCTTGGAAAGACCAAGGCAATTCATTCTTTTCTTCTTCTTCTTCTTGATCATGCTTAACCCCTCATATACATTTTGCCTCCCTTTACCTATCCGGGAATTTGGAAGCAAGCGAAGTGGTGAAAGCAAGTTAAAGTTGAGAAGTGGGCTGGAAGTGAAGTGTTAGAAAGTAATTCTAGGTTTGGGGAAGTCAATCATGAAGATGAGTAACTCGGCACCATTCACATAGCCGGGTGTTTGTGTCTTGCCAAAGTCGGATTGAGCGATATTCCTATCGGGTCATGGTATGTGCATCAAGGGTTTGATGCATCTCAAGAAATTGATGATTGCTGATTTCCTAGGCTTCGGTTATTGTGCACCTCTGTCCATGCATCCCAAAAAGTAAAAAAAAAAAAAAAAAAGAAAAAGTGTGAGATAAGCAAAGCTTATTGGTGGAAGATGTTGCAAGTCGAAGTGAAAGTGAAGTTCATCCTTTTCCCGGATTCTAGCACCACATTACCTTACATACATCCCTACCCTACACGTTTCTTGACTTTTCTTTTGGGAAGCCCTTGAGACCTTGAGCTTGTTGATTGACTTAGCGGTTTAAACTGGATTATACATGATTAATTTTGATAATTATGATTTATTATGCATTCTATGATTTTATGCAAAGATGAACAACTTCCTTATATTTATAAAATGTTTTGATCATATTAAGTTTTTAATTCCAGGAAGTATTCTCTTAGAGTGATCTATGATAGTTGCACACCATAAAATATTTTTGAAAGACTTTTTCATTGATTTTCTTGACTTATAATCCATTCTATCTTATCTTCTATGTGAGGAACTTGCTTGGGGACAAGCAAGGGCTAAGTATGGGGTATTTTGATAGCATGAATTATAGTCTAGTTTTTGGGGTTTGTTTGGACGTTTTATCTTTCATAATCTGCATGTTTGTATGTACATTATGTGATTTTACTACCATTTCATCTACCTTTGCGAGAATCGAGGTCTACACCTAGTTTCGTTGTAATTGCAGGTAATATGGTACGTTTTGCATCAAAAAGGAGCAAAAGGAGTCATGAGTCATTTGGAGCTACATCCAGGAGCATAGCCATGGATTGAAGATTCACTTTGGAGCAGATTCGAGAGATTTCACATTCAGTTGTGAGTCACCTCGGTTGACCATTGATTTACCTCGACCGAGGTGATCCAGAGACGCCGACTCGACCGAGGCGAACACCTAGGACGCGGCGAGAATATTTTATTCTTGGAAGAGATCTTTTAAATTTGGAAAGTGATCTTATATTTTTGGGCTTGGCTTCTGGAAGGAAGGAGATATGCAGAATATATATTTTACCTATATTTATGGGATAATATCTTCTTAAGATTTATTATCTTTGGAGGTTTATTTTCCTATAAAAAGGGTTGGATTTCCACAATTCCGACATCACGCTATACCGTCGATCAGGGTTTACACACGCAGCAGCCGCAGTATACTCCAATTTGGGAGTTTTCGAAGAACCTTTTTGAAGGTTGAAGGAAGATCGAAGACCATAGCTTTTATAGCTTTTTGAAGGGTTTTGTAAGATTGTCTTCAATTCCCTCAATTGTTGTCTTGTCTTTTTGGATTATTATCCAAGGAACGCTTTGTTGTGATATTTGATTCAGTTATTGAAGTCTTTTCATTAAAATTCTTCTTTGTTCAAATATTCACCTTCTTCCCATATATTTTAATACTTTCATAATGATGATGAGTGGCTAATTTCCTTGTGTGATTCTAGGGTGATTGGCTGAAGGTTGTGGGAAAAACAATGATAGAATAATCTTAGATTCCAGTAGGATCCTGAAAGTTCGAGTCTTTAACCTTAACCCTAAGCATCTCGTTCGGTTGATGAACATCTCGGCCGGGGTGGAATTCTTCTGACCGAGGTGACTTATCCGACCTAAACAGAAAGTTAAGTGTTAGAGTTTGCTAAATCCTATTCTTATTACACCTTCCTGGTTCAAAGCAAGCTTAGGATGAGACTTACCCGGTAATTCCTTAGTTTGTGTATTAACGATCATAAGTGTAGGTAATAAAGGTTTATCCTTTATTGGGGTTTGAGTGTGCTTCCATCCCATCTTTGTGAGTTAGCCTGAGACTTACCCGGTAAAGGTTGATTCTATTCCCTTAGATGGTGTGTTAGTTTGAGGTTATAGTTCTTTATCTTGATTCCTTGAGACTTACCCGGTAATAGGAGTTACGGTTTAGGATTAGTGTGTAGTGAGACTTACCCGGTGATCTACTCCACTTTAGTAACACCTTCCCCACGCAAAAATCTCAGCTTTGTCCGCTTATCTATAGATCTTGAGTTGGAACCACAACTAGATGCTTTAATCCCTAGAATTGCATGTTTGCTTTATTGACTTCTTATTCATCTTTGATTGTGTTAATTGCTCTTGTGGTTAGAATTAACGTAGCATACCGTGTTGACTTTGTTTCACCGAGTCCCTGTGATCGACCCCTGGAATTTTCTTGCTTTTACTACGATTGACCCGTACACTGCGGGTTCGCATCCTTGTTTTAAGCTTAAGTCTAGGGTTATAAATTTAAAGCTTGCACACACCGTTTGGAGCGAACAAGTTTTTGGCGCCGTTGCCGGGGACAGTTCTGATATGTTTAAGTTGCTAAATGCTTTGTTTAAGTTGCTAAATACCTACAGGATATTTGATTGAGAAAAACGTCGAAACCGAACCGAAAAAAACAAAATGGTTTTAAAAAAATTTTTAACCTCGACCGGGGAGATTCTGGCGAAACGAGGTGTTTCACCTCGGTTGAACCAAGAACATCTCGACCGAGGTGGGCGTGACAGAAAGTTTTCGAAAACGATTTTTGTGTTACTTATCTGGATATGATCTCAGTGAAGATTTTGTTTACTTACTGTTTTTAAATTCTTTGTGTGTTAAATGTTTTATGATATGTTTAAGTTGCTAAATGCTTTGTTTAAAATTATTGGCATGTTTAATACTTTGTTTTTATCCAAATTATGTTGAATTTGAAGGTTGACACCGCAGGATAAGTTCTCTCACTTCCTTCTTGGAAAGACCAAGGCAATTCATTCTTTTCTTCTTCTTCTTCTTGATCATGCTTAACCCCTCATATACATTTTGCCTCCCTTTACCTATCCGGGAATTTGGAAGCAAGCGAAGTGGTGAAAGCAAGTTAAAGTTGAGAAGTGGGCTGGAAGTGAAGTGTTAGAAAGTAATTCTAGGTTTGGGGAAGTCAATCATGAAGATGAGTAACTCGGCACCATTCACATAGCCGGGTGTTTGTGTCTTGCCAAAGTCGGATTGAGCGATATTCCTATCGGGTCATGGTATGTGCATCAAGGGTTTGATGCATCTCAAGAAATTGATGATTGCTGATTTCCTAGGCTTCGGTTATTGTGCACCTCTGTCCATGCATCCCAAAAAGTAAAAAAAAAAAGAAAAAGTGTGAGATAAGCAAAGCTTATTGGTGGAAGATGTTGCAAGTCGAAGTGAAAGTGAAGTTCATCCTTTTCCCGGATTCTAGCACCACATTACCTTACATACATCCCTACCCTACACGTTTCTTGACCTTTTCTTTTGGGAAGCCCTTGAGACCTTGAGCTTGTTGATTGACTTAGCGGTTTAAACTGGATTATACATAATTAATTTTGATAATTATGATTTATTATGCATTCTATGATTTTATGCAAAGATGAACAACTTCCTTATATTTATAAAATGTTTTGATCATATTAAGTTTTTAATTCCAGGAAGTATTCTCTTAGAGTGATCTATGATAGTTGCACACCATAAAATATTTTTGAAAGACTTTTTCATTGATTTTCTTGACTTATAATCCATTCTATCTTATCTTCTATGTGAGGAACTTGCTTGGGGACAAGCAAGGGCTAAGTATGGGGTATTTTGATAGCATGAATTATAGTCTAGTTTATAGGGTTTGTTTGGACGTTTTATCTTTCATAATCTGCATGTTTGTATGTACATTATGTGATTTTACTACCATTTCATCTACCTTTGCGAGAATCGAGGTCTACACCTAGTTTCGTTGTAATTGCAGGTAATATGGTACGTTTTGCATCAAAAAGGAGCAAAAGGAGTCATGAGTCATTTGGAGCTACATCCAGGAGCATAGCCATGGATTGAAGATTCACTTTGGAGCAGATTCGAGAGATTTCACATTCTGATTTTGAGTCACCTCGGTTGACCATTGATTCACCTCGACCGAGGTGATCCAGAGACGCCGACTCGACCGAGGCGAACACCTAGGACGCGGCGAGAATATTTTATTCTTGGAAGAGATCTTTTAAATTTGGAAAGTGATCTTATATTTTTGGGCTTGGCTTCTGGAAGGAAGGAGATATGCAGAATATATATTTTACCTATATTTATGGGATAATATCTTCTTAAGATTTATTATCTTTGGAGGTTTATTTTCCTATAAAAAGGGTCGGATTTCCCATAATTCCGGAATCCGCTTACAGCTGGACATCACGCTATACCATAGATCTCGCATACGACGCAGCAGCCGCAGCATACTCCAATTTGGGAGTTTTCGAAGAACCTTTTTGAAGGTTGAAGGAAGATTAAAGACCATAGCTTTTATAGCTTTTTGAAGGGTTTTGTAAGATTGTCTTCAATTCCCTCAATTGTTGTCTTGTCTTTTTGGATTATTATCCAAGGAACGCTTTGTTGTGATATTTGATTCAGTTATTGAAGTCTTTTCATTAAAATTCTTCTTTGTTCAAATATTCACCTTCTTCCCATATATTTTAATACTTTCATAATGATGATGAGTGGCTAATTTCCTTGTGTGATTCTAGGGTGATTGGCAGAAGGTTGTGGGAAAAACAATGATAGAATAATCTTAGATTCCAGTAGGATCCTGAAAGTTCGAGTCTTTAACCTTAACCCTAAGCATCTCGTTCGGTTGATGAACATCTCGGCCGGGGTGGAATTCTTCTGACCGAGGTGACTTATCCGACCTAAACAGAAAGTTAAGTGTTAGAGTTTGCTAAATCCTATTCTTATTACACCTTCCTGGTTCAAAGCAAGCTTAGGATGAGACTTACCCGGTAATTCCTTAGTTTGTGTATTAACGATCATAAGTGTAGGTAATAAAGGTTTATCCTTTATTGGGGTTTGAGTGTGCTTCCATCCCATCTTTGTGAGTTAGCCTGAGACTTACCCGGTAAAGGTTGATTCTATTCCCTTAGATGGTGTGTTAGTTTGAGGTTATAGTTCTTTGTCTTGATTCCTTGAGACTTACCCAGTAATAGGAGTTACGGTTTAGGATTAGTGTGTAGTGAGACTTACCCGGTGATCTACTCCACTTTAGTAACACCTTCCCCACGCAAAAATCTCAGCTTTGTCCGCTTATCTATAGATCTTGAGTTGGAACCACAACTAGATGCTTTAATCCCTAGAATTGCATGTTTGCTTTATTGACTTCTTATTCATCTTTGATTGTGTTAAATTGCTCTTGTGGTTAGAATTGACATTAGCATACCGTATTGACTCTGTTTCACCGAGTCCCTGTGATCGACCCCTGAAATTTTCTTGCTTTTACTACGATTGACCCGTACACTGCGGGTTCGCATCCTTGTTTTAAGCTTAAGTCTAGGGTTATAAATTTAAAGCTTGCACACACCGTTTGGAGCGAACAGACGTTAAGCAATTGAAGGAACTCTTGGTTGCTCAAACCAAGAAGGAAGAGCAAGGACAAAGGAACAACAACAACGGATACCGTAACAACGGTTCCCGGAACAACAATTACAACAACAACAATAGAGGATCCAATAGCAACAATTGGAGGGCGAACAACCAAAATTCTGGTAACAATCATTCAAACTCCAACTCTAACGATTCCTCTAACCCTTTCTTCTCTTTCCCTTCTTCATCTTCTACTCCATTAAAGAGCCAGGGGCAAGGATCGAGTTCGTCTCAGCCAGAAAAGAAAGACGCAATTCTGGAGGCTATCTTGATCAAGCTCAACGCTATGGAGACTTCTATGACTTCATTTTCGAAGGCCCAAAAAGCCTTTGAACAACAACTTGCAAGTAGGGAGAATGAAGCGCCAAGAGATCCAGGGAAGCTTCCAGCAAGGACGGAAAGCAACCCTAAGGGCCAGATCATGGCCATAACTACGAGGAGTGGACTGAAGACTGCAGATCCAGTGCCTCGGTCGGTGCCAGTACCGACGAAGACCACCTCGGTCCAGATGCAGTCGAAGAACACCTCGACCGAGATACCAACCGAGGTGGAGCCACAGAAAGCGGAGGGGAAAACTGAAGTTTATGTTCCACCTCCTGCATACAAACCACCACTTCCATTCCCCCAGTCAAGGGCCAGAGCACATCTAGACAATCACTTTGGTAAGTTCCTTGACTTGATGAATAAACTACACATTAACATTCCTTTCCTTAATGCTATTCTAGGAATGCCCGCCTATGGGAAGTTCTTGAAGGAGATCCTATCAAGGAAGAGGAAACTGGAAGATTTTGGTGAAGTTAGGATGACATCTAAATCCTCGGAGCTCATACAAATCATGAAGGAGAAGATGCCACCTAAATTGAGAGATCCCGGCTCATTTTGCATTCCCATTCAAGTTGGGGACGTCACTTGTGAAGCCCTTTGTGATCTAGGAGCCAGCGTGAGCATCATCCCACTGGAGCTATGTGTGAAGATCGGACTTGGAGAGCCCAAGTCGGTCAAGATTCGACTTTATATGGCGGATCGCTCCATCACCCATCCCGTGGGAATCTTGGAGGACGTTCCGGTCAAGTTAGGTAACTTCTATTTACCTATAGATTTTGTTGTACTTGATATTCCCGCAGATTATCCTGTTCCTATTATTCTCGGGAGGCCATTTCTAGCAACTTCGGGTGGCAACGTGGATTGCAAGAACGCCAAGTTGAAATTCAACATTGGTGGCGATGAGGTGGAGTTCGCACTACTTGCAGCCATGAAAGGGGAGCAGCTAAGCGATGATATCTTCAACATCTATGATGAAGAAGAATCAAGAGAATTGGTGAGCTCTATCCTTACTAACGATCCACTCGAAAGAGTTATTAGCTTCAGTTTAGTGGAGGAAGGTATAGATGCTTCTTGTGATGCAGATATACGGAGCTTAAAAGCACTAGAAGAAGATCCAGGAGCTAAAACTGAGAAGCTAACCCAAGAGACGAAGATCTCCAGTTTCTGTTCCAGTTGCAGTACCTCGACCGAGGCACTTTCTGGACTGAGCGAGGCGACTGAAGAACATCTTGGTCAACGCCTCTGCGCCTCGACCGAGGTCGATGGCGAGATGACTTCAATTGAGACTTCCGAAAGTCCAGTTTCTGGATCTACTCCATTGGAAGGAGGAAGCAAGGATCCCCCTCAGAAAGCAACCCCTGTTGTGGAGCTTAAACAACTCCCAAATCACTTGAGGTATGTCTTTCTTGGACCGGATTCCACTTATCCCGTTATTGTTAGTGCTTCCCTTTACGAAACTAAATTATCTAAACTAATGCATGTCCTGAGAAAGCATCAAAAGGCTTTGGGTTATACTATAGATGATCTTATTGGCATTAAGCCCTCTTTCTGCATGCATAGAATTTTAATGGAGGATGATCATAAGACTTCACGGGAACCTCAAAGACGGTTAAATCCGATCATGAAAGAGGTTGTGAAGAAGGAAATTCTTAAGTTGTTGGATGCAGGTATCATATATCCTATCTCGGACAACAAGTGGGTTAGCCCGGTGCATGTAGTTCCGAAGAAAGGAGGGATGACCGTTGTGACAAATAAAAACAACGAGTTGATCCCAACTAGGACCATTACGGGCTGGAGAGTTTGCATTGATTATAGGAAGCTGAACACGGCCACTGTGAAGGACCATTTTCCACTTCCCTTCATTGATCAAATGCTCGAGCGGTTGGCCCAGCATTCACACTTTTGCTACTTAGATGGTTATAGTGGATTCTTCCAGATTCCTATCCATCCGGATGATCAGGAGAAGACCACTTTCACTTGTCCATGGGGGACATTTGCTTATAGGAGGATGCCATTTGGATTGTGCAATGCACCCGCTACCTTCCAGCGATGCATGATGGCTATCTTTTCCGAGTACATAGAGGAGATCATGGAGGTATTTATGGATGATTTTTCTGTATATGGTTCCTCTTTTGATAATTGCCTATCTAACCTTTCTCTAGTGCTTAAAAGATGTGAAGACACTAATCTTGTTTTGAATTGGGAGAAGTGTCATTTTATGGTTAATGAAGGCATTGTGCTAGGACACCTCGTTTCTAATCGAGGCATTGAAGTCGATCGCGCTAAGATCGAGACTATTGAGAAACTCCCTCCCCCTTGTTCTGTTAAAGGTGTGAGGAGTTTTCTCGGGCATGCAGGTTTCTACAGGAGATTCATCAAGGACTTCTCTAAGATTTCTAAACCTCTAACTAACCTCTTGAATAAAGATGTTGTTTTTGAGTTTTTGCAGGAGTGTCTTGATGCTTTTTACAGGATTAAGGAAGCGTTGATCTCCGCTCCCATTATCCAACCTCCGGATTGGACCTTGCCCTTTGAGATCATGTGCGATGCTAGTGATGTAGCCGTAGGAGCGGTGCTTGGACAGAAGAAGGATGGCCGGACCACCGCCATTTATTACGCTAGCAAGACGCTAGATGTAGCACAACGCAACTACGCTACCACCGAGAAGGAGTTATTGGCGGTTGTATATGCTTTCGAGAAGTTTCGTTCCTATTTAGTAGGGGCGAAAGTCATTGTCTACACCGACCATGCAGCCATCCGTTACTTGTTGGCTAAGAAAGATGCCAAGCCACGCCTTATTCGATGGATTCTCTTGCTTCAAGAGTTTGATCTAAAGATCCGCGATAAGAAGGGATCCGAAAATTCTGTTGCGGATCACCTCAGCCGGCTACCTGCAGCTTCACGTGAGAAGGACGACCCGCCCATAGACGATTCATTCCCCGACGAGCATTTACACTTGTTGGAGCGTTTGATAGACTTACTTACTTCACCCCACGATGGAGGTGAAGTATGGGGTGAGGACACCTCCATCACATTTGAGAGACGCATCATGGTCCAGCTAGCGACCTTAAACCAAGCGCTTCTTGGGAGGCAACCCAAGGTATTGCTTTCTTTCCCTTTTTCTAGTCTAGCTTAGATAGTTTTTGCTTTTGCTTTGCTTTGCTTTGCTTTGTTTTTGGCGTTCTAGACAGATAACAGGAGACATCTAAGGAAGGAGCATAACTGGAAGTACAGAAGATCGAGAATTTGAGAAGACAAAGTTTGACTGAGGCATCTCGGTTGCTGTCAGAGCACCTCGACCGAGATAATTCTTGAGCAACCGAGGCGACTAGGGTTTTCTGAAGAACCACCTCGGTCCGTATCACCTCGGTCCAGTCGAGACCATCTCGACCGAGGTGACAGCAGTTCCAGAAAAGGGTATAAAAGGGCTGAAGATTTCTCTCTCCTCACTTTACTCTTCTTCCTCGACCGCGGCGACAGTTTCACCTCGCTTCTTCGATTCTTGCTCGTTTTCGAAGATTTTCGCTTCCAAACTGCGATTAAGGCAAAGAGGATCCCAGTGCATCGTCGATCTGCAAGAAAATCGAACCGATTCGGCTGAACGAGGTAAAAATAAAACCGAAACCCTACCTCGCTTTTTCGCTTCGATTTGGGCTTTGGTTGCCCTTGCATTTGCTGAGGAAAGGATTAAGTACCCCATAGGAAGCAGTTGTAGTGATTTTGGGGGAAAAGAACTGAATTTTCTGAGGAAATTAGAATCCAGTTTTCCGCCTCGGTCCAGTCGTTCTGTGCCTCGGCTGAGGTGATTCTTGAGAGTTGTCAGTTGACCGAGGTGATCTGACAGTAATAGAATTGAGAATGAGTTCCGACAGACGCCTTGCCCTTAGGGATAGATCCTCACCTTCCCCTTCTTCCTCTTCTTCCCGACCATATCGACCGGTGATCCATGAGCGACACCAGGTCGATTATGACCGTATTTCCGGCCGTCCAGTGATTGCACCTCGCTTCCTGGACGTGTCTGCTTTTGATTGTCTCCAAGTAGACGGAGACCTGAGACGGATGATATCTACTGTAGGGCTGGATCAGTTTACTGAGATCCGAGCCCCAGCCTATTTGGAGCCGACCTTAGAGTTCATTAGCTCCTTCACCTACCTCCCCACAGAGCGATCTGTGAAGTACCGGTTGATGAACCGGAACTTCTTAGTGCCACTAGAGTACTGGAGAGAGATTTTTGGCTTTCTTGAGCCCACAACTGTTGACTTCCCGTCCCGATCAGTAGCTAGGGAGTTTTGGGGGCAGATTGCCCATATTGTTGAGCATGCAGACAGATGGCGCCCTGGAGATTCCAGGGAGAAGGTCATCTTCCATTTAGACTTTAGGTTAGCCCACCGGATCTTCAGTGAGACACTTCTGGCGCGTACCGAGACGCCCTAGAAGATCCGACAGGGAGAGCTTTTCAGTTTATACTGCATGGTTAGTGGGGTTATCCCGGACTTTGGCTTGATGTTGGCAGAGGATCTGCACAAGATCAAGGCCAAGGTGAAGGGAGACATCTGCTGCGGAGGGCTTGTCACCCACATCGCTAGTTATCAGGACATGGATCTCAGCGCTTGCACGATGGTGGCGGCTGCCAAGCCGCTTGGGCTGCAGGAGATGATCACTCGGCGAATTCTAGTTCCCCGAGGTTTGACTACACCGTACGTGGCTATGCCGTGGGAGCTGACTGCACCACAGGGGATCAGGTGGTCTGCCCAGTTTTCTGTTTTTGACCCTCATTATTGGCAGACCGCTTGGGCTCCACTGATGGAGGATTACAGAGAGGCAGCAACTGCCCCAGCTGAGGAGGAGGCAGATGATGAGGAGACAACTGATGACAGAGAGGGTGGAGTCCCGATGGATACAGGGACAGATACTGCAGGGACGAGCGCACTAGTTATAGATCTGGATGATGAGGATACTGAGCCTGCACCTGCTACTTCTCCAGTGAGACCTGCTAGGCGTAGGACACGCCGACACAGGGATCCAGAGGCTCACAGACGGATCGATGATCTGACAGATCAGGTTATTGATTCATATGCTGCTTTGTCACTGGATATCCGCGAGATGCAGGAGCGGCAACATTACCAGCACATGATGGCCCAAATTCAGTTTGAGCACGTCATGGACTATCCATTCGATCCGTCCCAGTATCCGTATGTGCCACCACCACCACCACCGGATCGCGACTACTGAGAGCTGCAGGATTTTCTTTCTTATTTTTTATGCAGTTCAGCTTATTATCCGGTGAGTATTTTTATTCTCTTAGACTTATTTTGACCCACTGGGACAGTGTGTCCTAAGTATGGGGTGCTTACGTGATGTATTATTTGACACTTATGTATGACTCTACTTGATTAGATATTTATATTTACGCTTCAGTTGCTTCTATATGTTTATCTGAGATTGCATGCATACTTACAGGTTATTTGACTAAGAAAAACGTCGAAACTGAAAGAAAACTGGTTTAAAAAAAAAATTTTTTTTTGGACCTCGACCGGGGCAGTTCTGGCCGAACGAGGTGTTTCACCTCGGTTGACCTAAGAACACCTCGACCGAGGTGGGTTAACTGAGAGTTTTCGAAAACGATTTTTGTGTTACTTATCTGGATATGATCTCAATAAAGATCTTGTTTACTGACTGGTTTTAAATTCTTTATGTGTTTGAAAGGTTTTATAATGTGTTTAAGTTGCTAAATGCTTTGTTTGAAATTATTGGCATGTTTAATACTTTCTTTTTATCTAAATTATGTTGAATTTGAAGGTTGACACCACATTATGAGTTCTCTCACTTTCTTCCTGGAAAGACCAAGGCAATTCATTCTTCTCTCTTCTTCTTCTTGTTCATGCTTAACCCCTCATATACATTTTGCCTCCCTTTACCTATCCGGGAATTTGGAAGCAAGCGAAGTGGTGAAAGCAAGTGAAGTTAAAGTTGAGAAGTTGGCTGGAAGTGAAAGTGTTAGAAAGTAATCTTAGGTTTGGGGAAGTCAATCATGAAGATGAGTAACTCGGCACCATTCACATAGCCGGGTGTTTGTGTCTTGCCAAAGTCGGATTGAGCGATATTCCTAACGGGTCATGGTATGTGGATCAAGGGTTTGACGCATCTCAAGAAATTGATGATTGCGGATTTCCTAGGCTTCGGTTATTGTGCACCTCTGTCCATGCATCCCAAAAAGTAAAGTAAAAAGAAAAAGTGTGAAATAAGCAAAGCTTATTGGTGGAAGATGTTGCAAGTCAAAGTGAGAGTGAAGTATATCCTTTTCCCGGATTCTAGCACCACATTACCTTACATACATCCCTACCCTACACGTTTCTTGACCTTTCTTTTGGAAAGACCTTGAGACCTTGAGCTTGTTGATTGACTTAGTGGTTTAAACTGGATTATACATGATTAATTTCGATAATTATGACTTATTATGCATTCTATGATTTATGCAAAGATGAACAACTTTTCTATATTTATAAAATGTTTTAATCATATTTCGATTTTAAATTTCATGAAGTATTCTCTTAGAGTGATCTATGATTGTTGCACACCATAAAAATGTTTTTGAAAGACTTTTCATTGATTTTATTGACTTATAATCCATTCTATCTTGTCTTTTATATGCGGAACTTGCTTGGGGACAAGCAAGGGCTAAGTATGGGGTATTTTGATAGCATGAATTATAGTCTATATTTTGGGGTTTGTTTGGACGTTTTATCTTTCATAATCTGCATGTTTGTATGTATAATATGTGATTATATTACCATTTCATCTACCTTTGCGGGAATCGAGGTCTACACCTAGTTTTGTTGTAATCGTAGATAAAATGGCACGTTTTGCATCAAAAAGGAGCAAAAGGAGCTATGGAGTCATTGGAGCTACATTCAGGAACATAAGGAACCATCCAAGAAGCATAGCCATGGATTAGAGATTCACTTTGGACCAGATTTGAGAGATTTCACATTCAGTTGTGACTCACCTCGGTTGACCACAGATTCACCTCGACCGAGGTGATCCAGGGAAGTTGACTCGACCGAGGCGAATACCTAGGACGCGGCGAGAATATTTTATTCTTGGCTGAGATCTTTTATCTTTGAAAAGAAGATCTCATATTTTTGGGCTTGGCTCCTGGAAGGAAGAAGATATGCTAGATCATATATTTTACCTATTTTTATGGGAAGAGATCTTTCTAAGATATCCTATCTTTGGAGGGTTATTTTTCTATAAAAAGGGTTGGATTTCCACAAATCCAATATCATGCTATACCACCGATCAGGGTTTATACACCGCAGCAGCCATACTTCAGTTGGGAGATTTGAAGAACCTTTTTGAAGGTTGAAGAAGGAAGATTGTAGCTTTTATAGCTTTTGAAGGGTTTTGTAAGATTATCTTAGATTCCCTTCCTTGTTGTCTTGCCTTGTTGGATTTATATCCAAGGAACGCTTTTGTTGTGATATTTGATTCAGTTATTGAAGTCTTTTCATTAAATTCTTCTTGTTCAAATATTCACCTTCTTCCCATATACTTGATTATTGCTTTCATGATGATGAGTGGCTAATTTCCTTGTGTGATTCTAGGGTGATTGGCTGAAGGTTGTGGGAAAAACAATGATAGAATAATCTTAGATTCCAGTAGGACCCTGAAAGTTTGAGTCTTTAACCTTAACCCTAAGCATCTCGTTCAGTCGATGAACATCTCGGCCGGGGTGGAATTTGGCTGACCGAGGTGACTTATCTGATCCTAAACTGAGAGTTAAGTGTTAGAGTTTGCCAAATCCTATTCTTATTACACCTTTCCTGGCCCAATGCAAGCCTAGGATGAGACTTACCCGGTAATTCCTTTATTTGAGTATCTAAGATCATAAGTGTAGGTAATAAAGGTTTATCCTTTATTGGGGTTTGAGTGTGCTTTCATTCCATCTTTGTGAGTTAGCCTGAGACTTACCCGGTAAAGGTTGATTCTATTCCCTTAGATGGTGTGTTAGTTTGAGATTATAGTTCTTTATCTTGATTCCTTGAGACTTACCCGGTAATAGGAGTTACGGTTTAGAATTAGTGAGTAGTGAGACTTATCCGGTGATCTATTCCACTTTAGTAACACCTTCCCTATGCAAAAACCTCAGCTTTGTCCGCTTATCTTTAGATCTTGAGTTGGAACCACAACTAGATGCTTTAATCCCTAGAATTGCATATTTCCTTTATTGACTTCTATATCATCTTTGATTGTTTTGATCACCTTTTGTGGTTAGTATTTACATAAGCATACCGTAATTGGACTTTGTTTCACTAAGTCCCTGTGATCGACCCCTGGAATTCCTTGCTTTTTACTACGATTGACCCGTAAACTGCGGGTTTACATCCTTGTTTTAAGCTTACGTCTAGGGTTATAAATTTAAAGCTTGCACACACCGTTTGGAGCGAACAGACCCCTCACTCCCATTCTCTCACACACTCTCAACAAGAAAGATTCTCTCATTGGAATATTGGATTGGAGCTTCCATTGGAGAAGAAGGAAGGCTTCCATTGGAGAAGAAGAAGAAGCACACTAGTTCATAGTTCCATAGTCTTTTTGAGTGATTTTGAGTGAAACGTTTTGCAAAGTTTTGTAAGAATCGATTGAACCTTCTCTTGAAGGGTTGTAAGTCTTTCTTAAACTCATATTTAGCTTGGATTTCTTATTCACTTGCTTCATCTCTTTTTCATTTCATCTTCTTGCCATGGATTCTATGATTTTATGCTTGTTGAGTTTGATCTTTAGGATGCATGTTGTTGGCTAAATAGATGCGATTCTAGGGTAAGGAAAAGATGGTTATGGTTCGGACTATGATAGAATGGACTTAGATGTACCTTTGGATGAATTATTTGCTCGAGCCTAGCCTCTGTTGCAAACCACGGTTTGTTCTATACATTCCACGGCCGTGATTCTTGATGAACAACCCGTGATTTTGACTGACTTGCTTGTTTTGATGACTCTAAGTGCTATGGTGTTAGATTGTTGAAATCCTAGTGTTTGTTGAGTTAAACCTATCCTAGGGTGACCTAGTGTTAGCAACTAAGTGTTAGAAGAGACTTACCCGGTAATTCTTACTCTTAGATACCGAAGATGACGAACTCTAGGTAGTAGTGAGCCTCACAAGCCGCTATTGGACTGAGTGTGCTAGGATAGGTGTTTAGGACTTGCCTTCCCGAGACTTACCCGGTAAGGAGAGGTTAGATCCCTAGAATACCATCCGGTTTGTGTAGAATTCCTATCCTTAGGCTCTTTGAGACTTACCCGGTGATGAGACCTTAGGAATGGACTAGTGGACCATGAGACCTACCCGGTGATTGATTCCAATCTAGAAACGCTCACTCCCAACATACTATAGTTGATCCGAGGAATGATTAGATAGCTTGAGTCCAATGCCATAACCGGAATTTCCGACCCCTAGAATCCGCTTTTCTCCCTTTGATTACATATTTCGTATTTGCTTGTTTACTTGTGGTGTTAGTTTAGTTGATTGTTGATTTCGCATGATTTGTGATCTTTGATTGATCACCTAAAAACCAAATCAAAAACATTGAGATTTTCATTTCTTTATTCCTTTCTCTTTTCTTATCCTAGATCTTCACTATCCTTAGTCATTAATCGATTCAATCTCACCTCAGTCTTTGTGTTCAACCTCGGAATACTATCCCTACTACAAAACGTCCCGTACACTGCGGGTTCGCTAGGAGTTAGGAGAAATATATCGAGTTATAAATTGAAATCTTTTGCGTGCATCAATTCCTAGACGTAATAATTATCATTGTTGTCAAGTACCCCTTTCATATGTTCTACACCAAAAAAAAGTTAAGAGAAATCTTGAAAATAAACAAGTACATATTTGAAAGAAAATCAATCATTTATATTTGTACATGCTTCAAGAATTTCATATGTCTACATTTCTCTTGGTTTTGAAACGTAGTGCAATCCATATATGCATTAGATTTCAACCAATTTTGAAGAAAAATCAGCTTTTCAACAGTCTTAGGCAACAAGGATGATCTATATGGATCAATCACCTTTTACCGTTACTGAAAGTTGACTCACTTGCAACTGTAGACACTTACACTACAAGTACATCTCTTGCAAGTGATTGGAAGTTCGGATATTTATCTTCATTCACCTTCCAACAATCCAAGATCGACCAATCCATCACTACATTTTCTCGATAGGGTCCAATAAATATCTATCAACTTCATACCCCACAAAAACTTCCTCATTTTGTTCAATCTCCCTATCCCAATCTTCTTCCATAACAACCCTTCTCTCACTAATGGGTTTGGTTATTGTTTCAACCCTATCACTCACCTCTTCTTTTTTCCTCTTGATCCCCTACTATTAAACTGAGATCCATACAAGTCACATAACTCAACCACAAGTTGTCTCACTTCATTAGATTTCTTCTCTATCTCAAAAGCAGACAAATTCAGTTGTGCTTTACATACTCTTTCAAAGTACTTTAAGTTATACATACGGTCTAAAACCACAACAATGAGAAAAATAGAGTTCATGTTGTCCAACTTACCAAAACACTTGTTGTACTTAACCTTCATTTTAGTGGTCATCCCATATAAAACCTTACCTGCACCTTACCTCCACTCGAATCAGGCCTTAATCTAACTGAACAAAGATCTTCTAGATTAGTTTCAACGGTAACAATATCTTGGAAGGATGTTGGTTTAAGAGATGCACTTATATGCATCGTAGCTTCATGAAACACTTTTGAGAACTTAACAAATACCGATGCAGTGTCCCAATCTTGAACCGTGAGCGGTCCAACTCTTTTCACTCCTAGAAGTATGCACAACATCCTCACTCAATATAAGCAACTCGTCTTCATCATCATCATGTTCATCTTGATCAAAATATCTTGTAAACCTAATATCATCATAATACAATATGTCAAAAGTTTTTCTGTATCCCAAAGCTCCATCCACTTAAAAAAGGTGAAATAACACCTTGTTGGAACAACCAAGACACAAACCTTTCTACAATCAATGTTCTTCTTCTCCACCCACTTTCTGAATTCATCATTTCTTGCACTAGAACCCCTTACATATCTCACAACATTTCTTATTGCAACAACAAACTTCTCCAAGGTCTTTAAGTCATATCTCACAATGTTTATGATGTGAGCTAAGCATCTCACATGCATAAACCTACCTCCAAGAATTGGTTTAGTTTTCCAACTACACAACTTATCTCTTACATAATCAATGACAATTTTATCAAGTGACAACATATATGCAAAGGACATTATCAATTGAACATTCTATAGATAAGATTCCAAAATCTAACTTATTGTAACACCTTCATGATTTGGTATCACACAAAAAACAAGCACTCTCTTATTCATGTTCCAACCTCTATCAATGATACGTGCAATTACAACCATGCAATTTATGTTTTGACAAGAAGTCCAAGTGTTCGTCGTCAAACAAACACTACGAGACTTCAATTCCTTCCTCAACTCATTCTTCTTAGAATCATACATCTTTAAGAAAATTTTCACTATGGTTTGTCTACATGGAACTTTAAACAAATGTACGACATGTGAGCAAAAATAACTAAATCCACGAGCTTCAGTGTAGCTAAATGGAAAATCATCAACAACAATCATATGAGTTGCAACAGTAACATAACTATTTTGCGTCCAATTAACCATCATGGATGTGCTTTGACCATCCACCACGCCACTAGAAAATATTTGTTGTCCAGACTGCACCTTAGCTCTACCCGGATAAAGGTTGCATACAATTTCAATATGTTTCCTAAGTGTTGAAGTACCATGAGTAGATGCACTTTTAACAAAATGAAGTATCACAATACTTACAGTGGAGTTTTTGGTAAGATCCAACTACTTTGTCAATACCATCTACCACATCCCTAAATGGATGACTCTTAGTCACGAAATGAGAGTATATATATATGCCTTTGGCGCTCCTTTTCTTGTTTTCTTTACCATTTTAATAGGTTTCAAAACAGATTTAGTAGTCCCCATTGGTTTCTTTTCACACTTAGCTTTCTTTAATTCTAGTTGTCGTTGAGATGATCGACACACAATCTCCTTACACTTCTGTTCGCTTTCAAACTCATGAGATTGAGAACCAGATATATTCCCAAATAATTCAGACATTATATACTTGTAAAATACAAATCAAAATTAAGAAACTCATAAGTTAAAGGACAAAGTACAAACTCCTAGAATTTACTATGATAAATTCATAAAGCAAATCTGTTCGCTCCAAACGGTGTGTGCAAGCTTTAAATTTATAACCCTAGATGTAAGCTTAAAACAAGGATGCGAACCCGCAGTGTACGGGTCAATCGTAGTAAAAAGCAAGGAATTCCAGGGGTCGATCACAGGGACTTAGTGAAACAAAGTCGGTATAGGTAAGCTTTAGCAATTACTAACCACAAAGCAATTAAAACAATCAAAGATGATAAAAGTCAATAAAGGAAATATGCCATTCTAGGGATTAAAGCATCTAGTTGTGGTTCCAACTCAAGATCTAAAGATAAGCGGACAAAGCTGAGGTTTTTGCATAGGGAAGGTATTACTAAAGTGGAATAGATCACCGGGTAAGTCTCACTACTCACTAATCCCAAACCGTAACTCCTATTACCGGGTAAGTCTCAAGGAATTAAGATAAAGAACTATAACCTCAAACTAACACACCATCTAAGGGAATAGAATCAACCTTTACCGGATAAGTCTCAGGCTAACTCACAAAGATGGAATGGAAGCACACTCAAACCCCAATAAAGGATAAACCTTTATTACCTACACTTATGATCTTAGGTAAACAAACTAAGGAATTACCGGGTAAGTCTCATCCTAGGCTTGCATTGAACCAGAAAAGGTGTAATAAGAATAGGATTTGGCAAACTCTAACACTTAACTCTCAGTTTCGGATAAGATAAGTCACCTCGGTCAGCCAAATTCTACCCCGGCCGAGATGTTCATCGACTGAGCGAGATGCTTAGGGTTAAGGTAAAGACTCGAACTTTCAGGGTCCTACTGTGATTTAAGATTATTCTATCATTGTTTTTCCCACAACCTTCAGCCAATCACCCTATAATCACACAAAGAGATTAGTCACTCATCATCATGAAAGTATTAATCAAATATATGGGAACAAGAAAACCTTAAGAGAAAGGCTTCAATAACTAAATCAATTATAAAACCAACAAGCGTTCCTTGGATAGAAATCCATCAAGACAATCGACAAAGAAGGGAATCTAAGATGATCTTACAAAAAAACCCTTCGAAAAGCTATAAAAGCTATAGACTTTCTTCCTTCAACCTTCAAAAAGGTTCTTCAAATCTCCCAACTGGAGTATGGTTGCAGCGGTGTATAAAACACAATCGGTGGTATAGCATGATATGGATTTGTGGAAAATCCAACCCTTTTTATAGGAAAATTACTCTCCAAAGATACGATATCTTAGAAAGATCTCTTCCCATAAAAATAGGTAAAATATATGGTCTATCTTATCTTCTTCCTTCCAGGAACCCAACCCAAAAATATAAGATTCTCTTTCCAAAGATAAAAGATCTCAGCCAAGAATAAAATATTCTCGCCGCGTCCCAGGTGTTTGCCTCGGTCGAGTCGACTCTTCTGGATCACCTCGGTCGAGGTGACTTTGTAGTCAACCGAGGTGAATCACAACTGAATGTGAAATCTCTCAAATCTGGTCCAAAGTGAATCTCTAATCCATGGCTATGCTTCCTGGATCATTCCTTAAGTTCCTGAATGTAGCTCCAATGACTCCATAGCTCCTTTTTTATGCAAAACGTGCCATTTTACCTACGATTACAACGAAACTAGGTGTAGACCTCGATTCCCGCAAAGGTAGATGAAACGACAATATAATCACATAATATATATACAAACATGCAGATTATTGAAGATAAAACGTCTAAACAAACCCCAAAATATAGACAATAATTCATGCTATCAAAATACCTCATATTTAGCCCTTGCTTGTCCCCAAGCAAGTTCCGCATATAAAATACAAGATAGAATGGATTATAAGTCATAAAGATTAATGAAAAGTCTTTCAAAAACATTTTTATGGTGTGCTACAATCATAGATCACTCTAAGAGAATACTTCATGGAATTTAAAATCAAAATATGATCAAAACATTTTATAAATATGAGAAAGTTGTTCATCTTTGCATAAAATCGTAGAATGCATAATAAATCGTAATCATCGAAATTAATCATGTATAATCCAGTTTAAACCACTAAGTCAATCAACAAGCTCGAGGTCTCAAGGGCTTCCCAAAAGAAAGGTCAAGAAACGTGTAGGGTAGGAATGTATATAAGGTAATGTGGTGCTAGAATCCGGGAAAAGGATATCACTTCACTTTCACTTTGACTTTCAACATCTTCCACCAATAAGCTTTGCTTATTTCACACTTTTTCTTTTTTTTACTTTACTTTTTGGGATGCATGGACAGAGGTGCACAATAACCGAAGCCTAGGAAATCAGCAATCATCAATTTCTTGAGATGTATCAAACCCTTGATGCACATACCATGACCCGTTAGGAATATCGCTCAATCCAACTTTGGCAAGACACAAACACCCGGCTATGTGAATGGTGCCGAGTTACTCATCATCATGATTGACTTCCCCAAACCTATTTATTGCTTTCTAACACTTTCACTTCCATCCAACTTCTCAACTTTTACTTCACTTGCTTTCACCACTTTGCTTGCTTCCAAATTCCCGGATAGATAAAGGGAGGCAAAAATGTATATGAGGGGCTAAGCATGATCAAGAAGAAGAAGAGAGAAGAATGAATTGCCTTGGTCTTTCCAGGAAGAAAGTGAGAGAACTCATAATGTGGTGTCAACCTTCAAATTCAACATAATTTGGATAAAAACAAAGTATTAAACATGCCAAAAATTTCAAACAAAGCATTTAGCAACTTAAACATATCATAAAACCTTTCAAACACATAAAGATTTCAAAACCAGTTAGTAAACAAGATCTTCACTGAGATCATATCCAGATAAGAAGCACAAAAATCGTTTCAAAAACTCTCAGTTAAATCACCTCGGTCGAGGTGTTCTAGGTCAACCGAGGTGAAGTACCACGTTTGGTTAGAATTGCCCTGGTCGAGGTCAAAATTTTTTTTTTCTTTTTCTAAACCAGTTTTTGACGTTTTCTCAATCAAATAACCTGTATGCATGCATGTAATCTCAGATAAAACCATAGAAACAAAATAAAGCATAAATATCCGATAATGTCGAGTCATACATCACATAAGTCATAAAATACATAAACACCCCATACTTGGGACACACTGTCCCAGTGGGTCAAAATAAGTCTAAAGGAAATAAAGTACTCACCGGACATATAGCAGAGCTGCATAATAAATAAGAAAGAAAATCTTGCAAGCTCTCAATGATCACGATCCGGTGGTGGTGGTGGTGGCATGTACGGATACTGGGATGGGTCAAATGGATAACCTATAGTCTGCTGAAATTGGAGCTCCATCATCCGGCGTTGATAGTGCTGACCCTCTAGCATCTGATGAGTCATGCGGTCGAGCTCTCGGTGCTGGTCAGCAAATCTCTCATGGATGTCCACAGTAAGGGCAGCATAGGAGTCTATCATCTGATCCGTCAGATGATCGATCCGACGGTGAGCCTCTGGATCTCTCTGTCGGCGTACTCTACGCCTAGCAGGTCGCACTGGTGATGCAGCCGGCGCGGTCTTAGTATCGTCATCGTCTAAGTCAATAACCGGCGCACTCATCCCAGCAGTATCAGTCCCTGTATCCATAGGAACTCCACCATCCTTGTCATCATCAGCAGTCTCCTCAGCCTCATCCTCCTCAGCTGGTGCAGCTGCTGCCTCTCTAGCATCCTCCATCAGTGGGATCCAAGCAGTCTGCCAATAGTGAGGATCATATACTGAGAACTGGGGTGACCATCTGATCCCCTGTGGTGTAGTCGGCTCCCATGGCATAGCTACATACGGTGTAGTGAGTCCTTGGGAACCAAAATCCTCCGAGTAATCATCTCCTGAAGTCCTAGCGGCTTGGCAGCCGCCACCATGGTACATGCGCTGAGATCCATATCCTGGTAACTCGCAATGTGAGTCACGATGCCTCCGCAGCAGATATCCCCCTTCGCCTTGGCCTTGATCTTGTGCAGATCCTCTGCCAACATCAAGCCAAAGTCTGGAATCCCTCCAGTCACCATGCAGTAAAGGCTGAACAGCTCACCCTGTCTGACCTTCTGAGGCGTCTCAGTACGCGCCAGAAGCGTCTCACTAAAAATCCTGTGAGCTAACCTAAAAGCTAGGTGAAAAATAATACGCTCCCTGGAGTCTCCAAGGCGCCATCTGTCTGCGTGCTCAACTACATGAGCAATCTGACCCCAGAACTCCCTAGCTACAGCTCGGGAGGGAAAATCAACAGCAGTCGGAGCCGGGAAACCAAAGATGTCCCGCCAGTACTCTAAAGGAACTATGAAGTTCCGGTTCATCAACCGGTACTTCACAGAACGCTCTGTGGGAAGGTAGGTGAAGGAGCTGATGAACTCCAAAGTAGGCTCTAAGTAGGCAGGTGCGCGGATCTCAGTAAACTGATCTAGCCCTACCATCGAAATCATCCGTCTCAAATCTCCATCCACATGGAGACAATCAAAAGCTGATACGCCCAGGAAGCGAGGTGCAATCACTAGACGGGCTGCGATGCGGTCATAGTCGACCCGGTGTCTCTCGTGGATCACCGGTCTAATAGGTCTAGAGGAAGAAGAAGAAGAAGGGGAAGGAGAGGATCTGTCCCTCAGGACTAGCTGTCTATCTGAACTCATCTCTCAAACAACCTGTCAGATCACCTCGGTCGGCCTGACAAATCTCAAGAACACCTCGGCCGAGGCACAGGCCGACTGGACCGAGGCGAATAACTACGCGATGAATTTCCTCAAAAATCCAGTTCTTTTCCCCCAAAATCACTACAACTGGTTCCTATGGGGTACTTAATCTGTTTCTCAGCAAATACAGGGGCAACCAAAGCCCAATTTGAAGGAAAACAGTGGAGAGGGGCGAGGTTAGGGTTTTTCTAATTTTACCTCGATTCGGTCGATTCAGTTCGTTTTCTCGCAGATTAGCAGTTGCACTGGGATCCTCTACCCTTTCTTTGCAATTTGGAAGCAAGAATCATCGAAAACGAGCGAAGAATGGCGAAGCGAGGCGAAGAGGTTGCCGCGGTCGAGGAGAAGGTAAAGGAGGAGAGAGAAATTCAGCCCCCTTTTATACCCTTTTCTGGAACTGCTGTCACCTCGGTCGAGGTGGTCTCGACTGGACCGAGGTGGTACGGACCGAGGTGGATCTTCAAAAACCCTAGTCGCCTCGGTTGCTCAAGAATCATCTCGGTCGAGGTGCTTTGACAGCAACCGAGATGTGCCTCAGTCAAACTCCGTCTTCTCAAATTCTCGAACTTCTGTCCTTCTAGTTGTGCTCCTGGTTTGTATTCCTTCCTTAGATGTCACCTGTTGTCTGTCTAGGACGCCAAAAACAAAACAAAGCAAAGCAAAAGCAAACTATCTAAGCTAGACTAGAAAAAGGGAAAAAGAAAGCAATACCTTGGGTTGCCTCCCAAGAAGCGCTTGATTTAAGGTCGCTAGCTGGACCATACGGCGTCTCTATACGTGATGGGAGGTGCCCTCACCCCATACTTCTCCTCCATCGTGGGGTGAAGTAAGTAAGTCTATCAAACGCTCCAACAAGTGTAAGTGCTCATCAGGGAATGAATCGTCTATGGGTGGGTTGTCCTTTTCGCGTGAAGATGCAGGTAGCCGGCTGAGGTGATCCGCAACAGAATTTTCGGATCCCTTCTTATCGCGGATCTCTAGGTCAAACTCTTGAAGCAAGAGAATCCATTGAATAAGGCGTGGCTTGACATCTTTCTTACCAAGCAAGTAACGGATGGCTGCATGGTCGGTGTAGACAATGACTTTCGCCCCTACTAAGTAGGAACGAAACTTCTAGAAAGCATATACAACCGCCAATAATTCCTTCTCGGTGGTAGCGTAGTTGCACTGGGCTACATCTAGCGTCTTGCTAGCGTAGTAAATGGCGGTGGTCCGGCCATCCTTCTTATGTCCAAGCACCGCTCCTACGGCTACATCACTAGCATCACACATGATCTCAAAGGGCAAGGTCCAATCCGGAGGTTGGATAATGGGAGCGGAGATCAACGCTTCCTTAATCCTGTAAAATGCATCAAGACACTCCTGCGAAAACTCGAAAACAATATCTTTATTCAAGATGTTAGTTAGAGGTTTAGAAATCTTAGAGAAGTCCTTGATGAATCTCCTGTAGAAACCTGCATGCCCGAGAAAACTCCTCACACCTTTAACATAGCAAGGGGGAGGGAGTTTCTCAATAGTCTCGATCTTAGCGCGATCGACCTCAATACCTCGATTAGAAACGAGGTGTCCTAGCACAATGCCTTCATTAACCATAAAATGACACTTCTCCCAATTCAAAACAAGATTAGTGTCCTCACATCTTTGTAGCACTAGAGAAAGGTTAGATAGGCAATCATCAAAAGAGGAACCATATACTGAAAAATCATCCATAAATACCTCCATGATCTCCTCTATATACTCGGAAAAGATAGTCATCATGCATCGCTGGAAGGTAGCGGGTGCATTGCACAATCCAAATGGCATCCTCCTATAAGCAAATGTCCCCCATGGACAAGTGAAAGTGGTCTTCTCCTGATCATCCGGATGGATAGGAATCTGGAAGAATCCACTATAGCCGTCTAAATAGAAAAAGTGCGAATGCTGGGCCAACCGTTCGAGCATTTGATCAATGAAGGGAAGTGGAAAATGGTCCTTCCGAGTGGCCGTGTTCAGCTTCCTATAATCAATGCAAACCCTCCAGCCCGTAACGGTCCTGGTTGGGATTAATTTGTTGTTCTTATTCGTCACAACGGTCATCCCTCCTTTCTTCGGAACTACATGCACCGGGCTACCCCATTTGTTGTCCGAGATAGGATATATGATACCTGCATCCAACAACTTAAGAATGTCCTTCTTCACAACCTCTTTCATGATCGGATTTAACCGTCTTTGAGGTTCCCGTAAAGTCTTATGATCGTCCTCCATTAGAATTCTATGCATGCAGAAAGAAGGCTTAATGCCAATAAGATCATCTATAGTATAACCCAAAGCCTTTTGATGCTTTCTCAGGACATGCATTAGTTTAGACAATTCAGATTCGGAGAGGGAAGCACTAACAATAACGGGATAAGTAGAATCCGGTCCAAGAAAGACATACCTCAAGTGATTTGGGAGTTGTTTAAGCTCCACAACTGGGGGTGCTTTCTGAGGGGGATCCTTGCTTCCTCCTTCCAGTGGAGTAGATCTAGAAACTAGACTTTCGGAAGTCTTAGTTGAAATCATCTCGCCTTCGACCTCGGTCGAGGTGCAGAGGCGTTGACCAAGATGTTCTTCAGTCGCCTCGCCTGGTCCAAAAAGTGTCTTGGTCGAGGTACTGCAACTGGAACCGAAACTGGAGATCTTCGTCTCCTAGATTAGTTTCTAAGTTTTAGCTCCTGGATCTTCTTCCAGTGCCTTTAAGCTCCGTATATCTGCATCACAAGAAGCATCTATACCTTCCTCCATTAAACTGAAACTAATAACTCTTTCAAGTGGATCGTTAATAAGGATAGAGCTCACCAATTCTCTTGATTCTTCTTCATCATAGATGTTGAAGATATCATCTCCTAGCTGCTCTCCCTTCATGGCGGCAAGTAAAGCAAACTCCACTTCATCTCCGCCAATATTGAATTTCAACTTGGCGTTTTTACAATCCACGTTGCAACCCGAAGTTGCTAGAAATGGCCTCCCGAGAATGATAGGAACAGGATAATCTGCGGGAATGTCAAGTACAACAAAGTCTATAGGTAAATAAAAGTTACCTAACTTAACCGGGACGTCTTCCAAAATTCCCACGGGATGGGTAATGGAACGGTCCGCCATGTATAATCGAATCTTAACCGGCTTGGGCTCTCCAAGTCCGATCTTCACACATAGCTCCAGCGGAATGATGCTCACGCTGGCTCCTAGATCACATAAGGCTTCACAAGTGACATCCCCAACTTGAATGGGAATGCAAAATGAGCCGGGATCTCTCAACTTAGGTGGCATCTTCTCCTTCATGATTTGAATAAGCTCCGAGGATTTAGATGTCATCCTTACTTCACCAAAGTCTTCCAGTTTCCTCTTCCTTGATAGGATTTCTTTCAAGAACTTCCCATAGGCGGACATCCCTAGAATAGCATCAAGGAAAGGAATGTTAATGTGTAGTTTATTCATCAAGTCAAGGAACTTACTGTTACGCTAAAAGGTGTGCACGCAATAAGCCTTAAATTTATACTCGTTATAATTATCCTAACTTCTAGCGCACCCGCAGTGTACGGGACGTATGTAGAAAGATAAGTATTCCGAGGTCGAACACAAAGACTAAGGTGAAATTGATTCAAGTTGTGATTGAGTTTAGCAAAGATCTAAGTCTAAAGAAAAGAAGGAAATAAAGGAAGGAAGAAAATCTCAATTGTTTTTGTCGGTTTTAGGTGATCAGATCAAAGATCACAATTCATTGCAAAGCAAAGAATCAAACTAAACCAAAAATCACAAATAAACAAATCAAACAAGATATTGATCAAGGGAAAGGAAAGACGGATTCTAGGGGTCGGAAGTTCCGGTTATGGCATAGAACTCAAGTTATCTATTCATTCTTTGGATTGATTATGACATGTTGGGATTAAGTGTTTCTAAATTGGGATCAATTACCGGGTAAGTCTCATGATCCAACTAGTCCACACCTAAGGTCTCATTACCGGTTAGGTTTCTAAGAACCTAAGGTTAGGAATTCTACACAAACCGGAATTTGTTAATTAGGGATCTAACCTATCCTTACCGGGTAAGTCTTGGAATGGGAAGTCCTAATCAACATTCCTAGCACATCTAATTCAATGGCGACTTGTTAGGTTCACCACTACCTAAGGTTTTGCTATTTTAGATTCTAAGGGAAGGGATTACCGGGTAAGTCTCTCCTAACACTTAGTCACTACACTAGGACACCCTAGGGTAGGTTAAACTCAGCAAAACTTAGGGTTTCAACAATTTTATGAATCTAAGGTAAGATCCTTCGAACCAGGAAGAATCACGGTTTGTTCTACAGAAACCACGACCGTGGTTCTACAAGAACTACCCGTGATTTCTAACAGCAGCTACGTTCATAAACAAAAATCATCCAAAGGTAAATCTAAATCCGTCCTATCATAGATCTAGCCATAACCATCCTTTCCTTACCCTAGAATCACATCAATTTAGCCTACAACATTCATAATGGAAATCAAAGCAAGCAAACATAAAATCATAACCTCCATTGCAAGATAATGAAAGAAAAGAGATGAACAAGTGAACTTCAAGAACAAACAAATCTGAAAATGGAATTAGAACAACTTACAACCCTTCTAAAAGAAGGTTCAAGGGTTCACAAATCTCTAGAAATAAATCCGAAATACAAGAAGCTATGTGTGTGTTCTCCTCTCTTCTTCAATGGAACCTTTCTTCTTCTCTTGGGCACTTTCCTTCCTAGAAAAAATCTTCTTCTTTGGAGAATATATTTGTTAGAGAAATGGATAATGGATGAGCTGCTCCCAAACTACCCCAGCTGCCTCAAACAACCCATCAAGGACCACTTTTATAACAAATTCTTCATGAGCTGGCCATGAGAGTCGTGGCACAGCTGTCACGAGAATCTGGCAAAATCCACGGTCATTTCCACGGCCGTGGTTCTTCAGGAAACCGTGATTCTATGCAGAAACTTCGCCTTGGATCATTGAGCTGTGGTTTGGTGCATGGCTAGTGTTGGCAAGGTTCCATGAGTCCTCCTTACCCCTTTGATGTGTCCTAATGAGTCCGAGGACGTGTCATCTAAATGAACGATCCTTTAACGCATCGTTTTAGCTCTAAACTTCCCGAAATACCTACAAAACGCACACAAGTCCGTGTAGACGTCTATCTCGACAAAATACATGTTTTGAGTGCAAAACGTATTGGACTAGTGCTAGATCATGCATGATTGAGCGAGAATCCTATCTAAATGTACACCTAAAACTATGCTATAAATCGTGTTATCAAAATACCCCATACTTAAGGTTTGCTCGTCCCCGAGCAAATTCCCGACTATAGACTAAGAGATGACACGATTTATGTATGTAGAAAAATGGCAAAAATCTTTTTGGGTTTTGTGCTTCTACTATTGGATCACCTTCATAGTCATGAGCAATGGCAACTTGATAAGCAATTATGTATCAGACAATAAGGGCATGGAAAGACAATTGTACTTAACTCAAAAGCATGCATGAGATATGAGAATGAAGAGGTCAAGAATATCAAGAGTCTATCCAATCTAGATTACTAAGCCTTACAAACATGCAAGTAGGTCATAAGGGCTTGTGACATAAAAGGCTAAGAAACGTTGCAATCGGGCGGGGGATTCTCTAGGTTATGTGATGCTAATCCGGGAATAGAACTAACTTCACTTCCTTGTCCTCGATCAACTTCCCCCAAGTGTATATTTTTCCCTATCTTGCTTTCTTTTCTTTTTCTTTAACTCGTTTTTGAGACAATGGCATTGGTGTACAATAGCCGAAACCTCGGTGATTAGCCATCCTCGGGCTTTTTCTCTTTTTCGAGGTGCATCCACACCGGGCACACATACCAAAGCTCGTTAGGGCTATTGGTTCATTTGACTTTGGCAAGGCACCAACACCCGATTATGTGAAGTGTACCGAGTTACTTGTCATTTAAACCAACGCCCCCAAACCTATATTTTGGCTACACTTCCTCAATAACTTCAGCATTTCATTCATGACATTCTTTTCATTACATCTTCACCCCGCATTTGCTTTTCACACATTCAAACACACTAGCATGCTCCTATTCCCGGATGGGTTTAAAGGAGGTCGATTTTATATCAATTGAGGTGTTCAAGCAATCATGGTCAAGATGAGAAGTAGAGAAAGATGAAATGCCTTATTCATTCCTAGATGGTATGCAAGAACTATCATGTAATTTCGACTTTCATTACTCAATTCATTCTAGGCAATCATCATGATCACAAGTCATTCATAGAATTCAAGAGAAGTAGTTCAAGTCCACATATGCATTTATCAATTCAACACATAAGGTCATCTATAGCCAATCACAAGACAAGTTTCATCATTAGGATCATATCCAGGCCTAGAAAGCACAAAATTTTTTAAATTTTCTGATTTTTATGGGATTTTCGGTTTAAGTATGTACAATGCAAGACATGTGCAAGTATTAACCTATCCTAGATGCTCATGATGCAAAGGATCATGCAAACCCCACCCCATACTTAGAAACACATTGTCCCCAATGTGGTATACAAGTAAAGAGAGTGAAAGAAGGTTCTCATAATGTAAAAGTGTTTGCTATGGTATTCGGGATTGTTCAAGTGAATTGATGTTGGATGATCTCATCAACCATGGTAGAGAGCTCTAAGCATTCCTTCAAAGCTTCGGAACCCGCGCTAGGCACCGCTAGCCGTCCAAGTTCCGCGTCCGCTCCACCCATAATTGGTGAGGGGTTCATCATCATCATTCACATGTCAAGAAAGACTTCCAATGCCACTAATGCTTCTAGCACACACACGAAACACGAAACACACAAAGCACACAAAAACAGAAAAATCTAAGCAAGAATGAAAAATGAAAAATGTTACCAATGGGTTGCCTCCCACCAAGCGCTTCTTTAAGGTCACTAGCTTGACCAAACTTCGGGAGCGTCTATTCAAGGTGGAGCGGGGCAATCATGTCTATCGGGGCTCCCGGAATATACTTCTTCAAGCGATGCCCATTCACTTTGAAATTTCCACAATGCTCCCCTCCTATTTCGATAGCTCCATGGGGAAAGATCTTCTTCACCACATATGGTCCGGTCCATCTTGATTTGAGCTTTCCGGGAAAGAGCCTTAGCCTTGAGTTGAAGAGAAGGACAAGATCTCCTTCACTCAACTCCTTTGGAATAATCCTCTTGTCATGCCATCTTTTGGTTCTCTCCTTGTAGATCCGGGCATTCTCATAGGCTTCCAACCGGAGCTCCTCAAGGGCATTGATATCAAGCAATCTCTTTTCTCCCGCTTCCTTGAGGTCAAAATTTAGCCACTTAATGGCCCAATAAGCTCTATGCTCCATTTCCACCGGAAGATGGCAAGACTTGCCATAGACCAACTTATAGGGGGTGGTTCCGATTGGTGTCTTGAAGGCGGTTCTATATGTCCATAGTGCGTCATTGAGTTTCATAGCCCAATCCTTCCTTGTCCTAGACACCGTCTTCTCGAGGATGGCCTTGATCTCTCGGTTGGAGATCTCCACTTGACCACTAGTTTGGGGATGGTAGGGTGTTGCCACCTTATGAGTCACCCCATACTTGGCCAAAAGTTCCCCAAAATTTCTATTTGTGAAGTGCTTCCCTCCATCACTAATGATCACCCTTGGTGTTCCAAACCTAGGGAAGATCACTCGGTTGAAGAACCGCACCACCACCTTGGCATCATTTGTAGGAGAGGCAATTGCCTCCACCCATCTTGACACATAGTCCACCGCCAATAGGATGTAGAGATTTCCACATGAAGAAGGGAATGGTCCCATGAAGTCTACACCCCACACATCAAAAATTTCAACTTCTTGGATGTTGTTCAAGGGCATTTCGTTCCTCCTTGAGATGTTCCCCGTCCTTTGGCAAGCATCACATGCCGCTACAAAACCTTGCACATCCCTAAACAAGTTAGGCCAATAAAAGCCGGATTGCAATACCTTAGCACATGTTTTGTGTGAGCTAGCATGGCCTCCACATGGTAAGGAGTGACAATGCCGGATCACACTCTCCATTTCATCTTCCGGTATGCATCTTCTAAGCACCCCATCCGGGCCTCTCTTGAATAGAAGTGGCTCGCTCCAATAGTAATGCCTTACATCGTTGAAGAACTTCTTCCTTTGTGCATATGTAAGTCCGGGAGGCACTTCCTCACACACCAAGTAGTTCACGATGTCGGCATACCATGGCTCACTTCCTCTAGCCACTTGGAACAAGCATTCCTCCACCATTTGCAATTGTTCATCCCGGAATGAATCATCTATCGGGATGTTGTCTTTCCCAAGCTCCAATGGTGGGAGTCTACTAAGGTGATCCGCCACGGAGTTCTCGGATCCCTTCTTATCTCGTATCTCCAAATCAAACTCTTGAAGAAGAAGGATCCACCGAATCAACCTTGGTTTGGCATCCTTCTTTGTAAGCAGATAACGGATCGTCGCATGATCCGTGTAAACTATGACCTTCGCTCGAACAAGGTACGAGCGGAACTTCTCAAATGCATATACCACCGCCAACAACTCCTTCTCGGTGGTAGCATAGTTGAGTTGGGCATCATCTAGCGTCTTGCTAGCATAGTAAATAGCATGAGTGCGCCCTTCTTTCCTTTGCCCTAAAACGGCCCCAACGGCCACATCACTTGCATCGCACATGATTTCAAATGGTAGACTCCAATCCGGAGGTTGCATGATAGGAGCGGAGGTCAAGGCGTTCTTCAACCTACAAAACGCTTCAAGACAATCTTTGGAAAAGACAAAATCAACATCTTTCATTAGTAGGTTAGTGAGAGGCTTAGAAATTTTAGAGAAATCTTGAATGAACCTCCGGTAAAAACCGGCATGCCCTAAGAAACTCCTTACCCCCTTCACCGAGGTAGGTGGTGGCAACTTCTCTATCGTTTCAATTTTAGCTCTATCAACCTCAATGCCCCGGTTAGACACCAAGTGTCCTAACACAATCCCTTCACTTACCATGAAGTGGCATTTTTCCCAATTTAAGACAAGATTTGTCTCCTCACATCTTTGCAACACTAATGACAAGTTAGCCAAGCAATTATCGAAAGAAGAACCATAAACAGAGAAATCATCCATGAACACTTCCATGATATTTTCTATGTATTCTGAAAAGATGGCCATCATGCACCTTTGAAAGGTGGCGGGTGCATTACACAACCCAAAGGGCATCCTCCTATATGCAAAGGTGCCCCATGGACACGTGAAAGTTGTTTTCTCTTGGTCATCGGGGTGGATAGGGATTTGGAAGAATCCACTATACCCATCTAGATAGCAAAAGTGAGAGTGTTGAGCTAACCTTTCTAGCATTTGGTCAATGAAGGGGAGGGGAAAGTGGTCTTTCCTAGAGGCCGTGTTCAATTTCCTATAATCAATGCACATCCTCCACCCCGTAACCGTCCTAGTCGGTATTAGTTCATTGTTCTCATTAGTTACTACCGTCATTCCACCCTTCTTGGGTACTACATGAACGGGGCTAACCCACTTACTATCCGAGATAGGGTAGATAATTCCCGCATCTAGCAACTTAATGATTTCCTTTTTGACCACCTCTTTCATTATAGGATTCAATCTCCTTTGATGTTCAATAGAGGATTTGTGGTTATCTTCCATCATTATCTTATGCATGCACAAAGATGGTTTAATGCCAACCAAATCATCAATAGTATAACCAATGACTTTCCTATGCAATCTTAGTTCATGCAGCAATTTAGCAAGTTCATCATCACTCAAACATGCATTAACAATCACAGGATATGTAGAATTGTCACCAAGAAATGCATATTTTAAATGAGAGGGGAGGGGTTTAAGTTCAAGTGAGGGAGGACCTTTATCGGTTGAAGATGATCCAAATAAGGTTGGATGAGATGAGTCCAAAGCAAATGAAGACTCCCCATGGCTCCTAGAAACTTGATCATCATCAAGAGCTGATTCAGGGAAAACCACGGTTGGAAATACGGGTTGCTCATTTTCCACGACTGTGGTTTTTGCCAAGTTTGCTTCTCGGAGTTGTCCAGAAAGTTTGACGGCCGTGGTTTGTAAATCTCGACCGTGGAACTTGCAGCTGTTCAACACTTCTTCGTGGCTTTCAAATCCAACCCTTGGCTCCTCATCCAAGGTTTCCAAGGCTTTGATTTCTTCATTGCAAGCCTCCTCATCATCTTCTTCCATCATGCTTAAGGTAAGAACCTTTTCCAAAGGGTCTTTGATCAAGATCGAGCTCACAACTTCTCTAGATTCCTCTTGCTCGACTATGTTGAAGATATCTTCATCAAGGGTTGGCCCTTTCATCATTGTGGACAGCTTGAACTTGATGTTCTCTTCCCCGATGTTGAAGGAGAGAGTCCCGTTCTTGCAATCCACCAAGCATCCGGAGGTGGCTAGGAAAGGCCTTCCCAAGATGATAGGAACCGGATAATCCGCCGGAATGTCCAACACTACAAAATCGATAGGCACGTAGAATCCTCCTAGCTGCACCGGGATGTCCTCTAGAATCCCAACCGAGTGAGTAATAGAGTGGTCCGCCATATAGAGGGTCATCTTGACCGGCTTTGGCTCTCCTAGCCCGACCTTGTTGCTAAGTGCAAGCGGTATGATGCTTACACTCGCCCCAAGATCACAAAGGGCTTCGTACTTCACGTCTCCTACTCCAATTGGAACACAAAAAGAGCCCGGATCTCTTAGCTTGGGAGGCATTTCTTTCTTCATCGTTTGGATCAACTCCGAGGATCTCTTGGTCATCCTTATCTCCCCATACTCCTCCAACTTCCTTTTGTTGGAGAGTATTTCTTTCAAAAACTTGCCATATGCCGGCATTCCTAAGATGGCATCCATGAACGGAATGTTAATGTGTAACTTGGACATTAGTTCAAGGAACTTACCAAAATGATTGTCTAGACGAGCCCTTGCTCTTGATTGTGGGAATGGTAGTGGCGGCTTGTATGGAGGCGGTGCCACATAGGTTGGCTCTACATCCTTGCTCTTTCCTCCATCATCTTGCTTTCTTCCCTCTTCTACCACTACTTGCTTTCCCTTAGCTTGGTCCTTGGGCAAAGGATCCTTCATACTCAACCCACTCCTTGTTGTGATAGCCAACACTTGGCCTCTTGGGTTGTCTTCGGTTCTTCCGGGAAGCTTCCCCGGATCCCTATGTGCTTCACCCGCCTTTTGAAAGACTTGTGCTTCCAAGACCTTTTGAGCTTTAGAGATTGAAGTTACGGTGCTCTCAAGTCCACTCAATCTTCCTAGCAATTGTTCAAACATGACTTCGGTCCTATCCTTTGAAGGTTGAGTAAAACCGGGTGGAGGTTCTTGTGAAACTCTTTGTGGTGGAGTTGTGCTTGTGGAAGCGGGAGGGTTCAAGGCTCCATCCGGGTTAGAGTAAGAAAATCCGGGATGGTTGTGGTTTGGCCGGTAATTGTTGAATTGCCGGTTGTTGTTGAAATTTCTTGGGCCTTGGTAATTATTGAAATTGCCCCTTCCCATATAATTCACATCTTCCTCCTTGGAAGACAAGTTAGTTTGTGGATGTGCTTGAGGAGTTGCTTGGCTCTTCAAGGTGGTAGTGCACAATTCTCTCAAGGACTTCAACTCGTTGTTGATGGCGTCAAGCTTGAAATTGCTCATGGTGACTTCACTCACCTCATATGCTCCCGCTTTTCTTCCTTCGCTCTTCCTATGAGAGTACTTTTCAATCACTAGAGCGTGCTTCTCCACAAACTCTCAAGCATCATCTACATGTTTCTCCATAAATGTCCCACCGGAAAGAGATTGAAGCTTGAATTGGCTATCTTTATCAAGCCCTTTGAAATAGATCTCTAATAGCTCAATCTTTGGTATGCCATGGTGCGGACAATCTAGGAGAAGGTCTTTGAATCTCTCCCAAGACTTGAACAAACTTTCTCTATCCCTCATCACAAAGGCATTGATCTTCCCTCTTAATTCGGTGGTCTTGGAAGGTGGGAAGAACTTGGTCAAGAACTCGGTTGTCATCTCCTCCCAAGTACCAACTCGCCCTTGTGGAATAGATTGATACCAAGCCAAGGCTTTGTCCTTAAGAGAGAAGGAAAAGGCCCTTAGCTTATGGTTGTTGCTCTCCAATCTTGGTGGTCTAAGAGTCTCCATCAAAATCTCATAGTTCATCAAATGTTGGTGAGGAGACTCTCCTTCCATCCCTACAAATTGATTATGCCGGATCATTTGAAGAACTTGAGGGCGGAGCTCATAGTTGTGGGTTGCGGGATCTCCTAGATTCACACCCGGTCGGTGTGCTCTTTGTGCCGGATCCATACGTCTCCCTAGGGTTTGTGGCTCCTCAATAGCAATAGGAACGACCCTAACATTGGCCGCCGGCTGCGGTTGTGGTGGAGGAGGTGGAGGTTGTCGGCGATTAAGCTCCCCTTGAACAAGGGCTTGCCTAATCTCCTCAATCTCCCTCCTTGTTTCCTCTTGCCTCTCATTGGCAAGTCTCCTTTCTTCCTCCAAGAGCTCATCTCTTAGCCTTATTTGCTCTAAGGCTTCATCCAATTCAGCTTGGAGGTTTCTTCCGGCCATCTCTTTCTCCTTTCGGATGTTCTTGGATCTAGATCGAAGGGTTTTCTCCGGTTCGGGATCGAATGGAGCTAAATCCTTGCCACGAGATCTTCGCATACACCTAAAGAGAAATAGATGTCCTGAAAAGCAAAGACACAAACAAAGAGAGATCAAAAGCAACAAGAAAGATCTACACTAGAAACAATCACAAAATAGACTCAATCTAGACCTAGTCCCCGGCAACGGCGCCAAAAACTTGTTACGCTAAAAGGTGTGCACGTAATAAGCCTTAAATTTATACTCGTTATAATTATCCTAACTTCTAGCGCACCCGCAGTGTACGGGACGTATGTAGAAAGATAAGTATTCCGAGGTCGAACACAAAGACTAAGGTGAAATTGATTCAAGTTGTGATTGAGTTTAGCAAAGATCTAAGTCTAAAGAAAAGAAGGAAATAAATGAAGGAAGAAAATCTCAATTGTTTTTGTCGGTTTTAGGTGATCAGATCAAAGATCACAATTCATTGCAAAGCAAACAATCAAACTAAACCAAAAATCACAAATAAACAAATCAAACAAGATATTGATCAAGGGAAAGGAAAGACGGATTCTAGGGGTCGGAAGTTCCGGTTATGGCATAGAACTCAAGTTATCTATTCATTCTTTGGATTGATTATGACATGTTGGGATTAAGTGTTTCTAAATTGGGATCAATTACCGGGTAAGTCTCATGATCCAACTAGTCCACACCTAAGGTCTCATTACCGGTTAGGTTTCTAAGAACCTAAGGTTAGGAATTCTACACAAACCGGAATTTGTTAATTAGGGATCTAACCTATCCTTACCGGGTAAGTCTTGGAATGGGAAGTCCTAATCAACATTCCTAGCACATCTAATCCAATGGCGACTTGTTAGGTTCACCACTACCTAAGGTTTTGCTATTTTAGATTCTAAGGGAAGGGATTACCGGGTAAGTCTCTCCTAACACTTAGTCACTACACTAGGACACCCTAGGGTAGGTTAAACTCAGCAAAACTTAGGGTTTCAACAATTTTATGAATCTAAGGTAAGATCCTTCGAACCAGGAAGAATCACGGTTTGTTCTACAGAAACCACGACCGTGGTTCTACAAGAACTACCCGTGATTTCTAACAGCAGCTACGTTCATAAACAAAAATCATCCAAAGGTAAATCTAAATCCGTCCTATCATAGATCTAGCCATAACCATCCTTTCCTTACCCTAGAATCACATCAATTTAGCCTACAACATTCATAATGGAAATCAAAGCAAGCAAACATAAAATCATAACCTCCATTGCAAGATAATGAAAGAAAAGAGATGAACAAGTGAACTTCAAGAACAAACAAATCTGAAAATGGAATTAGAACAACTTACAACCCTTCTAAAAGAAGGTTCAAGGGTTCACAAATCTCTAGAAATAAATCCGAAATACAAGAAGCTATGTGTGTGTTCTCCTCTCTTCTTGAATGGAACCTTTCTTCTTCTCTTGGGCACTTTCCTTCCTAGAAAAAATCTTATTCTTTGGAGAATATATTTGTTAGAGAAATGGATAATGGATGAGCTGCTCCCAAACTACCCCAGCTGCCTCAAACAACCCATCAAGGACCACTTTTATAACAAATTCTTCATGAGCTGGCCATGAGAGTCGTGGCACAGCTGTCACGAGAATCTGGCAAAATCCACGGTCATTTCCACGGCCGTGGTTCTTCAGGAAACCGTGATTCTATGCAGAAACTTCGCCTTGGATCATTGAGCTGTGGTTTGGTGCATGGCTAGTGTTGGCAAGGTTCCATGAGTCCTCCTTACCCCTTTGATGTGTCCTAATGAGTCCGAGGACGTGTCATCTAAATGAACGATCCTTTAACGCATCGTTTTAGCACTAAACTTCCCGAAATACCTACAAAACGCACACAAGTCCGTGTAGACGTCTATCTCGACAAAATACATGTTTTGAGTGCAAAACGTATTGGACTAGTGCTAGATCATGCATGATTGAGCGAGAATCCTATCTAAATGTACACCTAAAACTATGCTATAAATCGTGTTATCACTTACCAAAGTATTGTCTAGATGTGCTTTGGCCCTTGACTGGGGGAATGGAAGTGGTGGTTTATATGCAGGAGGTGGAATATAAACTTCAGTTTTCCCCTCTGCTTTCTGTGGCTCCACCTCGGTTGGCATCTTGGCCGAAGTGTTCTTCGACTGCACTTGGACCAAGGTGGTCTTGTCGGTACTGGCACCGACCGAGGCACTGGATCTGCAGTCTTCAGTCCACTCCTCGTTGTTATGGCCATAATCTGGCCCTTAGGGTTGCTTTCCGTCCTTGCTGGAAGCTTCCCTGGATCTCTTGGCGCTTCATTCGCCCTACTAGCAAGTTGTTGTTCAAAGGCCTTTTGGGCCTTCGAAAATGAAGTCATGGATGTCTCCATAGCACTAAGCTTGATCAAGATGTTCTCCAGCACTGCGTCTTTCTTTTCCGGCTGGGACGAACTTGATCCTTGCCCTTGGCTCTTTAATGGAGTAGAAGAAGAAGAAGGGGAAGAGAGGAAAGGATTAGGGGAATCGTTAGAATTGGAGTTAGAATGATTGTTACCAGAATTTTGGTTGTTCGCCCTCCAATTATTGTTGTTGGATCCTCTATTGTTGTTGTAGTTGTTGTTCCAGGAACCGTTGTTGTTGTTACGGTATCCATTGTTGTTTTTCCTTGATCCTTGATCTTCCTTCTTGGTTTGAGCAACCAAGAGTTCCTTCAATTGCTTCACGTCATTCTTCAAAGACGTGAGTTGATTGTTGTTAGGCGGAGCATCTTGGAAGTTAACTCTTTTAACTCCACCTTTAGCTCCTTGGTGGGTATATTTCTCCATATGCAAAGCTTGCTTCTCAATAAAGTCCCAAGCTTCGTCAATCGCCATGTCCATAAATGTACCGGCGGAAAGTAGTTGGAGGTTGAACTGGGTGCTTCCGTCCAGTCCCTTGAAGTATATCTTCAACAACTCTATCTTTGGAATCCCATGATGTGGGCAATCCAAAAGAATGTCTTTAAACCTCTCTCATGACTTGGACAAGCTCTCCTTGTCCTTCATAATGAATGCATTAATCTTCCCTCTCATTTCAGCGGTCTTAGAGGGGGGAAAGAATTTAGTCAAGAATTCCGTAGTCATCTCCTCCCAAGTGCTGATTTTTCCTCGAGGAAGAGATTGATACCAAGTAAGAGCTCTATCTTTTAAAGAAAAGTAAAAAGGTCTTAGCTTGTAGTTGTTGTTTTCTATTCTTGAGGGTCTCAAGGTCTCCATCAAGATCTCATAGTTTTGAAGATGTTGATGCGGAGATTCCTTCTCTAGCCCTCTAAACTGGCATTGGCGAATCATGGAAAGAACTTGCGGTCGAAGTTCGTAGTCATGGTCCGCCGGATCTCCTAGGTTAACTCCTGGACGCCTCAGTTGTTGATTGGGGTCCATCCTTTGCCCTAGGGTTTGCGGGATTCCTGCAAAAAGAGCGCCTCGGACCTACATCCGAGGTGGAAGTACCTCGGCCGGGGCATCAGGTACCGGGACCTACCTCGGTCGAGGATCTGGAACTGGGACCTGCACCGGTCGAGGATTGGGAACTGGATCTTCCCTCGGTCGAAGTAGATATTGGTCTCGTAAGGCTGTCATATCTGCTTCGATCGCTTCAGTCCTGGTGCGAGTTTCTTCTTTCTCCTGCCTCAGTTCTTCTCTGCTGAGGCGTAGTTGTTCTAACGCCTCCTTCAATTCGGCCTCAAGATCGCGATTGTCTTGGTTGGCCATCTTCGCTTCTCTTAAGCGTCGTTTATATGTCTTTTCTGGTTCACGATCGTAAGGAACGATTTCCTTCCCAGCACGGGTTCTTCGCATAAACCTAAGAAAGAACCTGCGAAAGTCACTCAAGTAGAGTGGTTAGTAGACACGGGGGCAAGTGCCCCAAAAGCGTACCGCAACCGGCTCGGTCTAGACCAAGTCCCCGGCAACGGCGCCAAAAACTTGTTCGCTCCAAATGGTGTGTGCAAGCTTTAAATTTATAACTCTAGATGTAAGCTTAAAACAAGGATGCGAACCCGCAGTGTACGGGTCAATCGTAGTAAAAAGCAAGGAATTTCAGGGGTCGATCACAGGGACTTAGTGAAACAAAGTCGGAATAGGTAAGCTTTAGCAATTACTAACCACAAAGCAATTAAAACAATCAAAGATGATAAAAGTCAATAAAGGAAATATGCAATTCTAGGGATTAAAGCATCTAGTTGTGGTTCCAACTCAAGATCTAAAGATAAGCGGACAAAGCTGAGGTTTTTGCAAAGGGAAGGTGTTACTAAAGTGGAATAGATCACCGGGTAAGTCTCACTACTCACTAATCCCAAACCGTAACTCCTATTACCGGGTAAGTCTCAAGGAATTAAGATAAAGAACTATAACCTCAAACTAACACACCACCTAAGGGAATAGAATCAACCTTTACCGGGTAAGTCTCAGGCTAACTCACAAAGATGGGATGAAAGCACACTCAAACCCCAATAAAGGATAAACCTTTATTACCTACAATTATGATCATTGGTACACAAACTAAGGAATTACCGGGTAAGTCTCATCCTAGGCTTGCATTGAACTAGGAAAGGTGTAATAAGAATAGGATTTGGCAAACTCTAACACTTAACTCTCAGTTTCGGATCAGATAAGTCACCTCGGTCAGAAGAATTCCACCCCGGCCGAGATGTTCATCGACTGAGCGAGATGCTTAGGGTTAAGGTTAAAGACTCGAACTTTCAGGGTCCTACTGTGATTAAGAGAATTCTATCATTGTTTTTCCCACAACCTTCAGCCAATCACCCTAGAATCACACAAAGAGATTAGCCACTCATCATCATGAAAGTATTAATCAAATATATGGGAACAAGAAAACCTTAAGAGAAAGGCTTCAATAACTGAATCAATTATAAAACCAACAAGCGTTCCTTGGATAGAAATCCAACAAGACAATCGACAAAGAAGAGAATCTAAGATGATCTTACAAAAAACCCTTCGAAAAGCTATAAAAGCTATAGACTTTCTTCCTTCAACCTACAAAAATGTTCTTTAAATCTCCCAACTGGAGTAGCGGTGTATAAAACACAATCGGTGGTATAGCATGATATGGATTTGTGGAAAATCCAACCCTTTTTATTGGAAAATTACTCTCCAAAGATAAGATATCTTAGAAAGATCTCTTCTCATAAAAATAGGTAAAATATATGGTCTATCTTATCTTCTTCCTTCCAGGAACCCAGCCCAAAAATATAAGATCCTCTTTCCAAAGATAAAAGATCTCAGCCAAGAATAAAATATTCTCACCGCGTCCCAGGTGTTCGCCTCGGTCGAGTCGACTCTTCTGGATCACCACGGTCGAGGTGACTTTGTAGTCAACCGAGGTGAATCACAACTGAATGTGAAATCTCTCAAATCTGGTCCAAAATGAATCTCTAATCCATGGCTATGCTTCCTGGATCATTCCTTAAGTTCCTGAATGTAGCTCCAATGACTCCATAGCTCCTTTTGCTCCTTTTTGATGCAAAACGTGTCATTTTACTTACGATTACAACGAAACTAGGTGTAGACCTCGATTCCCGCAAAGGTAGATGAAACGACAATATAATCACATAATATATATACAAACATGCAGATTATTGAAGATAAAACGTCTAAACAAACCCCAAAATATAAACAATAATTCATGCTATCAAAATCATACCAATATAACAATCGTTCAATTGCATTTCAGTAAAATACACTCAAATGTTACTATATTAGTATATTACAACTCAAGCCAAACTACTAAGTTCCGGTACGATTTCATTAGGAACCGGACCATATTAACAACTCTACTAAAATCAATTAACATTTCCAAATTGAAGTTAGAGTCCATTTGAACTTAAAGTTTTGAATGACCACACTTCAGGCGATTCCCGAGACACCCAACCCCACTATTAACATCACTTTTTTAAGATGACACCTCGGAGTTCATCTTAAGTATCATTTTAATCACACAAAAAAGAAAAACATTTTTTATTGATTATTTAAGATTTCGTTTTTAGGAACGATTATAAATAATTTCAAATGGCCCCTAATTCAATTCCTCCGAATATAAAACTATCATTACATTACTCAAAATCACAATTACACGATTCAAAATGGAAAAATAACTAAGATGAAATACAGTTAAATACATACACGGATCTAGAGTTCATTTGGCCACACATTTTTAAAATGGACTAATATTAATTGATGTTCACATGACACTATGATTTTTTAGAATGACACATTGGGGTGTCACCACAAGCGGCAACACTTCTTTCCCTACTTAAATATATACGTAAAGTTAATTTTATAAAATTATGAGCGTGACTCGGGTTGGATAGAATGGATTACACTAGTTCACCTTTGTTCATTTTAATGGGTCGGATTTATAAATATTCGTGAAACTCACCTCCTTAACGGTCCGTTACTGATATTTCTTTTTTTTTCTACAGCTTGAGCTTCAAGGTGGGCCAATTATGGGCCTTCTTTTTTTATATGGCCCAAACCATCGTAAAATCAGGCCCAATGTGAACCCAGTCGAAGCCCGTTTGAACCCATGACTTTTTATCTGGTAATCCGCATCCACAATCACAACGAGTGGTCATCCTACACTCAACATACACTTCAAACATCCAAAAAAATCCCATTTCCAAACACTCTCACCCATTCAACTATTTCACTCAATCTCCTCCTTCATCACCTCCACACCTCCAACAATGGCGGCAACTTTCCCAAACTTCCTTACCAAAATCACCCCTGCACCTTCCTGCAATCGCACCACTCTTCCTCAATTCCACCTACCAACCAAATTCCGAACCCGGCCCACCACCAGCTCTCGCCTCCGGATCAACCCGATTGCACGGGCCACGGGCGCCCAATCCACTCCGACCGGGCCGACCGCCACACCCGCCAAAGACGCACGTGTTCAAAAAGTCCACAGCATCGAAGAATTCGACTCCGCCCTCAAAGAAGCCAAAGACAAGCTAGTAGTAGTCGAATTCGCACTAAGCAAGAACGACCAATCCAAACAAATCTACCCATTCATGGTAGAGCTGAGCCGGACGTGTAACGACGTCGAGTTCATCCTCGTGATGGGCGATGAATCGGAAGCCACACGTGCCCTCTGCCGCCGTGAGAAGATAGAGGAAGTCCCGCACTTCACCTTCTACAAATCAATGGAGAAAATCCACGAAGAAGAGGCTATCGGACCTGATCAGTTAGCCGGAGACGTGCTCTACTACGGCGACTCGCATTCCGGTGTGGTGCAGCTGCATAGCGGAGAGGACGTCCGGCAATTGATCGATGATCATAAGGTGGATAAGAAGTTGATTGTGCTGGATGTGGGATTGAAGCACTGTGGGCCGTGCGTCAAGGTTTATCCAACGGTGGTGAAGCTTTCGAAGCAGATGGATACGGTTGTTTTTGCGAGGATGAATGGAGATGAGAACGAGAGCTGTATGAATTTCTTGAGGGAGATGGAAGTCATTCAAGTTCCAACCTTTTTGTTCATAAGGGATGGGGAGATTAAAGGGAGGTACGTTGGGTCTGGTAAAGGTGAACTTATTGGTGAGATTCTTAGATACCAAGGTGTACGTGTCACCTATTAGAACCTTCTTTACCTCTCATCCATATGATGCATCATTTTGTTATTACTTCGAAACCCCTTGTATATGGGTATCATCGATGATTCGATAGCAACATAAACAAGGTATGAATTTTGAGAAATCAATCTAAAATAGTTTATAAGTTCATTGGAAATAGTTGTCGTTTGAGACGGACATATTCAGCACACTCGGAGGTCCATCATACTCCCAAAACGGTCAAACAATAACTTAGTCCATTAAAATAGTTTGAAGCAACATTATCGAGAAAACCCGATACTCTATTCGTCTCATGGTAAACATGACGAAATTAGATAACTTAATATTATCTTACAAAATTGTGTGGACTCGATTAAGAAGTGATAACCAATTTCGAATTTGTTGCCAAAATCAATACCAATATCTACTCTCCCAAGTGTGTTTAGGACGATGCACCACACACGATAGCTCGTCCACATGGATTGTATACACTCATAAATTTACACCGAAACTTCACTCCACTCTCCCACTTTGTTCCTAGTAATACATTTTGGTTTTGATCATGATTCTTTTCCAAAGCTAAAACATACTCCTTGCTTTCCTCACTAACGTGCATGTGTATGTCTCCCATATCCAACTTACTATTAAGCACTCAACTTTTCACCACCCAACATGAAATGAGTCCACATCCTTCGACATCCCTAGAGCCCTATAAAATGGGTGCTCAAATGCTTGTTGGCAATGGGTACATACATCAATTATGCATAAATGTATGTGAGTCTGCTCTTCGTTAAGGGAGAGGGGAAATTTGTGTGCTGTTTGATTGGTTACAAAAAAATTGTAGATAACAATAACATTAAGGGAGAGGGGATGAGGGGATGTTTGTGATTTAATTTTATATTTACAATAACATGTTAAAAAGTAAAAAACAATGATTAGTTAATTAAAGTTGAGCATTAATTTGTTTTTAATAAATACTTTTTAAATCTCAAAATCGAAAAAGTAAAACATAACCAAAAAGGTTGATTGGCCTGTCAAGTTTTAATGTTTGATAAATAAACTTTAATTATAATTTCCATTATTATTTAGTTATTGAAGTAATTATAGATTTGATTTTAGTATTTTTCTTTAAAATAGTGAGACTTAAAAGAAGATTAATAGTGATGTCTTTTGATCAATATTAGTCGAGAAGAACCGTTTGATTTTATTATAGAAATTTTTTTATAATTTCTAAGTTAATTGAAAATACAATACCTTACTTTTTAATGTACTAACCTTGTAAGTTGTAACTACTGTATGAAATGTTTTAATCTTTACTCTTCTAATCAAAATTACCAAGTTAGTGATATTCAAATAAATAAATCGTCTAGATAACATAAAAAATATTGCGATAAGAAAGCGAGTGATGCCATATTTGAAGATTATTGAACTTTGAAAGGAGGCTAATTTTTCGATTATTTAGGGTATTTTGAAATTTAGATTTTATTAAAAAAAATAAAAGTAACAATATAATAGTAGATAAAAAAAAATAGATAGGGTTGGAAATATAAAACTAAGAATTAAAATTGGTATAAATAATTAAAATTGTCAAAAAAAGATCACTTTCTAAAAACTAATTAATTTTTTTTTAAAAACATTTATTTCAACAAATACTTTTAAATCTTCGATTTAAAAAAAACACTTAAACAATTTTCTCTTTTGATTTTATAGTACGTGGCAAAAAATTTCTAAGAAGATTATATCCCAATTTTGCAACAAATTATTTTAAAATTATATGTAACTTTAAGTTTTTATTTACTCAAAACTTATTAGTCAAGATTTGATAACTAATTAGTTTTCAAATTATTGGTAGATACGTGATCTGGGAAATTATTTACAATAAAAAATTTGGATTAATTTTAACATTTAAAAACATTTAATTAATTGCTTTTGATAACTAAATAGTTTTCAAATTATACGTAGATAATCTGGGAGGTTATTTACAGTAAAATATTTGAATTAATTTTAACATTTAAAAATCAATTAATTAATTGCTTTTGAAAAATAATTTTGGGCTGAAATAAACGTGGTTGCGACACGTGGCAAAAAGGGCTCTCCTTTAATACATACTAGTTTTAATACCCGTGCCCTGCACGGGTTAGACGATAATTGTGTGTCAAATTTTTTTTTGATAATTGATTATGTTGAGAATTGTCTTAATTGTTATGTGATACTTGTTGTAAGACTATATTTTTCACATTATGAATGAAAATCAAGCAAAAATTCAAATCCTGCAATAACAACCGGAAAAGAGGAATCCGGGGCAATATCCTTTGAGATACTTGAATGTCAAAATCAGTACAATCCTAGAAAAAATTCAGGCTTATTAAATTAAATTTTAGAGTACGTGATTTAGGTTAACGAATAGACGACATTGCCAAACACTTATATTAAAAATGAATTCATTTAATTATAAAACTTTATTTATTCTAAAACTATGAAGAAATATTTTTGTTAATCGTTTAAAAAAATATTTTAGAATAAAAAATAATGTTTATAAGTTTAGAAATAAATAAAGTTCAATTAAAATATAAAAAATATTAAGGTTTTTAAAAGTTTCAAAAAAATAAAGTTTATAAGTTCAATTGATAATATAAGTAAATAAAATTAAATTAAATATAAAATTAAATTCTGTAAGTTTAAGAAAGTATAAAGTTCAATTATAAATTAAAAATATAATTTGTCAAATTTTAATATGTTTAAAATTAGATTGCAAATCTTAACTATTTCGATTTTTAAATTATAAAAAATTAAAGATCATTAATAGTATGAGAAACTAATACAAAATTATATAGTAAAATATTTAAAATAAATTCATAAATTAAATATTTAAAATAATTTGGTTTAACATGGTGGGACCTGAATTAACAAAAAATTGACACGTGGAAATTTAATGACGTGAATTCACCAAACTGTGCCACGTGTAAATTTGATGAGGTGGTTGCACGAAATTGTGCCAAGTGGAAGTTAATGGACTGCTTTAGTATATAGATAGATAAGATAAGATAAAGATTGGAGAATAACTCGACAAGAAAAGTAATCATTAAATAATAAAGATTTACAGGATCAAGACCACACAACATACTTATTTGAATCTCAATTGTAAAATTCAAACAAAATGTAAATCATGTTATGTGGGGGACAACTCTACTTGATTGTCACGTGCATAACATTGCTTGTCACAAATCAAGCGTAATTGTCAATCCCGCTGATCGTCACATGTAGAAGACATGTTAGTTAATTCACATGGAACAAAGTCTTTTGGCCTTGAGTGATCCGTCTTTAACTTTTTTTCATCAACACCTTGAAGCACAGAACTCGACTCTCACATTTTTCTTAGAACAATCCAAAGACTACCATAACTCTCATAGATAAACATTCAAGCATTTCATAAATAATTATCAACATTAGAGATCAAAGAATTGCAAACCAGTTGATCGGCCACAAAGCCTTTAGTTGATCGACCGTTGTACACAACTCTCATCGTTATTGAAATTTCGAATGAAAACTGAATGAAACTTCCTAAGGCTGAAAACCTTATTTATAGGGAGGATATCTAATATACTTCACGTAAGGTTTTCTAATATCTACCAATTCCTATCTTAACAATAAGATATAATTTGTCTAAAAAGAATAGCCAAAAGGAAGAACGTCCACGTGTACTACGTTCAAAGCTAATAGATGATAAACTTCGAAGAGCAAGACTGGTGGGTCAAGTCAATCGACCCGGTGGGGCCTAATCGATCGACCTCCTCATAAAATCAACCTTTGACAACATTGTGACACATCCGTGAAATTTGATTTCCCGTTGATGCGGTTGGAACTAGAAGGCCCACGAGTACTAAGTTCGAAGGTAATGTGAAGCTTTACAATTTTGTAGATGATATGAAAGTCCATATCGGTTGAATTTTAAGGCTAAGTAAACGACTTCAAACGTCATGCTTGAGTTGTCTCTATTTCTTCGCTCTCAAGTCTTGATAACCTTATGTTGGCCTTGACTTCTTAAATTAAATGAAGATCTAAAGTGTGTAACAAACATTCTTTCAAGAATAACTTCATTTCAGCTCCAAGAAGGATAAGAAATCATGCATTATCATAAACGAACAAGTAGGTCTCCAATACACAAAAGAGAAGAAAATGCACTTGAATGTAATGCAAATTTATATTAAATGATTAAAGAATGGATAAGAATGATAGTGGAACAAGACGCTAAAATGTATGTTTTTAGCCATATGTGTGAAACGACCCTAAAATAAGGCGCGCTTTATATAAATATTTTTCCATATTTTTATTATTATTTTAATATCATAAATATTTTACGAGAGCATTTTTATATCGTAGACGGTACTTACGATTATATATTTTTCCATATTTTTTATTATTATTTTTACAAAACAGTTCGAAAAATTTTCCTATCCAAAACATCCATGCCGGAAATTTTTATCGAGTTTTATTTTAGTTTCCTATATTTTTCCTTTTTTTTTCTTTCTCTTTAGCCTTCTACCGCCCACACTGCATCACCTCCACTCCATATCCCCAACCCAACACTGTCCCTTCGTCCCAACTCTTTTTGTCCCCTGCAACAACATGCATCCCTCTACTCCTCACTCACTCGAACTCTGTCGCCTTCATCCCCAAGCAACCACCACCCTTCCTTTCCGAGCAAGCTAGCAACCAACAACCCTTACCCTTCTTTTCTTCTCTCGCACTCCCTCACCCTCATCTCTCCCACACTTGCAACTTCATCTCAATCTCCTCCTTTCCCACTCTCAACCTTTCTTTCTCTCACCCTCACAATCGTCTATCCATTCACACTCGCCTCTCTGTCATTAATCTCTCCCTCCCTTCAATTGTTTCACGCCCGATAACAAGGAAACTCCATCTTCCCTTCGCCTTCCTTGTCACCTACACCACTAGAGTCCTTTGTCGCTATTGCTTTGTTGCCGCCGGTGAAGCAAGAGCCACCAAAGGCGCCCAACAACTCCCTCCCTCTCTCTTTGTCCCAAGCAACACCAACTGTTCTTCTCCGCCCTCCATTGTCAAGTTCACAAGAGATGAAACTACCACCTGTTGCCGCCTTGCTGTCGCCACATTGCCGGAGACAAAGCATTTGCTTCCGTCATGAGTCCAAAAGACCGGTCACTGTTGCCCTCGCCTTGCTGGAGCCGCCATCGGCCAATGCCGCTTGTGCTTCCCCGCCAACTAAACCCTATATCGGGTGTATTGAAATTTGAGTAAAATGGGTTTGTGGTTATTGTACAATTGAGCATATCCAGAGCTCTTATGTTTCTAATGGGATAAAATAGGTCCTTGTTATTTCTTACAAAAAGATTAAATAGGGAATAGAAAAAGATTTTGCCAATTTTATCCATTCTCTCTCCTAATTTGTAGATTACACTACCATAACTCCTTTATAGTTTACAGCCAATAACCAACGTTTTTACCTTTAATATTAATTAAGAATAATTAAAGGGCATAGTTTGTATCAATAATAAAAAAAAAGCTTGAGTAACCCATTCTTCTCTTAAAAATTTGGGTATATTCTGTTTATACTCCCAAACTTCCTATTTACAACAATCACCCTTTTTTTTTTAACATTATTGCCCTTGATAGGTTAATTCCAGAAATGGCCCGAACTTTTAATTACGTAAATGGCTAAAGTATTATGTTTTTGCAATAATACCCCTGAAAATGTATTTACAGAAAATATCCAAACATTATATTTTCAAAAAGGGCCCAAACTTCCGGAATTGTCATATTTGCCCCATAAATTATATTTACGGATTTTAACCAAAGTTTTTAGTTATAGGATATATATATATATATATATATATATATATATATATATATATAGAATCAGACTCCCATGTAAACAACCCCTATAGTGTACAATGAGAACAAATTTAATCCATAAGATTAGAATAATAGATGGTCAAGATTAACCATAATGAATAGGGGAAAAAAATAAAAATAAAACAAATTAGAATGAGAGTGGGGAATTGGCTGCGCGTAAAAATCAATTTTCACCCAATTTGCTCCATTGTTGTATATAAAAAGATTTGTTACCTTATATGACCCTATAATCTCTCATTCAAATCTTCCATAATCTCTCAATAACCGATTATTTGTGAAACGACTCCAATGGAGAGCAAGGGCGATTCAACGATGATTAGGGTTGCTGTCGTTCGTCCAATGAAGGCACCACCGTCGTCTCCAAACCAGATTTGGCCGGCCGGTTTTCATCGCAGATCCGGACTAGAAATCGCCATGGCTCTCCCTCGAATGCCTCAGGTGACCTTCCAACATTCCTTCAGTCTCGAGCATCGCGACTCAACTGTATATGAGACCAATTTCGTCTCGCTCACCATCAATTTCGTCTCGCTCACCATCAATATTCGCCATGGCTCTCCCTCAAAAGCCTCGTTTTCCTTCATCCTCGTAGTCTCGTGTCGATATTACATCATTACCATCAACAATCTTGTTAAACGACTCCAAATTTGTCATCATTGCAGACCAACCGGAATCCATGGTTGTCCCCATCCTCAACAGTACAAGAGAAGCATACGTTATTGGATTTGTATTCACTGTTTATTGAGTTTTTATTCGTTGATGTATGTTAATGTATTTAGCAAAATGAGAAGGGCATTGATTTTGCTTAGATTAAGATTCAATATGTTTTTGTGGTGCTTGAAACCTTCTTTGATCTGATGAACAAAATTTGTTATTCTATTGTCATATACATGAAATTATTGTACTTTAGTTTTTATTCGACACTAAATGCTGTAAATCTTCGGTGGTTATATGTCTTTTATCCGGCTATTTGTGGTGGTTTGTCCGTGTATGTGCGACAAGTTATTGGAAACAATTGAACAACTAAATTTTGCAACGAATATATTATATCATATGTACGGATATATTTAGTAACACTAACGAATATTTTAAGTAACATGGACGAATATCTTCGTATACGTATATGTTCGCGAATTGTCCAAAGATTGAAACATTGATCTCTTCAGATTATGAGCGAATATTTTTCACTATATAAATAAATAATTTATGTACCACTGACTATTAATTTCAGTTATCAATAATCGACTAAAATTTGTTGGACATGAACGAACAATATCGGTATCATGAATGAATTCTTAATAGTATATTGACGAATATTTTCATGAACATAGACGAATACTTTTGTACAATATTAACTAGAAGAATGGAGATGATAATTGAATTGATTTAGAAATGTTGTTGATATCTACTATGGTGAATGATGAATTGAGAAATGAAAAAAGGGCAATATGAATTCACGTTGAAAACTAGAGTTGGATGTAAATGTGAAGATTTGGATAATAACAACTAGGGAGAGAATCTCTAAGTGCCATATTTGACTATAATTACTATGGAGAGTGTAATGCACCCTCTTTAATTGGAGAGTGAAGTAAAATATTTTTTAAAATTTGGTTTAATTAAGACCATTAGACCCGTATGGTTAATGTGTGTTCTCATTGAACACTATAAGGGTTGTTTACACGTGAGCGAAACTCTCTCTCTCTCTCTCTCTCTCTCTCTCTATATATATATATATATATATATGTATGTATATATGTATTACGTTTTATGACCCAAGTTTGACAAATAGAGTTAAATCGTTTAGTTGTTATGGTTTAGGTTCGGAAACACCTTCGGAAATGGTTTAACTCAAGTCAAAGTTTGACAACCGTCGATCGAATTTCGTTACGTCAATGCCACGTGAGTATTCTTAAAACTCGTGATTGGGAAGTTATTGTGGATTATGAATTGGTTATTGAATACCTTGTTGAACATTCTAGGTACTATTTCACTAGATTAAGGGTTTTGGGCAAACCCTAATAAAAGTACAACCCAAACTCGAGTTGAGATTCCGTAAGTCACTTTTACACCTATTAGATGGTGTTTGTGATAGTTTAGACTATATAGTTGTTTGATTGTGTGTTATTACTTGTTAGGTGGTTTGCCAAATTGTTGACGTTGTTGTTTTGGCTTTAAGCCGTTACGTAAGATTTTATCGAGGTTGTTTGATTGCGTGTTATTATTATGAGATGATTTGGTCTTTGACCACGGCGGAATATTTTATTGATTATATTGTTTTTGTGATTTGACGCTCCTCGATTGAGGCGATCCATGTTTACTAGTGGTACATGGTTTTTGTGGGCCAAGGTTGTGCCTGACGTTATTGGATGACTCATCCCGTGGTTGAGGTTTTGTTTCATAATTTTTACGCTCCTCAGTTTAGGTAGACCATGCTCATCAGTGGTAGGAATTCTTGGTTCGTGCGGCCGAGGTTGTGAGCGATCATTGTGAATGGAGAGGATTGCACCCGATCCGTGACTGCCGTGATCATCCCAAGGTCGGGGTTAAGTGGTACCTTCGTGTTTAACTTGGGTTTGTACATGTTTAAAAATTAAATACAAACTCATGGTTTGAATACGATTTATAAAGTAAAAATGCTTGAGCATGTTTTATATTATTGATAAGGGACCATCCCCAACACCTCCTATGCATGGACCAATCACTAGAGCTAGAGCAAGAGCATTGAAGAAGAAGGAGTCTACATCATCTTCATAATCTATCATGGAAGGATCTATCACTAGATCAAGATCAAGATCCATCCAAGAAGAGGTTGCTAGCTTATTGACATCATGCACACCTAAGGAGACTCTATCTATGTCTAAATGATGATGTTTAATCCCCAATACCTATACAAGGACCAATTACTAGAGCTAGAGATAGAGCATTGAAGGAGAAGGAGTCTACATCATCTTCACATTCTATCATGGAAGGATCCATCACTAGATCAAGAGCAAGATCCATACAAGAAGAGGTTGCTAGCTTATTGGCATCTTGTACATCTAAGGAGACTCTACTTATATCAAAGTCTTCCTTATTTACATTGATATTTGTTATGGAAAAGCCATACAATAATGAAGATGATAGAGGAAGCAAGGAGGAACACTTAAAGATCTCGGCCCCACAATAAAATCTCAGCCGAGATATTGTTATGTCTTGATCCCGAGATTGACATTAATCTTGTTAAGATTTATACAAGATTAAAGTTAATTATTTTATACCTTTAAAGCTCTAAACATTTTTAAGGGTTTTATCTTCTATCCTATATTTTGTAAATTATTTTATTCTTCTATATTTTAGGATAATCTCGCCTATATGCATATAGAGGACGAGATTATTAGATACGTTGAATTTATATTTTGATTTTCACATACATTATGAGATACTCGTTACCTCAGTTACGAAGTATACGTTTTATTCATTTCCATTCAATCAAAAAGAGAGTCTTTGATTGGATAGTTGTGAGTCCTTACTAGGTTGTTCTTGTGTGTGTTAATATTCTTACAGATTTGTGCTATTATTCAAACTAGTCCCTTTTTATGATTGTCTTAATTAGAAGGCTTGTGTAAGGTTGAAGAAGGAAGGGTTAAGGTAACTCTTTGTTAAGAGTTTTGATCAAATTGATCAAGGTTCTTTGCTAGTTTCTATCTTGGTTTTGTCTTTCTATATTTCTATCAATTTCAATCCATTATTATCTTCTTTATCTTTCCATTATCATCCATATTACTCACGTTCTCATTCTTTGAGTTTCCAAGAATCTCGGCCTTACAGTACAAATCTCTCCCGAGATTTGCACCGAGATTCCTTTATGTCGTCGATTTCATTGATTTAAATCTAGACCGGGAAACTGCATCATCAACCCAACATTAAAGTGGTATAAGAACTAATCGATTGAAGATTAACGCAGCAAACACAACACGGTTTGAGTATTTTTTTTATTTGAGTCTTCTTTAAGTCATATAAAAATAGAGTCTTTTATTTGTTAATATTCTTTTGTGAGATTATTTGAGTCTAACGTGCTTTGTCCTGTGTCTATTGGAGAAGAGAGAAACACCATAGCCTAAACACAAGCCATCCAACCCTAAAACTGAAATCTCGCCTGAAGTTGTAGAAAAATCTCACCCGAGATTGTTAAATCCACAAATCCGAGATTTTTTCTGTAACACCCCAAATCCGCGAGACTCGGGGCGTCACATGGCTAGCATCTCACAATGGATCCTGACCCTAGCCTGACAACAAGTTCACTGGATCTTACAATAAGGCACATATATTAAAACCAAATACATAAAACTGCATAATATATACATCAAAAGGTTTGCAGCATCACAACCGAGTACAAAACGGCAATCATAAACATCCAAGTACAAAACATCCCATATCCCACGAACAACCTAGTGTACAAAAGCCCTCGGCTGATCACCCTGTCTGGCTCACTCTACAGTCTTCCTAACCTGCAGATCATCTACAACGCGGTATAAACCGTTAGCTAACAGAAATGAATAAGAATGAAGTAATAGCACAAACACACACCAATGCATCACAATATGCAATGCCACACATACATCCGTTTATTATCTTTTCTTAAGTTATTCCATTACTAATTCAACTTCTTTTGTGACACGAGGAGCCTAAAGGACCCCGTCTCTTTCCCCTTTAACTCAGGTTTTGCATGGGATCTATCTTCCCCTGAGCTATTGGCTTCCGAGCACCTCCTCCACTCTTGGCGAGCTTTGGTAGGTGGTCACCGCCCGGTTATAATACACTTTGACCAATTAAGGTAATGAAGTGGTCAACCTAGTCCGGTTTTAGGTTATAAATGCAACAATCATATGAACACACACAACCATTACAATCACTCAAATCCACAACTGCACGCTCAGTAAGTCCTATGGACTTACCTGAAATACTCTTAACCTTGTGCCACATCACAGTTTCACCTTGAGGAAACAATCAACGCCTGCAATAGCAAGGCACACACAACATCAAACACTGCAAAGGTTAGAAGACGTATCTCCTACACCTCATAACCACAACCAACCTATAACCCACATCTAAACCTCATAATCCTCAACATACATACAAGTGCCCAAGGCACATTCTCATCGTACATCTCATCAAGCTCATCCTCAATCATACTAGCCTAGCCACATCTAAATCCAAGGCCAAAGGAAAGGAAGGAATGAAACATACCAACTAGGTATGCCCTGGACACGCACCGGCGGAAAAGAGAGACGCAAGGCACTACAACAGTGAGGCGCATGGGCGGATCACTGTAGGCACAAGGGCGGCTCACACTCAGGCGCAGGGGAGGCTCAAATCAGGCGCAGGGGCGGCTCAGATCAGGCCAGGGGCGACTGGTGTGTAGAGGATTGGTCTTCAACTTCTCTTCGATCCTTCATTTGCTCTTTCTCACCACTTTATCAACCAGAAACCAAACATACACACATATATATGTATGAGTATCAAAATGTCCAGGAAGATCCATAGAAACCTAAGAAGAAGGGAAGATCAACAACAACCTCACCTCAGCTGGCTATCTACATCACAACAACAACATCAACATCATCATCATCCAAAGCTAAGCTCAAAATTCTCACAAACTCATACAAGATCGAAGAAGATCAAGAAGAAGATCCAAAGGAAGATAGAAAGAGAAGAAAATGAACGTGAGGAGTAGAAGACTGGAGAATATGAATCAAACCCTCATCAAGAAGCAAGGGAAGCTTATATAGGAAGCCAGCTAAAAGCACGGGTCAAGAGTCAACAAAGACGGCTGCAGCCGTACAAATCCGCAGGGGTGGATCTAGTGAGGCGCAGGGGCGGCCTAAATGATGCGCAGGGGCGGCTCACAAATCCCGCAGCGGCGGCTCAGCCTATACTCAGCACCTAATAGACTAAGGCTCTTACATTTTCGTTACTTGGCCAACAAGTTTTGTGATCCTCTTTATATCCAATCGATCCCTAACTAGATTTGAGTCAAAACTAGCTATATCAAGCTACCATATTAAAGGAGGAACAAGATTTGGAATTATCTTATCGTTCACACTTTTATTGGCCTCATATGGTTAAAGATGTAGAGAACATCTTTAAGCATATGAGATCAATAAAAGTGTGAATGCAACATATGAAATGTCTTATCCCTACCAAATTGGCCTCATATGCTTAAAGATGTAGAGAACATCTTTATCATGGGAATTTGATGTCCTACAATACTCATAGATGTCACCAAAGTCGAAATCACCTACATACAGATCCTTAATATAATGGAAATCTATTACCTTAGAATTCATAGTAGTGTTCAAAGAATGTCTCCTAGAAAGGGCATCAACAACAACATTATCCTTTCCTTTCTTATATTTAATAATATATGGAAATTTTCTCTAAATTCCATCCATCTACCATGCCTCCTATCCAACTTATCTTGACTCCTAAAATGCTTTAAAGACTCATGATCAGTTCTAAGGATAAATTCACTAGGCCGAAGATAATGTTGTCATGTCTTGAAAACTCGAAATAAAGCATATAATCCCTTATCATATGTCGAATAATTCAAGCATCCTCATTTAGATTTCTCACTAAAAAATGCAAGTGGATTACCTTCTTGCATGAGGTAATCCAATAGCTATACATCTTGTCTTTTGTTTTTGATCAGTATTATTGCATGCTTATGAAGTTAGATTGTTTTGCTGTGATTATTCTCACCGATTCCCTGAAATCGACCCAGGAATATAAGCCCTTACTACGATAGATCCGTACACTGCGGGTTCGCTTATCGTTAGGTCTATAATTTGGGATGTAAATTTAAAGTTTTGTCTGCACACACCTTTTGGAGCGAACAATCACTACCAAATTTGTTCAATTTTGGTTTCCTACTCCATAAAGACGTCCGGATCATATTTTCCTTTAAAGCTTGGAATTTTGACCTTCACTTTTCCAATTCTGTCATGCTCTTGGTGAGGTCTATATGGTTTCAAGTCTCAACCTCTCGTAGGACGATGGTTACGTCTATGACAGTCTCTCCACATGCCCTCGTCATCCTCCTCCTCAAATTCGTAAAAATCATCAACAAATTCCGGAACGTTAGGTGTATTATAAAGAGGATTTGAATGTCTCATATCTGATCCTTGGGGGCTCTTTGAGGTGGATTAGGGATTGGAGACATAGGTGGATTGTGTCAACATTCACCAATGTTAAATATAGTTCTCGGGTGAGACATCGGTGCCACAAGGGCGAGATTTTGAGGCCGAGATTCTTTTGTGGGGCAAGATTTCCGCTTTTCCATCCGTTCAACCGATGTGGTAACTGTAGTCACGAGTTGTTTTAGCATGTCTATAGCCTCCGTATCTGAGGAACCACTTTTATGTGACCCTCGAGGGCTATTTTGTTTAGACATCTACACAAACATGCAAAGTAACAACAAACTTGTGAAGTTAGTTAAAACGAAGGTTTCTTACTTGTTTTCTCTCACCCACACACTCTGTTGTAAATCTCAAGCTAATTTGATGCAATTGCCTTGGATGGATTAATGCTTCTTTACAAATCGATGATTAGTTTTAACTAGAAACTCCTTGGATAACTTAAATAGTCGACATGGCTTGTAATAAGGTTCTTGTGATGGAAGATAGTCAAGGTAAACCTGTTGGAGTTCTCTTTATACAATTGACACAAGTAGAAATAGTATTGCAAGTATACTCAACTAGTATGATAGAAAGTATAGATACTAACTAACACACCCAAAGAAATAGACTCAATGTGTTTAGAGTAGAAAAGAGGCAAGAAGTAGGCACACATGAGACTAAGAAGAGAGTTGTGTGTACCTTGAACTTATGCAGTTAGAGAGAGAGATAGCCAGGTGGATTTAGTCTCGACAATAGGTAATCTCGGTCACAATTTTGTCCGAGATTTCTCACTGTGGGTCGAGTTTCTCAAAAGCGAGGTATTTTGGCTATGCACTAGGTCAAGGGTGGTATGAAACTTCTTCTCCACGATGTCCTCTTGAACTTGGCACACTTGAATTTCTCAACTATTGCTTCCGAAAAATTTTCAATAAAATCGCAACAGTAGCAAATCTTGACCAAGATCTCAAACGATATTTGGGCAGGGTGTCAAGATTTGTCGTTCGTCAAATGTTGACGAAAATTACTGAATATACTGTGGGATAATACTCCAAACCAATACCTGATCTCTTGTGCAACCTCCTAATGAGCCATCTTGTTTCTCTGAAGCTTCTAAGTTCCCAAAATGGCGTGAGGCCATGAGAAATGAATTTAATGCCGTACTTCAAACCCAAACTTGGTCTCTTGTGCAACCTCCTACTTTTTCCAATGTACTCGGTGTCGAATGGGTATTCAAAAGCAAACGATACTCTGATGGCAAGAATGAGAGACAAAAAGCTCGTCTAGTAGCAAATGGGTTTCATTAACTTGAGGGTGTCGATTACTTTGAGACTTTTATCCCCGCGGCCAAACCCACCACTATTCGTCTCCTATTATCCATAGCCTTCACCAACCACTGGTCTTTCTAGCAACTAGATATATAGAATGCCTTTCTACACAGGGACCTATCCGAGGATGTCTTTGTTCAACAACCCACTGACTTTGCTCATTCTCAATTTCCCAATCATGTGTGTAAGCTCCACAAATCCTTATATGGTCTTAAATAGGCGCCTAGAGCCTGATTTGGCAAGCTCTATGACACGTTACTATCCCTTGGTTTCAAATCATCTCTTGCTGACACCTCATTATTTACTTATCGCCATGAGGATCAATCTGTCTTCATCTTAGTCTATGTTGATGATTTGCTTGTAGTGGATTTCTTTGATATTCTTGCAGGTCAACTTATTCAGTCCTTAGCTACCAATCTTCTTGTACTGGATCTAGGCAATTTGCATTACTTCCTGGGTATCAAAGTAACTCAAGACTCATTTGGCTTCAACCTCTCTCAAACCCAATACATCAAGGAACTCATTGCCAAAACAAATATGCACAATTCAAAATCGGTTGCTACACCGATGGCCACCACTACCACTTTGTCCTCCCTCACTGCAGCACTCTTCCCATATTCTACTCTTTATCGAAGTGTAGTGGGCAGTCTTCAATATCTTGCATTCACCAGGCCAAACATCTCCTTTCATGTCAATAAATTTTGCCAATTCATGCATTCCCCCACCACCGAAAACTAGAAAGCTGTCAAAATAATTTTTAGGTATCTCAAGTGCACATCTGATCTCCAATTTCATATCTCATCTAAATCCGATGCTTGTCTCTCTGCCTTCTCCGAATCTGATTGGGTTGGGCACCAAGATGATCGAAAATCAACAGGGCCTTACTGTGTATATCTTGGATCCAATCTATTTCACGACAATCCAAGAAGCAAGACACTGTCGCCAGATCTTCAACAAAAGCAGAATATCGAGCCCTTGCTCACGCCACTTGTGAAACCTTGTGGATCCAAACACTCTTGGTCGAATTAGGTGTCTATCTGGATCAATCTCCCATCCTTTGGTGTGATAATCTTGGTGCAACATATCTTACAATGAACCATGTCCTTCATCATAGGATCAAACATATTTCCATTGACTATCATTTTGTGAGGGAGAGAGTTCAAAACAAGTCATTGTGAGTTGATTTCCTCTCCAAAGAGATTAGATTGCTGATATCCTCACCAAAGCTTTACCTACGGCTAAATTTGTCCAATTACGGTCTAAATTGAATCTCATCTAGCTTGGACCGAGGGGGATATTAGGCCCAATGACTACTTCAGCCCAATACTAGAATTGAACAAATAACATACAAGGACACTTGTCTCTAGATGATTACTTTACTATCTCTATATATTGTAACCAACTCTTGACAATGAACGCAAGACAATACGATTCAAATACTACTTCCCATTATCCACTAGTGAATAATGCCTTTTTATATGGCATGCTCCGGGAATATATGTACATGGTCTAGCCTCCGGGTTTCATTGATGCTCAAAGTCCAACACATGTTTATATGCTCAACAAATCTATATACGGCTTAAAGCAAGCCCCTCTAGCATGCTACAATGAATTAAAGGTATTTCTCCTTCAACTTGTCATCACAAACTCAGTTGTTGACTCCTCGTTGTTCATTCTCCCCAAGCACTCCACAATTTTATACCTTCTAGTGTATGTAGATGATGTTATTGTCACAGGAAACTCAAAAGTGATGTTGTCTCGCTCGGTAGCCTCCTTGTCATCTAAATTCTCGCTCATAGACCTTGGCACATTATCTACTTTCTGGGCGTCAAAGTGTTTCCAACTACAAGAGGTATATTCCTCTCCCAACGTAAATATACTTCAAAAGGCTGGCAAAACATGCCAAATCTGTTTCTACACCAATGTCTCCTTTAGATCATCTACATGGCGTAGTAGAGTCTGAGTTTCCCTCGCCTCATGACTACCGAACACTGGTAGGTAGTCTTCAATATTTGGGATTTACACGGCCTGATGTTGGTTTCTTAGTCAACAAGATTTCACAATATATGTTACAGCCTACAATAACACATTGGAATGCTCTAAAACGTATCATAATGTACTTATCTGACACCGCAAACATGGAAACAACATCAGTGCGTCTTTTGCCTCCACACTTCATGCATTTTTTTTTATGTTGATTGTATTGGGGACAAAGATAAATACATTTCTACAACTGGCTATATATTGTATTTTGGCAACAACCCTATCTCATGGAGCTCAAGAAAACGAAGGTTTGGTGCGCGCTCGTCCACCGAAGCTAAATATAAGACACTTGTAGACACAACTTCAGAGCTTTTGTGGGTTACAAACCTTTTTGGATGAGTTGCAGGTTTCAATTCGTGATGTTTTGGTCATCTACTGTGACAAGTTAGGCGCCACAAGCCTCAACCTAAATCTTGCAATTCATTCCTGTATGAAGCACATTGCATTGACCTATCACTTTGTCCGGGAAAAAGTCCAGCAGGGAAAATTGTGGCCAGCTTTGTATCAACCAATGACCAGTTAGCCAATGTCTTGACAAAGACTTTGTTGCGTCCTTGCTTTCAAATACTGATCAACACGTTACGTCTTACAGATGTACACCTCACTTGAGGGGGAATGTCACTAAATATTTAGTCTAGTTAGTTGTTAGAGACTATCTAGGGTTGTTAGTATGTTCACAATCGCTCTCTCATGTATCTTTTGTGTATAAGTACCATCTACATTCTTTAGTAATATACACATGATTCTATTTCTCCATAGAAAATTACAAGTTTCACCAAATTCATCCATATGTATGATTCATAAGGTCAAGAAGCATAGACTTCAATAATGGACTGAGGTTTTACATTGAATGCATGAACTTAAACTAGTACCACCCCTATAAGTTTTGGCATGCTCGCCTCAATATATTTGGAGGCCTAGTCCAATTGTAGTATACAAAAGTATAAGGCACAATTTAAAAGTATATACAGTATACTAGAAGGAAAAAAAAACTAGAGTGGAGCCTCAAACTTGAGAGCAAAGGGGACTCAGCAAATACCCTCTTTACAAACCGAATTATTAATACATTGGTACTAACACCATTTTTTCGAAATGAGGCCCCAAAACATCCGGAGACCTTGTTCATGAGCACGGGTTGCACCGGCTCTGAGTTGGGCCTGAGTTTTGGCTTCAAATAACAATTCAAATTTAATCATTCTAACGTAAGATATGTGGGCATGCAACCAAATACTTCATAAATACCATAGGAACCATCTCATATGTATTTTTGTTGTTTATAAGATTACATAAAATCTAATTGGCAAAAGTAAGAGAGTGTTGTGTTTTAAGTGAAACAATTTATGGTTCAAGCAAATGAAGATTAACTTACAATGAATAATTAAGAATACAACCCGACCCTAAAGAAAAAGGAAGCATGATCCTAACAATTATGAACACAATATTCTCAAGGCATGTGAATATTAGTATATGACAGTTGCCAAAATACAAATTCTGCATCCCTTTACCTCCATAAAACAACTCCATATCAGCCTGCAACAAGCAGAATGGACTCAGAAGATGATATTACGAGGGTTTATAATAAGTAAATGCTTTTTGTCAGTACTACACAAGTTTGCATCCCTCAATAGTCTCATTCTACATTTCTATCAAATATCAAATCAAAGTAAGGTAAGATTTTTGTATATAGGGGACAGTTGCTTGTAAACTGAACCGCACAGGGCCAAAACTTTCATTTACTGACAAACCAATCAACAAAATGTCCATCCAGATTGTTTAATAAAGACGGCAAGGACTCTTAATGGTAAAAATTATGAATTCAACCATGACAAGCTATATATTTGTACAAGAAAAGGGACAAGGCAGGTGATTCGATGCAGCATGAAAATGCCAACCTATATTCTGATACATATGATTCAAAATTTCAAACACAAGACACCGAGCAAATGAAGATCAATGTTAAGAGGGGGCTTACGTTTTAACATTGTAGTACAGATAGGGGATGCACAAAAGACACATAAATCGTTGGGCTAAATTCATATTTCTAAGTAATTGGGCTCTTAATAATGTTGAATCCAAAGTCCAAGTCATTTTGCTAGCATGGAAAGATCGAGATAGGGCCAGAAGAAATCAAGCCAATTAGTGGATTAATCTAGAGCTTTTTAGAATTAGATTTAGCAAATATCTTCTTTGGAGATTGTGCATGTCGGTGGTTGGGGCTGAACATTTTTCCACCAACCTTCATTGTTATATATACATGTGTTGTGCTGTCGTAATGTAATACGTAAGAAACTAAGGTTGGATAAAAAAGGAGTGAGGTTAGTGGGTGTCATTGCGTAACAAAATACTCGCATGTGCGTCGGGAACGCGCAGGTTTTCCAACATAAACCAATGGCTTGTGACGAGATATAAGCAGAGAGCTCCATGTGCAACGAACTCCGGCACCTTGTTTATCTTAGACGCAGTCATAAGGGTTGATGTAATCAAACTCTAGATCCGCAAGCAGATTAGCTGCATATAGTACTCTTTAACGGTTATAAATTTATAATACATGTCAATCCATTTCCCGAAAAAATTGCCATTACCTCTCCGCATATAACGAAATCTTGACCAAATCGATATACCATAATGAAATGTTAGGGTAGCTACGGTTTAGAAAGAGGGAAGACGAGTTGACCTAGTAGAGAACGACAACCATGAGACCTATGACGACAAAGAAGGAAATCAGCCATGTGAACCATCATCTTCCAACGACTTGATCCATTCGAGTCGAGTTCTTTCCCTTCCACCAACACAGTACGTGAACCATCATCAACAAGTCAAATTTCAAGGGTAGCTCATCCAGCGATCCTTGCTCTTCGATTTGTGTAATGTAATACACAAGTCGTCATCCGCGTCAAAATCGTTTAAACAACAATGATAAAATATGTAGTTTAGTGAGAGAAATAGCCTCATCACATACCTCTTCGTCGGGGTCATCGTTTCTCGTTCTCAATATCCCTGTCTCTCTCGCATAGTCTTCTTATATGCATTAAAATAAAACAATTTGAGAGAGTTGTTAGCCTGAAGTTCTGATATGGGTAGCAATAATTCCTAATAGAATCTCCATCTTCGGCTATTTCTGTATAAAATTCCTGTGACAGACATCGTATAGCAGCTGGTGTTGACAGTGACAAAGAGGTTTTTGTTCTTCCTCTTTAATTAGGTTCTTAAAAGGGAGATCAGTGCAGTTGTAATGTGTAGCAGAGCAATTGGGCAAAATGCATGGGGACACAACGTGTTAAATCCAGGAGTAGATTGGGTCATGAGTCATGGATGAAGCTGCTGTTCAAAATTTGTAGATTAAAGAAGTATGACTTTCAGATGCGCCTCAAACCGCTAAAGATCACAACAGCTCAACAGAATAATGAAATCAGCAATTGCACCAAAACTCAAAATCTTCCTTGTTCCTTGTTTTAGAGGTTGTATGGCTAATAACTCTTATCTCTCTAACTTTCAGGCAAGCATTCGCAAAGGAATTCGTCATCTGGGTTGCTCATACTTGATCAACAATCACTCACTATGAAATTATATAACTGTTTCTTTCAGGGAGATGATAACAAGGAAGGAACAGCAGCAAACACATCAAGAAACATATTTTACCTAATGACGTCAACCAAACCTACACCAATGAGGACCAAGACTACAACGACGACAACGCTCGAGGAAGGAACTTCTTCCTTGCTTAAAGATCATTCAGGAGGCCAGGATCAATCCTCTTCATAATCCATTGCATCTTTCGTTTTTCTATTTCTATTTATGTAGTTTCTTCTTTCTTCTGCCTTTGTGTGGACAATAAATCTATGACCAAAGATCTTATTACTGAAAAAGACAGTATGAAAAATTACAAGTTTCGCCAAATTCATCCATATGGTCAATAAGCATAGGCTTCAATGATGGACTGAAGATGAGGAGTCTTGATGAATTTGCATTCAGAAAAACCAGCATCTTCCAACAACTTGATCCATTCGAGTCGACTTCTTTCTCTTCCACCAACACAGTGAGCCATCATCAACAAGTCAAACTTCAAGGCTAGCTCATCCAACGCTCCTAGTTCATCCGGTTCAACAACCGTTTCCACGATTATAAGCTTTCTCTTCGCACTTGAAAGTGCTGTCTTACAATTGCTTAGGAGCTTCATACAATGTTCGTCACTCCAATTGCGCAACACCGACTACATCAACTTAAAATACATCACCAAATCACATAGACATGGAAAAGGAAAAGGAGAATGTTGTGGTCATCATTTACCTTCATAATGATCGCATCGGCATTAGGAATGGACTCGAACATATCACCCCCAACATGGGTTACTCCACTGTATTCTGGTGCAGTCTCGACAACATGCTGCAGATCAAAATTGATGCCTTTAATCCGAGGCGAATTAGCCTTGACAATCTCGGATACTAAGCAGCCTTTACCTCCTCCTACATCCACCAAAGTCTCAATGCCTTGGAATCCATCTTTGTAGACTGTTAGGATTTCCTCTGCTACAAACTTGGTCACACACTCTAGGCCACTATTCAACAGATTATTCAACTCCGGGTTTTTGGAAGCGAGCTCCCAAAGAGAGGATCCATAAGCCTTGTTAAACACATTCACTCCATCCTTGATAGCGGCACTCAGCTGGTGCCATGGGTCCATTAACATTGGATTCGTGTTCATCAGAAGTATGGGAGCCATTGTCATCTCAGCATTGTCGCGTAAGAGCAACCTAATCGAACCCAGAAACAGAATTTGCATCAGGGTTATTTCCAATTCATGAAACTTTGACCCATTAATTATTTACCTTGAGGATTGGGTTAGGCCATAAAGGGTTTCTCCAGATTGATGATGAGGAGTGGCAGTGAAAACCTTCTTGTGAACTAATAACCTCATAACACGAGATAGGTAGGCGATATTGAGACATGGGGAACCGATATCCGTGGCGATTTGGGATAACGAGATGGAGGAGCCATGGGAGTGTATGATGTCTGGAATGCGAAGCTCCAAGATACACTTGACAGCCATGGATTCGGTGAAAGCTAACTGGAGATGCTGAAGCTCTTTCCGGCCTGTTACTCCTTCATGGTCTCCTTCTTCCCCTGCCATGGATGTATCAAGTTTTGAGTTGGTTTCTCTGTGAAAATCTCGCACAAAACTGTGAGGAGATGGCCTTAAATTAACGGAACAGCTTCTTCAGATCTACAAATTTAAATTTAAATTATAATATTGTACTGACAAGATGTACTTAAAAACAAAGAAAAAAGATACAGTTATCAACACCAGTAAGGAGTAAGGACAAAGAAGATAAGGAATGTGGACCCTCAAAATGAACATTGATAGACTAAATAATGAAAAAATTGATGATCTTAGGATGAATTTGGTGGCAACGTCGAACATAATCGCGAAGGCGGGCATGCTCGATTGTAAGAACCTTCATTGTCATCAAATCATCTTCGGACCAACCGCTCTTAAGATCAAACTCGATATTCAACTTTCCCTGGAGATTCAATCCAAACCCAGGTAGCATTTTCTCCAAGCTATAACATTCACTGATATCTAAATGCCTGATACTCAACAGTTTTCTGAAAACGTTAGGCAAAGCCATGAGCATCGAGCAATCACTCAAATACTGAGGTTTATCCTCTTGTTTTTTTAAGGAAATAATGAGTTCATACCACATCGAATAGATCGTCGGCTTCATACAGCACATCTTTGACCCCTTGAATCCATATCTGCACAGCAGCAGATTCATTTTGCTTCTTCTCCGCATCAAGAAGCACACCTGGTTTAGTTGGATGCTTTCCTTAAGCTTATCAATATCATCATTTGCTTATAAGATGGGTTTAACCCACTTATAAGCCTTCCTAAATGAATTATTGTCGATGAGAGATTCGAAGCGAGGCCGAGCAAAGGTAATTGAGCCATGGATGTTTGGTGTACAATTATGTTGAGATGTATGGATTATTGTCCAAGGACAACTATAATAAATAATATTTCGATTATTGTCCCACATCATCCTTAATGAATTTCATTTTTTTTTTCTCGTTACAAACATCTGTTTGTTTGTGTTGTTCAATTGCTGAGAAAGTTTAATACTCAACTATGTGAAGTTTAATAAACTAGTGAAACCAAGTTTTTAATCAGGACCAACTTACATTATTAATTGTCAATGCAACAAAAAATAACAACTCGAACCAATCAACATATAACAAATTTTAATTGACTCAACGTTATAGCACTGAAACATCTATATATTTTACTAAAGTACATTACACTAATCCTGAAGTGGCGTTTTCATATTTTTTTCTCGGATTAAATTTTTTACTAAATAAAGAATTAAGCCAATAAATCTTTTTTTACTAAAGCAAAATCTTATAAAAATTTTTTTTAACTAAATCAAATAAAACGATATCTAACTAGTTAGTTTAAAATAATATTTAATTAATTAGTTTAAAAACGAATTCAAACAATAAAACAATATCTAATTAGTTAGTTTAAAATAATATTTAATTAGTTAGTTTAAAAAAATCTCGAATTACCAATTAGTTTCAAGTGGGATCGAAACAATATCTAATTAATTAGTTTAATTCCATAAATTCTAAAATCCAAACAATATCGAATTATTTTAAATCTAATAAAGCGAATCCAAACAATATCTAATTATTTAAAACAATCTCTAATTAGTTAGTTTAAAAAATTGGATTCTTTTTTTATTAATAGACCTAGATCACAAAAATCTATATACTTTAATAAAACAAACAACACTAATACCGGCATGGATCACCAATTAAGCTAATAAATCTTTTTTTACTAAAGCAATATCTAAAAAAAATATCCAACATGTATCAGGATTTTTGTTAATATTGTTGTTCTTGATAAAGCGGAACAACATGGAATCTCTCATTAATAAATCAGATTAGTTTTAAAAAAAATATGTACAGTTCGCTAATTAATAAATCTTTTTTGTTAAAAAATTATGTTCATTTTTCCATCGACACATCCACTGAGGATTAGCAACTGTCGACTGGAAGAATTGATGAGCATTGCTTGGAGAGATTAGGGGTAGAAAAGACTTTTGTTGGAGCTCGGACATTGAAAGGCAAGGTTGTTGCTATGATCTCATCCCCCACAGTTCCCTCAGCTCCTTCCATTTCAGAAACCAGGCTGGACGGTTTTGAAGTGGACTTGCAATCTCTGAATAGAGAAATGTCCGACTTTCAGTTGGATATGATTCGAAGAATGGATGCAAGTCTTGAGGTTATGTCAGTAATGCATGCGAAGATAAACCAGATGTACCTCCTGAACGCCCTTACCCTTACACTACTGGTAAAATCCTGCCGCTAACTGAAGATGCAGCACAACACACCCAGGAAAAGGTGGAGAATGTGCTCATGAACTGCAAGCGCATCGTGCAGAATAAACGCATTCTCTACCCCACGCATGTCGAGCCTACTATTCTAACTACTGAGGAATATGCCATGGTAAAGGAATATCGGCTTGCTGAGGAGGAAATGAAGACTGGAATCTGAACTCAATGACATGAGCAACAAAATAGCCCAATCCAGATGGAGGAAGAAGTTTTGTGAGGACAGCCAGGAGTGAAGTTCAAAGTCTTAAAATTAGTTTCAAGGCCTTGAAATGGATGTCAAGGCCTTGACATGGATTTCAAAGCCCCCTTGGTTTTGATTTCATGGCCTTGATAACCGTTTGTGGACTTCGTTTTTTAAACTGTTTTTGGTTTTTGAAATACATTTGTGGGTCTGTAATAACTTTTTATATGTATCGCTAACATTGAATGTAGGTACGATATTTGTTTTGTCTTCCATCAAGGGGGAGATTGATAACTCCACCTTGATTATATGTTTTCTATGTGGATGATGGAAGACTTAATATTACAAGCGGTTTTATAAACTAACAAATATCGATTGTATTTGTAGATTGCATGTTTTGGATTGCATGTTTTGTGTTTGTTAAATATGTACAGGCCTTGAAAAGCATTTCAAAGGATGAACGCAGGCTTTGAAACTCATTGCAAAGGACAAGCACTGAGATCTTGAAAAGTAGTTCAAGGGATAAACGTGGAGGCCTTGAAAAGCGATACAATGGAGGATTTGGCTTATGACTTTTCAAAATCAAGATTCAAATCTCAACAACCAAATCTACCAAGGATCACAAGAAGATCTTCAAACAAGATATCAAGAGAAGATCTCAGCAAGCTCCAAAAACAAGATCTTCAACGGATTTGAAGGCAAGATCTTGGCCCCAACAATAAGATCTCACAAAAGATCTTAACAACCGATGCAAAAGGATAAGAAGATCTTTCCAACGGATCCCACACAAAGATCTCGGATCCAAGGATGATCTTCAACGATCCTCAAGAGAGAAGTCTTCAACAAAGATCTTCAACGTCTTGGAAGATCTTGGAGCGTGAACTAAGGATTTCAACGACAAAGATTTTCAACGGCTCTTTCAAGGAGAAGATCTCGAAGATGAAGATTCTCAAACGTGCGTCAAGGAGAAGAAGTAGATGAAGAAGATAGAAGATCTTACAACGGCTACTTCATCTCAACCAAACACCGTTTTCCATGGAGAAAGAAGAACATCACAACAGCACTCTTACAACGGCTAAAAGAGTTCTCCATAGAAGACTATAAATGAAGATGACATTTGAAGAGAATGACAAGCAAGCTTACACGGAAACATCTAAGTCTTCAAGCAATCAAACATCTTCATTCATTCCAAAAGTTTTTCTTCCTCTTAGCTTATAAAAATTTACATCCCTAGAGAGAGAAAAGCACAAGAGCTTCATTGGAAATCTAGAGAGTGTTATACTCGATGTGTGTTACTTTGCGAAGTAACTAGGCTATTATTTCTAGGTTAGAGTTGGAACTAGATCGTAGCATTGACTACAGTGAGGAAAGAAGGGGATTTTTTCTAGGTTGTATCTAGGACTCTTTGAGTAGATAATATATAGTTAGATCCTACGGGTACAGAAACCCTAGGACGGAGACGTAGGCCGTTACAGCTGAACTTCGTAAACATATCACCATGTCGATCTTTTTATTCCGCACTATATCTCGCTTAATTGTGACTAACTTTGTTTTGTAGGTTTTTCAATTCAAGGCCTTGACATCACTTTTATAGCCCTAGAAAACCAGTTTTGTCACAAAGAGCACAAATCAACTTCAAGCCTTGAAATCAGTTTCAAAACCTTAAGATAGATTTTTGCGAAAAGTTCTCATATTCTATTCAA
>BSUD01000003.1:47468854-47566404 GCA_033239045.1 Fagopyrum esculentum
CCCCCCCCCCCTCTCCTAGAGTATTTATATCCTTATTATTCACCTTTACGGTTCTTCAGATCTATCACTAGATCAAGAGCAAGATCCATCCAAGAAAAGGTTGCTAGCGTATTGGCAACATGTACATCTAAAGAGACTCTACTTGTGTCTAAGTCTTCTCTAGTGACATTGGTGTCTATTGTGGAAGGACCCTACAAGAGTGAAGATGATCAAGGAGACAATAAATTTTGCGTCTAAATCGAGATTCAAGCAAGACAGCCGAAATCTCAACCTTGAGAACGAAATCTTGCCCATGATCCCAACCGAGATTTGCTTATGTCGAGATTCACAAGATCTAGTCGAGATCTCATTAGTTAGTTCTTTCATTTTGATACCTTTAAAGCTCTAAACATTTTAAAGGTATATCTATTGTTTTTATCCTATCTTTTAGGATTGTCTTTATTTTATTTCTTTAGGAGAATCTCACTTATTTAATCCTAGGAGGTCGAGATCATTAGTTGGTAGATTTTGATTATTGTTTTACATATAAATTGTGAGATACTTGTTGATTAATTAACAAAGTGTGGATTTTATTAAATTCTATTCAATCAAAAAGAGAGTCTTTGATTGAATCGTTGTGACTCCTTTCTAGGTTGTGCTTGTGTGTGTTAATCTTCTTAGATGTTGGTGTTCCTAGTCTATTCAAGTCTCTCCTTGTGCTTGTCTTATTTAAAAGGCTTGTGTAAGGTTGAAGAAGGAAAGACTAAGGTAAACTCTTTGTTAAGGGGTTTTGATTCAATTGGTCAAGGTTCTTTACAAGAATGTTTTGGTTCGTATCTTCCTATATTTCCATCAATTCAATCTATATATCATCTTCTTATCTGACCATTATATTTCCATCAAAAGGCTAACTTTTTGTTTGATCGTGTAGGTTTACGGATTAGCAACTTGTCTTATTTAGAAGAACTTTCATCTTATTGATTTGAACTGAATTTGAGTTTAGAAGGAGGAAAAAAGAGGACCTGCCGATGAAAGTTCTACACTATATTGCTTCTTTTTTCATTGATTAATTCAAGTTTAAAAGGAGGAAAAAGAGGAGAAGAAGAGTGTTACCTGTGCCAAATTGTATTTTGGATCTGGGAGGAAGAAACATGATGAAGGTTGACGAGTCAATTGTGAAGTTCAATGTTGAGACACAGAGAGAAATTTTCAGAAAAATACCGTTTTGGAGAGATCTTCTCCTTTTTTTGTTTATTTAAAATTAAATTTAGATCAATCTCAGCCGTTCACTATAATTAAGGGTGTTTATGAAGTCGAAAAACAACTTCATGGGAGCTAGACTGACTTTCATTTCACATTTCAACAACTGTACTTTAAATTCAGTTGTCAATAATTGTACTATAAATTACGTTTTCAGCACATATCTTTCTTTGATTTCACATTTCAACAATTGTATTTTTAAATTCAGTTGTCAATAGTTGTACTATAAATTACGTTCTCAGCACATAAAAAAAAACTAAAACACCGACGCGCGCAGGGACTCCAAATAGTCACAATAAAAGTCGTATGAACCCTCTAAATTCAACTACAAAGAATGGTACGTGGACCTCAAACAACATTTTGACAGAACGGTGGAGGGGTGCAGATTTGATAACAAAACTCATACAAAAAGTGATTAAATTGAAAATGAACAATAAAAGGTGGTTTGGTGTAAAGTAATGTACATACCCGGTCATTTTGTGTAACTTCTTCTATATAAAAAGACTAGTTTAGCGCCCGTGCCGTGCACGGTCATTTTGTGTAACTACAAAGAATGGTACGTGGACCTCAAACAACATTTTGACAGAACGGTGGAGGGGTGCAGATTTGATAACAAAACTCATACAAAAAGTGATTAAATTGAAAATGAACAATAAAAGGTGGTTTGGTGTAAAGTAATGTACATACCCGGTCATTTTGTGTAACTTCTTCTATATAAAAAGACTAGTTTAGCGTCCGTGCCGTGCACGGGTATTTGAAAATATATTTCTTACAGTTTTTTTGTATGAGTAATTTTTTTAGATTTATTTTTCTTATTATATTTTGTTGATTTGATTACGAATGTTTATATTAAATAGTATACGCATATAAGAAAAATAATAACAACATAGTTGTTGACCCAGTTCGGGGCATTCCAAGCCAGGAGTGTCCACTATCTCTATATTATAAAAATCACAATATTAGTAATGTCAAAAAAAGTTAAAATTGTGTACATTAAATATAATAGATATCACGATGATAACCTTTGACGTGAAACCTCGAGCACATGCGCGACAGTCCGATCCTGAAAAAGAGAAGAAGATAAACTTTATATAAGTGTAAGCTCAAGGACGGGTTATGATCGCTTGATATTATTGATTGAAAACGAAATAAAATGAAGAAGAAATTCTAACGTACCTTAAATTATGTTGCGAAAAACTTCGTCAAATACAACATTAGTTGTAGTATCTTGAACCTTGCCCTTAGGGTCACATATCATAATCCTTAATCCATATATCCCTACTCGTCACTCTTGAGATAGCGACATAAAATTGGCCGTGACTGAAGACCGGTCTAGGCAAATATATTCCAACTTGTGCAAGGGACTGACCTTGACTTTTATTTATAGTCATAGCAAAACATACCATAACTGGGAACTGTCTCCTTCGAAATTTAACAGGAATTTTCAAGTCTGTGGGTGTAAGAATTGTTCGCGGAATGAAGACCTTATGACCTATATTGTTCCCAGATATTATTTCTGCCTCGATGATTTGTTTTCCAAGTCTCCTAACTATCAGTCTGGTTCCGTTACACAACCCAGCAGACTGATCAATATTTCTCATCAACATAATTGGAATTCCAACTTTCAGTCTCAAGACATGGTTCGGAAACCCAAAACACTTGATGCAATTCAAGAACTCGCTCGAGTAGAAACCATCATCAAGAGAACCTTCGCTTGGACATCTACTATCCGAACTCAAGTACTCTGTCACGTCTCCAGGTATCAATGATAGAATATAGTCATTAACCTTCTCAACAATCTCATTGGTAGGGGCGAGAATAGCTCTTTCTTGAAAGTAGCTCGGTGGATCCTGAATATTGTAACTCAAAGGATATACATGGTCAACAATAGTTGCAATCGGGTCACTTGTAGATGCAAGTAGGAGATCTTCGGGGATGGCAATTTGAGCTTCTCCATTAACACTTTCACCTTCCGTGCCATCTCCAATGCCCAATATCCAATCTGAAAACTCCTTAGCCTTTCGAGCTTCTAATTCAGTAACTCCACGTATAACCCTCATGTTTTGAGTTAATTTAAGCACCGTGCAGTGATCCCACAAATATGACGCATTGATTGCAGCAAAGACAATATCATGTCTACTTCCATGACTTACAACAGGCAATATTTGTCTAAAATCACCACAAAAAACGACAACGTTACCACCAAACGGGAGAAGTGAGCAGTCTGGATTATAAGATCGCATGACGTCTCTTAAACTTCTATCGAGCGCTTCAAAACAACATTTGTTAACCATGGGTGCTTCATCCCATATTATCAGCTTTGTCTTTGACACTAACTCAGCCAGATCCATACCTAAACATATAAGATTAAAACATTAATATATTGTTCAGTGTAATATGAACAATATATTAAAAAAGAAGTTTTAATAATTGAATAATAAGGTTTATACCTGCACGAATATTGCATGTTGAACTTTCGTCAACATTTATTGGGATGTCAAACCTCGAATGAGTGGTTCTACCGCCTGGAAGCAAGAGAGTTGCATTACCACTCGAAGCAACTATTAGAACGATCTCACATTTACTCCTCAAACCAGCCGAAAGGGATCTCCATATAAAAGTCTTTCATGTTCCACCGTATCCATAAAGAAACCCCCCCTTATCAGCGGACACAACACACATAATCTGACCATACACTCCCCTTTGCTCGTCGGTGAAACTGGAAACCAATTTGTCATGGTCCAAAGATAACTGGGATCGATCATAGTTTAGTTCATCTTGAATTAGTCTATTATGTTGCTCCATAATCAAGGCTTCGTCACGATAAGGCATAGACTTATTCGTCTTCAAACTGCCGCCGTTCCTCTGTAAAAGTTTCTCTATCTCAACCAAGGCGTAATTTTGCAGCACGGCATCATCTAATTGCAAATTTACGTACAAATAAACCAAGTTAAACATGTTTACTTACCTAGTACAAAATATACTAAACAAATTGAAAAAATAATGCAAAACTCGATTTTAATTCATATACATGAAAGAAAACATACCATTATTACGCAACACCCTTCTCTGTCGTGCAAGAATATCATCAGATAAGTACTTCCATACTTCGGCCCAAACCAGATGAGGCGACGACATGCTACCTGAGAGATACAACATGACGAATAAATTTCGAAGATAACCAGCAGTTCCCCAAAAACTTGCTTCTTTTATACCGTCAATGTATTCCCGGTCGTCATCCAACAACCCCATAGCATAACATGCTTCCCTAAATGTGGCATATAGTGTACCGTTGATTGTCCGAATTTCCTCGTAGCATGTAGGACCCTTAATATGATTCAGCAAAACCCTCAAGTAGTACCTCTCTCCAGACCCAGGTGCAACGTGGTATATCCTCCCTAGTGTATAACCCGCACCTTGTGTGGGTTTGTTAAAAAATAGCTTATCATATTACATTTTTTTACTATATTATATGTTGTTAACTTTATTAGTTATATGTTATGAGCTCGTATAAATAACGCGTCAAGTGTTACATAGTAAATGAGACCACGTAACCCATGTGTTGATCATTAATAAGTTTTATACTAATAAAAAAATTTTAAAATCTAATTTATTATTTAATAAATAATAATTTAAAGAAAAAGAATAATCATATAATTTAAAAATACCATAATCTGATACGGATTCAATTAGTAAAAAAAGATTAATTGGCTTAATTTGTGATTTAGTAAAAAAATTTAATCCGAGAAAAAACATAGGAGCGCCACGTCAGCATTAGTTTTGTATGTTTTAGTAAAATATGCAGAATATATATATGTATATTTAGTATATTGATAAAATAAGAATTACGAATTTAATAGTTCAACGGTCCAGGAATCAGTAGGTTACAAGGACCCACAAATTAGTAGATCACAAGGACCCACAAGAGCACAACGACCCACAAATCATTAGGTCACAACGACCCACAAATCATTAGGTCACAACGACCCAAAAATCATTAGGTCAAAACGACCAAAAAATTAGTAGGTCACAATGATTACATACAAATACTAATCCGATATGATTAAGTATTATATTTGATTCTGACCAAAAGGTTCAGAAATGTATGAATTTTATAAGCCTCAAACACTCTACATCTATTTATACATGTTTTTGAAGTGTCATCCTTTCCTCATAATCGATGTGGAAGAACAAAAATCATATTTTACAAAATAACTATGGTTTAATTAAAAAAAGATTTATTAGCTTAATTCGTGATTTAGTAAAAAGTTTAATCCGAGAAAAAACGTGGGGGCGCCACGTCAGAATTAATGTCTTTTGTTTTAGTAAAGTATATAGAATATATATATGTATAATTAGTATATTGATAAAATAAAAATTACGAATTTAATAGTTCAACGGTCCACAAATTAGTAGGTCACAAACGACCCACAAATCAGTAGTTCACAAACAACCCACAAATTAGTAGGTCACAAATGAACACAAATCAGTTGGTCACAACGAAAATTAGTAGATCACAATGACCCCCACAAATTAGTAGATCACAACTCATAACGACTGACAAATCAGTAGGTCACAACGACCCACAAATAAGTAGGTCACAACGATTCAAAAATCAGTAGCTCAGTAGGTCACAAACGACTCATATATCAATAGGTCACAAACGACACACAAATTAATAGGTTACAACAACCCACAAATTAATAGGTCACAAGGACCCACAAATCATTAGATCACAAGGACCGACAAATCATTAGGTCACAAGGACACGAGCATCAATAGGTCACAACGACCCACAAGGTATTAGATTAAAACGACCCACAAATCATTAGGTTAAAATGACATACGGATTAGTAGGTAACAACAATCCACATTCAAATACTAATCCGGTATGAATAAGTATTATACTTGATTCTGACCAAAAGGTCCAGAAATGTATGCTTTGTATAAGCTTCAAACCTTATAGTCTATTTATAAATGTTGTCAAACTATCATATTTCTCTAATAACCGATGTGGGATAACAAAATTTATATTTTACAAAATAATTATGGTTTCGTAAAAAAAAGGATTTATTAGCTTAATTCGTGATTTAGTAAAAAATTTAATCCGAGAAAAAACGTGGGGCGCCACGTCAGAATTATTGTCTTTTGTTTTAATAAATTATATTGATATATATTTAGTATATTGATAAAATAAGAATTACGAATTTAATAGTTCAACGATCCACAAATCAATAGGTCACAAACGACCAGAAATCAGTAGGTTACACTGACCCACGAATCAGTAGGTCACAACGACCCACGAATCAGTAGGTCACAACGACCCACGAATCAGTAGGTCACAACTACCCACAAATCAATAGGCCACAACAACCCACGAATCAATAGGTCACAACGACCCACAAATCAGTAGGTCACAAACGACCACAAATCAGTAGGTTACACTAACCCACGAATCAGTAGGTCACAACGACCCACGAATCAGTAGGTCACAACTACCCACAAATCAATAGGTCACAACAACCCACGAATCAATAGGTCACAACGACCCACAAATTCATAGGTCACAACTACCCTCAAATTCATAGGTCACAACGACCTACAAATTCATAGGTCACAACGACCCACAAATCAGTGCGTCACAACGACCCACAAATTATTAGATCAAATCGACCCACAAATCATTAGGTCAAGACGAACTATAAATCAGTAGGTTACAACGATCCGAAAATCAGTAGGTTACAACGACTCAAAAGGTCTAGAAATGTATGATTTGTATAATCTTCAAACCTTGTAGGTCTATTTATACATGTTGTCAAAGTGTCATTCTTCTTTGATAACCGATGTGGGACAACAAAATTCATATTATATAAAATAATTAAGGTTTAGTAAAAAAAAAGTTATTTGCTTAATTCGTGATTTAGTAACAGATTTAATCCGATAAAAATGTGGAGCGCCACATCAGTATTAGTAAAAAAAGATTTATTAGCTTAATTCGTGATTTAATAAAAAGTTTAATTAGAGAAAAAACGTAGGGTAGCACGTCAAGAATTAGTGTTTTTTTGTTTTAGTAAAGTATATAGATGTATATTTTTTATATTGATAAAATAAGAATAACGAATTTAATAGTTCAACGGTCCACAAATTAGTAGGTCACAAACAACCCACAAATCAGTAGATTTTAAGGACCCACAAATTAGTAGGTCACAACGACCCACGAATCAGTAGGTCACAACGACCCACAAATTAGTAGGTCACAACGACCCACAAATTAGTAGGTCACAACGACCCACGAATCAATAGGTCACAATGACACACAAATAAGTGGGTCACAATGACACACAAATCAGTGGGTCACAATGACACACAAATCAGTGGGTCATAACGACCCACAAATTATTGGGTCACAACGACCCACAAATCAGTGAGTCACAACGACCCACAACATATTGGGTCACAACGACCCACAAATTATTGGGTCACAACGACCCAAAAATCTATAGGTCAAAACGACCCAAAAATCTATAGGTCAAAACGATCCAAAAATCATTAGATCAAAACGACCCAAAAATTATTAGATCAAAACGACCCAAAAATCATTAGATCAAAAGGACCTACGAATTAGTAGGTCACAACAATCAACTCCACATACAAATGCTAATCCGGTATAATAAGTATTATACTTGATTCTGACCAAAAGGTCCGAAAATGTATGATTTGTATAATCTTCAAAGATTTGAGGTCTATTTATACATGTTGTCAAAGTGTCATCCTTCTCTGATAACCGATGTGGGATAACAAAATTCATATTTTACAAAATAATTAAGGTTTAGTAAAAAAAAGTTATTTGCTTAATTCGAGATTTAGTAAAAAAATTTAATCCGATAAAAATATGGAGTCTTAATTTTTATTTTACAAAATAATCAAAGATTCTAATTATGATTTAGTAAAAAAAGGATTTATTAGCTTAATTCGTGATTTAATAAAAAGTTTAATTAGAGAAAAAACGTGGGGTGGCACGTCAAGAATTAGTGTTTTTTGTTTTAGTAAAGTATATATAGATGTATATTTATTATATTGATAAAATAAGAATTACGAATTTAATAGTTCAACGGTCCACAAATTAGTAGTCACAAACAACCCACAAATCAGTAGATTTTAAGGACCCACAAATTAGTAGGTCACAAGGACCCATAAATTATTAGGTCACAGCGACACACAAATCAGTGGGTCATATAACGACCCACAACATATTGGGTCACAACGACCCACAAATCAGTGGGTCACAACGACCCACAAATCAGTGGGTCACAACGACCCACAAATCAGTGGGTCACAACGACTCAAAAATCATTAGATTAAAACGACCCAAAAATCATTAGATCAAAAGGACCTACGAATTAGTAGGTCACAACAATCCACTCCACATACAAATGCTAATCCGGTATAATAAGTATTATACTTGATTCTGACCAAAAGGTCCGAAAATGTATGATTTGTATAATCTTCAAAGTCTATTTATATATGTTGTCAAAGTGTCATCCTTCTCTGATAACCGATGTGGGATAACAAAATTCATATTTTACAAACTAATTAAGGTTTAGTAAAAAAAAAAGTTATTTGCTTAATTTGAGATTTAGTAAAAAAATTTAATCCGATAAAAATATGGAGTCTTAATTTTTATTTTACAAAATAATCAAAGATTCTGATTATGATTTAGTAAAAAAAGGATTTATTAGCTTAATTCGTGATTTAATAAAAAGTTTAATTAGAGAAAAAACGTGGGGTGACACGTCAAGAATTAGTGTTTTTTGTTTTAGTAAAGTATATAGATGTATATTTATTATATTGATAAAATATAAATAACGAATTTAATAGTTCAACGGTCCACAAATTAGTAGGTCACAAACAACCCACAAATCAATAGATTTTAAGGACCCACAAATTAGTAGGTCACAACGACCCACGAATCAGTAGGTCACAACTCAATGGGTCACAATGACACACAAATCAGTGGGTCATAACGACCCACAACATATTGGGTCACAACGACCCACAAATCAGTGGGTCACAACGACCCACAAATCAGTGGTCACAACGACCCAAAAATCTATAGGTCAAAACGATCCAAAAATCATTAGATCAAAACGACCCAAAAATCATTAGATCAAAACGACCCAAAAATCATTAGATCAAAACGACCCAAAAATCATTAGATCAAAACGACCCAAAAATCATTAGATCAAAAGGACCTACGAATTAGTAGGTCACAACAATCCACTCCACATACAAATGCTAATCCGGTATAATAAGTATTATACTTGATTCTGACCAAAAGGTCCGAAAATGTATGATTTGTATAATCTTCAAACATTTGAGGTCTATTTATACATGTTGTCAAAGTGTCATCCTTCTCTGATAATCGATGTGGGATAACAAAATTCATATTTTACAAAATAATTAAGGTTTAGTAAAAAAAAGTTATTGGCTTATACATAATAAAAATAAAAAGGATGTTTGACTATAACCTATAAAATCTTGGAAAATCTCAAAAAAAAAAAAAGTTACGTACAATTTTGAATAGAAGTTTGTTAGGTTAGTAAATAAAGCTTTCCTCCCACAAAAAATAAAGATTTATTGGCCTATAAAATCTTGGAGAATCTCCAACAAAAAAAAGTTACGTATAATTTTGAATAGCAGTGTGTTAATTTAGGAAAAAAAGATTTTATGGTTTAAAAAATATAGATTTATTGGCCAAAAAATTGTTTAGGAAAAAAAGATTTTATGGCTTAAAAAATAAAGATTTATTGGCCAAAAAATTGTGAGAGCTCCATTTGATTGCTGCTTCCACAACGCGCCATGTCATCAAATCATGTACTCTGTTTTAGTATGTACAATAGATAAGATATTTAAAAGATAGTTTTATATAATTATAAAATTAATTAGATATTAATAAATCTTAAACGTTAGCAAAAAATTTTCAATTACCTTATCTCTCATTATCTCTTAACACTTATCTGCACAAGTATTCAATCTTTTCAGCAAATTAGACTTAAGCATATAAATCATATTTCCCGGTACACTTTTGACAAATATCAATTAAAAAAATGAAACAATTTGGTTTATTAGGCTTTTTCTAATTTTGTGTTTAATAAATATACCCCATTGAGAGAAGAGTGTGTAGAGTTTGAGAATAAATACAAAAGGTTGGGATATATTTACTTAATTGAAAAATTAAAAAGCCTAATTACTACTATAGTTTATCAAAAAGGCCTAGTTAACAAAATTGCCCATTAAAAATTGTTGGTAGGTACTTGAACTTATGAAATTGAAAATCTTATTTTTTACATTTTTATTTTAAAGTTTTTTATGTTTTTTTTTCTTCTGATAAACGGGGTACACTACCCCACACAAAACGTTTCAAAAATGAGCAAATAACATACGAGACATACGAGGGGGACTAACTCCCCTAAGATCATCTAAAAGAATGGTCGAAACGCATGACGGGGGAGAGCACAACTTGTGAACCCGTGTGCTAAAGGAAAAGGCAAAAGTAGCGAGCGAATCCGCCGCCCTATTACCTTCCCTAAAAGTATGCCCGAGATCAATGATCCAATTTCGGGTGAAGAAGCCTTGGCAACAAGTGATCAGGCTGATAAGGGGTGCGAGGGACACACCCCTTTCCCAATGAAATCCACCACCGTAGTCGAGTCAACCTCCAAAAAAATATTGTGGGAACTGGAATCTCAAACAAGTTCTAGCCCATGGATAACGCCTCACAATTCCGATGCCGAAACCGAGGTGCTGCCAAGATTAACCGCCACCCCTTGAATCCATTCACCAAACTCATCACTAATAACCGCACCCACCGCAGCTCTCCCATAAGGGCCTCTCTTGGCTCCATCAGAATTGACCTTAACTTTACACCATCTAACCAGCATTTCCATAATTTGGATTGTGTTGTGAGCTGAACCGCTACAGAAAGAAGTAGTGTTCTCTACAAAGCGCCTCTTAAGATTTTTATGTTTTAACTTTATAACTATTTTTTATTTCCGGGAAAATTCTGAAAACATTTGAAAAATGAGTCTGGACTTAAACAAAAAAATTATTTTAAATTTTTTCTACTTTAAACATAATTTTTATTCATTTAATTAAAGATTAAAAATTAAAATAAAAATAATCAGATTCTCAATTTCAATATAAAATACATTTTGTATTCCAATTGAGATTAAAATAATATATATATATATATATATATATATATATATATATATATATATATATATATATATATATATATATATATATATATATATAGGGGTATTATCAAAATAATTGACAACAAATGATTACATTTTAGGAGTGTTGTAAAAAGGTCAAAACGGACGTTAGAAGGTCGGAGTTCGTTCCGTTTTTCCCTTGAATGGATTTGTCTAGATGAAGTGGAAGAACGAGGGATTGAGGGAGACAATTTATGGAAAAGAAGAGGTGAGATTAAGAGAACGATGAGGAGGAAAACGGTCGATGGAAGAGAGAGAGGAGGATGAAAACTAAAATTTAATGAGGCCGGAAGTTCAAATGAGTAATAAGACTTTATTAAGTTGTATATATTTTTAAATTGAACATAATATAAAAAAAACTATGTATTATAGACCATTTGCCTACGAAGTTTCATAAACAAAAAAAAAAATCTTCTCCAGTGTAGAATCCATCTAGAAGCTAGATGTCTTTTTGTTCCGTATCTATATTATGTGAAGAAACCGAAAATTTTAACGAAATTTACGATAAACCAGTCGACAATGGAATAACTCACAAAATTTATATGCTAAACTTCCTTTCTTGCGTAAGATACGTGAGGACATCTTGTTCCAAACATTTCAACGTCATAAAACTTATAAATCCGCACTATAATTTATGAGTAGTATAAATAATATGTATGGAAAATAACGCTAGTTAGCTTAAAATTGAAGTCATAGATTGCTTGTGGGATGAGCCACTTCTGCTTCAAATTAAAGAATCGTCTTCAAACCAAAATTTCCGCCTCTACATTCTGAATTTTGGTTACCTTTAAACTTATCATCTACTTAACATCCACTAAATTCAACGTAACTCATCCAGATACTCAAACATTCACAACTCGTCACTACTCAAAAATCATATTTGATTGATTACACATGAGCAACACTTTACAAATCAGAACAAAACCAAGAGCCCAAAAAACAATTTGAAATCTTGATAAAATTACAGAACAAACTGGTGTAATCAAAAGTAATGATCACTCTGCTCTAACCTTGATTGGTTTCAGCTGTAGAGATTGAGGAGAGGTAATGTTTCTCCTTCGCCATAGATTAACCTCCTCTCTTGGCTTCATCGTCCCCATTACCATCGGTGCAGAGAAGGGAATTATCGGTTCCTCCACTTCCTCATCACTACTATATCTCCCAAATTCCTCATCGGAATGGCAATTCCGATCATCAAGATCGTTCACCGGAGCAATCTGTGCCGTCCAATCGAAATTCGCGAGTGATTGCCGCCCACTAGCGAATCTCTTCATCTGACCTAGAGAGGGATTCGGTTGGGTGTGGGTAGACCCACCACAATCCCCTGCAGACGACTTGGATTTCCCTGTCCTCGACCCGGACCCGAACCCGACCCCGAAAATCTTGAGAATCTTGGAATCCTGTTTCTTAACTTTCTCTTCTTTCTTTCCCTTGTGATGAGTATCATTACGCATATGCATATCCACCATCATTTTCTCTTTCTTTTTCTTTTCCTTGTGTAGCTTGATCTGGCCAATGCACGACACTTTTGGAGAGGAGGGCTCTTGTGTTGATCCTAAGCCAACATCATAATCATCGTCCCCGGGCCTGCTTCTCCTGGGCCTTCTCCGGGCCTCGTCGGGGATGATGGAGACTATAGGCCCGGAGAAGCCCGACGACGAGTAAAGCTTCTGCTTGTCTCTCCCAGGGCTGAAGATTGGGTTCTGGAACGAGACAGCAGAAGCTGCTTTAGGAAGATACTTGAGTAGTTTGCTCTTTCTCTTGGTTGTTTGGTTCATCGCCATCTTCTTTGGTTTTGTGCTGCGACAAGCTGTACATATATTGGGTTACAGAGAGCAGCAGAGAAAGCTGCAGCGAAAATTGACCCTTTCAGAAGGGTTTTTGGTGGTCAAATATTTAGATGAATGAAAGAAATGAGAAATGGGTAATGACTAAATACCTCTTTTTGTCTCTACCTTACCGCTCTAATGGTTTCTGCCTAATCTTGTTTAGGAAAAGATTTGCCAAAACTGGGTGTTCACCTTTTTAATTCACTGTATATACAATAAATCTTAGCAATTATTATTATAATTTTCATATCTCACATACTCAGTATATGGTTCGCTTTTTTTTTTATGGTTTATATCCTTGCTCATATTTATTATTTACTACTAAAAATAAATATTTTTAGGATGAATTGGTCGAATATGAATATAAGGGAACGTCTGGTCAACGGAAATTTCAAAATGATATTAGGTGAAGACTAATTATAAATTTATTGTCAAATTTGGTTTGGGTTTGGATAGGATTCACAAAAGAAATTAGAGTTGTTTGAAAAAATACATAAAGAAGTTGGTTGATGCTTTTTAAAGAAAAGGTCATTTTATCGATACATTACTCGTATGAACAAATGGCACGCAACTTAAGAAGACCTAATCAAGATTTATGTGCTTCATTTATTTCCCACGAGGTATGAATGGCCAACTATGTATTTTATTTTTCTTTTTACACAATTAGTAGTTAACAGATGGACCTACCCACAAGAATTTTAGGTCCACTTTCGTGAAAATACATTTTTTTTTTCCATAAATGAAAAATTCCACGTATTAGACCAGGAAGTAGAATACCCCACCGTCAAATCAACCCTTTTTCTAATGAATCATGCAATTTAAAGGAATGGATGCAAAGATGTTTTTAGTTTATATTAGTATTTTATATTCGGCGGGCCTGAGATATGAAGGTATATCAGTGAATATACTTACACAAGTCACGGGGTCTTATATTAAAATTAATTGGCAACATGAAGAGTAATATATCTTACTAACATATAATTTTAGCTTTTTAATAGCATTAAATGTCTCATATTAAGATCATATTTTGCTTCACATTAGGTTTATATTTTATTTCATACAATTAACTCTCCCAATTAAATTTTGTTTTTGTAACTCCTAACATTGATTCATATTACTTTCATATTTTATTTCATTCTACCAAATTAACTCTCCCATTAAATTTTTTAATTTTGTAACTCCTAAAATTAACTACCCAATTAAATCCTAACATTGATTTCATATTAAACTATTTTATCCACTTGTTTTTAGCTATAAAAACTCCTCCTAAGAAAAGGATTGATGGACTTTTTGTGATTGAAAGAGTTTCGAACATTGACTTTTTAAGAATTCTCTCAAACACATTGTTTAGGCCGGAAAATCTGACATCGGTTTGTATTTCAGGTAAAACTTGGTGGTGCTTCCATACGTTCATCATTGACATCAGTTTGTATTCTAGGATTGTGTTAAATTGTTAGACATTATATGTTATATTATTATCAACACACTCCTTGATTTCTAATTCTAAACTTGAATCTGCTGGTTGAATTCTGCAGCAAAGCCTATAGCTTGTGTGAATGAGTTTACAGCTCAGTTGCAGATCCTGGAGTTGCTCTAGAAATCGATCACAACAATCATGGTTATCAGTCAAGCAAAGTCACTCCAGAAACCGATCACAACTTCTTCAAAAGCAACACCTTCTTCGTCATCATATTCTTGTTTCAATTCTTTTAATAACATTAATTATCTCCTATTAAGACCTTATTTTGCTTCACATTAAATTTATATTTTATTTCATATTATCGAATTAACTCTCCCAAATAAACTTTGTTTTTTTAACTCCTAACATTGATATTTTATTTCATACCACCCAATTAACTCTCCTTTTTAATTTTGTAACTCCTAAAACTGACCACTCAATTAAATCTCAATATTGATTCCTTATTAAACATTGACTTTTACCCTATTTTGTAACTCCTAGAAAAGATTGATGAGCTTGTTGTGATTGCAAGAGTTTCGAACATTGACTTTTAAACTATTTAACCATTGTCTCTAATCTTTTTACCCTATTTTAAATTGACCACTCAATTAAATCTCAATTTTTTTGAAGATTAACTTGATGATTAACTCCTTCAAAATAAATCAAATAGTAATTAAGTGTACAATCACGTTTCTTCCGCGCGCGAAGTGCGCGGCCACGTCACTAGTGTGCCTATATGTTAAGCTCACGTATGCAGTATAACCGATGTGGAATTAGTGGCAGAGCCAAAAATTTTTTTAAGGGAGTAAAAGATAATTGTATAAGATATTTTGTATATTAAATTAAAAATTAAACACTGAAATCTATAAATTAAATAAAAATAAATGTATACTAAAGTTTTCGTACTATAAATTAGAGATTTCGTTGTACATATTTTCTATTTAGAGGATAGTTAAATTAATTATATATTTTTTGTTTATTTTATAATATATTGTCAAATAAATTAGGTAGTGGTTGATGAATTATTGTATTTGAAATTATATCGTATTGATTACATTAGATTAACTACAATTTTATTTAATAATAAACTTCACTTAATCTCCATCCACATATATGTATTTTTTAAATCAAACTATACAACAAGAAGGTTTGTTTTGTATATTAATTTTAAAGTTGTGTTTTATAAATAAATTGTAAAATAAAACTAATCGATGGTTGATAAGCTAGTATGTTAAAATTATATTGTGTTGATTATAAATTAACAGTTAATACAATAATAAACCTCAATTAATCTCTCCATTATTTATATATATTGTATTTGCTTAAAATAAAATCAATAAAAACAAAAAAAGTCTTTTGGGTGTTCCTAGAACTCGAACACTATACTCCAAGGAGCTCGTTCCATCTATTAGTTGAGCACTTGAGCTATCATAGCAATATGAGTCATATCCACCTAAGGAAACATAATCTCGCTGGAAGTAAGGGTACAACCCCTCAGTTACCCCCTTGTATTCGCCCGTATGTGGAGCAATGCACATATCTCAACAATTTATAATTATCGATTTTCTAAAAAAATTAAAAAAGTTACCACTTGCTACTCACCATTCTTGTGTGAACTATAAAATGTGTTCCTATGTTAAAGTTCATTTGGACTTCACACAGGAAGTTAAATGCATGCGAGAACAAGTGGGCATTATATTCAAGTTCTCCATATAAGTCTAATAGAATTTCATACTGATATTAATTAACAACAAGAACTATGGATGACAAATGACAAATATTTTTTAAAGAACAAAACAGAAAGAGAAAAACTCAAAAAGTGTGGTTAAAATACGGCTGAGGGTTGATTAGGTAATACTTTGGTTAAGGCTTCGGGCGACAGTAGTGGAAACACTCACGCAATCTTAATTTTACCCAAAACCTTTTAAATAAAAGATGATGCGTCAATTTATATGTATAGTCTTATTAGCATTAAACACAATCCCTCTTATCAGTGTAAGCAACACTTCTTCGATCGTTCTAAGCGTTCTATACTCCATATCCCTTTCAAGATTATGTATCGATGATTTTCAAAATCGTAGTACTTTTTGCAATGATGAAGAATATTTGGTGGATGAAATTTATTTTGATAATGAACCTTTAAGGATAATCATTATTTCTTGTATGCATAAATAATTTTCAAAGTTCTAAAAACAAAATAAATAACTTGTAAAGTGTATATATTGATTCTATTGTCTACTTGTGCTATTTAGTTAACATACTCGTTATTTCATGATAGTGTAGACATTTTAGTCCTTCTAAGAGCTAAAATGAAGTTATTTTCGGAAGAATATTTTTTACATACTAGTTCTCCCCACGATCGGAGGTTTTCATGAAGATTGAGTCGATTGAGAAGCATGAATTAAGAAACCAAGTCAAGAATCTTATCAAGGCATAAAAATCTCATTTTTCGAAAATCCTCTCATCATAAGTTTTGGACATTTACATAGTTGTAAAGTTTCGAAATACCTTCGAAAGTAGTATTCATGGGTTTTCTAGTACCAACCAAAGCAGAAAATCTAGTTTCACTAAAGTAACAAAATGTTGTCAAAAGTTATTTGCGTGATCAAGTCGGCTTATCATTTACCATAGCATATCGTCTGAATTGCTCTACCAATCAGCCTATTTGTCCCACCAACTACATATTGTTTTGATACTCATATCATGCCACAAATGAGAACATGAATATTTATGCCTATAGCTTTCTTATTCGAAAATTCATTATAGGTTTTGATTAATTCCTCTTTTGAGTGCTCTTTAGATCTAGATTTGTCAATAAATTTACCAGATTTAATAGTTTGCTATGTTTTCTTGGCCAATTATCCCGTAATTGAATTGGTGTAATGTGATGGTATAATATATTCACACGGAAATGAGAATCCCAATTGCTTTATTTTTGTAAAATTTGTGGATGAAGACCTCACTTTATGTTTGGGATTTATAGATAAGGTCTTTTCGACGGACCTCTTCCATGTCTTCTCTCAATTTCTTCCCTTCTTCTTTGTGTCGACGCTCTCCCTTGAGATTCGCTCCAACATGGTTACGTCAAATTCTTCTTTGGTATCCCCTCATTGGTTCTCCATCACCTTCTTTGTTCAATACCCTTTTCTAATTTATTTTTGAGTCATCAACCAATGTTCTTGACTCTTGATCCTCGATCACGTACAAGATGACGAAGCCGACTCCAGTTGAAATTGGTTGTTGTCGACCACCATCTGAGTATGTGCCCTTTCCTACACCTTATAAGAAACTCTTAAAAACATAAATGTTATTTTTACTTGCATACATATGAAGAATAATGCTTCTATTTTTATTTATGTATAGGTTGACTACATATTGTTTAATAAATTCAAAGTAGAACCCAACCCATATCATGGTGGAGAATATGAATTATAAACATTTATTGGAAATATACAGTATTGTCATCATGGTTATGTTTGATGAATATGTTTCTTGTCACATGACTTACAAAAACTTTCAAGAATTAGTTGTTAGTGTAGTTGTAGATCTCCTATTACGGGTGCCTGCATACAATGCACGCTATTTATACCTAGTACGTATTAAAGGAGTCAAGCTTTTAGGAATAGTCCATTTTTTTCTCCTTTCTTCTACTAAAAATTACACAAAAATCAACCCTTTAATTTTCTTCATCATTTTCTCCTACATTCATCCCTACCTCCTTGCCATTCTTTTTACCTTCCATTTTGGAATTTGTTTTTTTCAAAATAAGCACCCCTTGATCATTAAAAATCATACATACTCCAAATCTATTAGGTTAGGTAGTACTTCCAAAATGAAAACCAAAGAACTTTTTTGTTAGCCACCATCAATCTTGACTACAAATTTCACGTCATGTACCACATTTAGGAGGCCAGCAGAAATTTCTTAATTTTAGTTAATGATAATTAAAGGTAATTAACCTAATCATCAATAATAATTGATCCATAATTCACGAATAGTGCGTAAGTTATTGGTTTCTTAGCGGCTAAACAAGACAATTTAGGAATACAATATTTACGAGAAAGTTGTGGAATAATTATCCAAACAATATTCCGAATTTATTGTTCCAATTTCAAGAAGTTTGGAGAAGGGACTCAAACTGCATTCGGATCGGCAAAAGGATAATTATGAACTTTGCTAAAGGATAATTATCGTCGTTGTTATAAATAGCGGAAATTCAATTTATCAATTCATTTCCTTTTCAATCTTCTCGTAAAAGCTTTGATTTCTCTCAACCTTCAAATCCAGATCCACTCTTCGTTTGTAATCCGATTTCAAATCCGTTTGAGTTTTTGGATTCCTCTCTTTGTCTCTTCATTTCAGTACCAATGTTTTACATTTCCGAGGAAAGAAAGGTCGAGCATATATGCTACTGTCCAGTTCAATCGCCTAGATTCCAGTGAATTTGATGGTGTCCGAGCGTAGCCTTCGTCATTGTTATTCTGAATCTTCTTTCGGTTAGTCAATCGGGTTAGTAACGAATAAATTATGAATTTATTTGTTTTTCGTATTGTGATTTGACCTAAATTGACCTTAAACTTGTCAAAGTGGATAAATGGAAGTTCTATTATGTTTATTTAATTATTTTGATGATCTTTGACTCTTTGATTGAGAAGATCTAATAACGGGTGGTTTTGAAATTGCCTTCGGGCAAAACGTTGCGCTACTGAAGTTTAATTAGTTTAAGGATTAATTAATTAAATTAAGATTCGAGAAATTTTGTAAAACTAATTAAATTCAAAGAAATGAATTTTATTGATGTTTAAAGTGATAAAATTAATATGGGGAATATGATATTTTTAACACGTGTTGTTAAAGGATTTGGTCTAACTATAACTTAGTTGCTTTGTGAGCGTATCTTGGTAAGACTTCGAACTTACTTAGCTTCGATCTGTAGAAACTCGTGCCTGAGATATTTATATCTTGTTGTGTTGAATTGTGAATGATGATATGCATTTTAATGTTATGTGGGAAACATGCTTGTGTTTTATGATGATTATGATGATGTGATGTGTAAAACATAACTAATGTTATTATCGTGTATATCATGACATAGTTATGAGAAATGATTTAATTGACATTTGTTAGCATGTTGAGGCATGGTAATGTGTGACATGATAAGCTTGTTGAGAGGTGGGATGTAACAACCCGAATTCCGCAGGACTAGGGATGCTACGGGCGCAGACCTCACAATGAGTCCCGACCCTTAGTCTGACAACAATTTCGCCGGATCTTGCAACAAGGAACAAATAAAGGCCAAAATCGAAATACATTTCATGCAATGTTATGATACCCGAATACTTAAAGAAAGAAAGACTCGAGCCGTCCTTATAACGTCATCAACAATATAAAATTTATAAACAACAACATAAAGACTTAAATTCCCGAATCGTCCTATGATGTACGAGAACCCCGACTGTCCACTCCTCCGGATCACTCGGCAATATTCTTAACATGCAAGACATCTACAAGCGGTATAAAACCGTTAGCTCACATTCTAGGCATTAGATAGATAGTAAAGGCACATACACAAGCAAGCAAACATAAAGACACATCGTGCTCATACACACAAGCCGGTTATTATCTTCTCTTTACGTCATTCCGTTACTAGTTCCATTCATTATGATTGTGACACGAGAAGTATTATGACTCTCGCCCCTGTCCCCGTGTAACCAACAAGAGTGGTGCGGCGCGCTCCCCGTATACCATGTGGAGTGGTGAAGTAGCCCGCCCGTATACCGTGTATGGTCTGGTCGCAGAGAACCTCACAGTCTTCCTCGGGAGCTGAGCAGTGATGTCACCGCCCGATAAGCGTATGCTAGGGCCAATAATACATATATGAGCCATCTTATTCCGGTTTCATGGTTTAATCAAATAAAGCACACACCACCGTCACACATCCAACTAATACGTAAAAGCGAGCTAAGTAAGTCCGGAGACTTACCTCGTCCCAACGATCAACCAAGAACACCCGATCTCACTTCCCGTAGGAATATAATCAAAGTATGTTCACGACAAGGCACAATAATCAACATCTATCACTCATGTTAGAAGTCCTTAAACTTCTAACCCAAAGGACCTCTACAAGGTCATACAACTCACATGTTAGGACAACACGTTCCTAGTCTCGATGATCTCAACTATAGCACGCTATGCTAGGATGCTCACGTCCTATTCCACAACCTCAACAATCATACAACCTCAACTCATAGATTCTCACAAGTTCAACATACAACTTAAAGCCATAAGCAATCTCACAAGATAACATCAACACCTCAAGCCTTAAAACATTTCACAATCCTCAAACACTCACCTAAGGTCCAAAGCCACTTCTTGGCATTCACTCTAAGTTATGATAGATCCAACCTAGCATGATTCTACCACTAAACATAACTAGATTGAGGAAGAAGGTACTCACACGAGGTCAAAGGCGGAAGTCGATCTACGGATGTCGAGTATGGATTCGTTGGCCTTTATCGGGGCGCTTCCGTACCTAAAACTGAAGCTAAGCAAATTTAGCTTATACGCTAAATTTGAACGGAAGATAACTTATATAAATATAAGGTAATGAATCATTTTTAAAACCAAGGTTAAAACAAAACCGCTCAACATTTTCCGGGTAAATTATACACTTACAAAAACATGGGTCATAGTTTGCAAATAAATTTTATGGGCCTAATCTGTAATTAATCCAACAAAGGGCATAATAGTTAAATCTTAAAAGTTGGGTCATAAACTGTAAACAAAAGTTTGGCCATCTTTTGTAATTAATCCCACAGGGCAGATTCTGAAATTTCCAAAATTAGTGCCAAAACTGTAAATACAAAGTATGGGTAAAATATGTAATTAACTTTGGGAGCTTTGTGTAATTATACCCAATCTCTGGGAGCCCCAATCGTAAAATATTTAAAGGGTTTTCTGAACTCAGATGTTGCTGGCAGCGAGAGGCAACACTAGAGGGTGGTAGGGGCTCTGGCAAGGCGAAGACAGGAGAAGGGAGGCTCCGATGGGCTCCATCCGGTGGTCGTTTGGTGGCACAACGAGGCAATGATGATTCTTCGGTGAGGCTCAACATAAAGAAAAGAACTCGAAGTCTAGGAAGTTTGCTAAGGGGGTGCTACTGCTGCTTCCGGCGACTCGATAGGGGAGGCGAGGGGGATCGAAGGCTAAAGCTTCATCCTCCGGTGTGTTGCACAGTGGCGATGAAGAAAGAGAGAAAGGGGTGAGGTGAAGGTGATTAAAGAGGCTGTAGAAGGTTGTTCGAGAGAGCTGTGAGCTGGAAGATAGGGGAGAGGGCAAACGGTTGGTGTCCTTGAGAAGTCGAGAGGGAGATTGAGTGAGGGAGTGGATTAGGTGAGGGCCGAGGGGTCGGGCTAGAGAGTAGGCTCAGTTAGGCGGGCGGCTAAGATGGGAAAAGTGAGCTGCCAAGGAACACGGACACACCATCCTGGCGTGGAAGAAAAAAGAAAAAAATGAAATAAGAAAAGGTAAAAATAAAATAGGAAATCGGGAATAAATGAACTCGATCTAAAATACTGGAACGGGATTTTTGGTTTGGAAAAACCTTTCCAAAATTTTCCGAAAATAAATAAAAATACGGAATAAATGTATACTTAAGATATATAAATATACCGTTTTATGGTAAAATATCATTGAAAATTATTCAGGCTATTAAAATAGTAATAAAAATACGCAAAAATCAAATATCGAAAACATGCCTAAATTTTGGGCATTATATCAGATCCTCCTAAAAACAAGTTTTGTTCCGAAACTTGCTATACGTGGAACTTCTCGGTCCCTAAGGCCGATGTATAACACTCAAACTAAGAAGGCTTAAACGTTCTAATCTATACACACAAACTACTCGAACTACTACGACAAGATATATCGGTCATATAGCACATTCCCACACGAGGCACAAACTACATATAACATCACACAAGCACATAACTCAACCAATGGAAGAACTAGGTCTAACCCGTCGATTCTATCGATGCTACTAGCTTAGCATAAAACTCAACCAAAGATACTATTCTCCGTCTTCCAGTTAGTCTCATCGGTTCCTCGTTTGTCACTAGATCATCATGACTGACAACATGTCTCGAATCATGTATGTACTCCCTCGATTGATACATATGAAACACCGGGTGAACACCCTCTACTCTCGGCAACCACGCCAACCAATAAACCACTTTTCCAACTGGCACTAAGATCTCAAAAAGGTCCGATATATCAGCAACTCAACTTCCTTCTCGGGTCTTCCTCAATGCACCATTTCCATTATGTTTCTCTTTGATTTTCTCTAACAAAGAAGATCGAACTTCAAATTTACACCGTCGGCTTTGGTTCTTGTCAAACCAACTTTGATGTTACGTTTCCTCAATTCTTGTTGCAAGTTCTATGTAATGAAGGAAATACTTTACTTCACACTGCTTCTACTAACAAGATATGTATGCTATTACTTTTACATCGTTCCTCAATACTACATTAAGACCATGTCTTGGAGAATCACTTGTACACTTCAAACCGATCATACCTCGAGGAAATTCCAAAATAGTTGCACCAATGAATCTCCTCTTAACTCTCAACAACTCCATTTTTAAATTTTTGTCCAACTCAATACTTCATTATCATCCGGAGTAGGTTATCCATAGATGATGTTACTTGAAGAATCTCTCCACAAATCCAGTAATGACCAGCACATCCAAGAAAACTTGTAACTTCTTTCACATCCTTCGGGGATTGCCATTCCGAGACAACTTATCATACAACTTCTCTCTTCTTCAAGAGTAGACCAAAATGTCTTATCCGGGGCATTAGTAAGCCCATATTGAATCACTACAACCCGTAGTGACCAGGGTTCGTCCGGAATGCCGCATTTGCAATATCCCAATCTCGAATTATTATTTGGTGACGAACAAACTAAAATCATTCTTAGAAGAGACTGCCGACCCTTGCAACCGGTTGAGTAGATCATCTATCCGTGGTAAGGGATACTTGTTCTTCATTGATATCTTGTTCAACTCAAGGTAATTGATGTACAAACGGAGATAATCATCTCTCTTTTTGCAAACTAGTGTTCTCCATAACAACTTCAAATGAAGAGTTCAAGATATATTCCAATATGAACTTCAATCAAGATTTCAAGATCACGTCGGGTGTTCTCTCTAGTAGTGCATTGGTTCTAATGAACCTTTATCAAGAAGTCCTTGCAACTGGTTATTCGAATGCTTCTTCAACTCACGTATCTTCACAAATGTCATTCCATACAGTGCCTTAGATACCGAGATTGATTCAAGCTTGACCTTAGTGGAAAAATCCACATTTTGACGTATTGGAAGTCTTGGTACGTCATCAGGAAGACGTTGGGAATTCCACCATTAAATGGAAATCCGTAATATCTCGATTCTGTCTTTTCTTCTCCCGTCACAGAAAAATAAGACCGACACAACCTTGTATTGACACTTTACAAGTGGTTATGGTACTAATGGTCTACTCCGCTCTTTTGGGATGATATCCTTAAAAAACGTGTATTGATCCATCTTTAGCTACAATATCGACTGTTCTCTTTCAAAGATTCGTCTTTTCTTGAATTGGAAAGATTTGCTTGAGTATTATGATCTCGTGGCCTTATTTAAGTATTCCTTTAACTTAATCCTATTTTCCCTCTTTGATGACACGATTGTAAAAATATTCTAAGGTTTGTAACTTATGAGCAACCATAGGGGTCCAAAATGCACGACTTTACCGCGCTTCAAAACAATTGACCTTATCTTCTTTGCTTTCCATGACATCCCAACATATGGGAGGAGCTCTTCGTATTCTACATAAGCTTTCACCATAGCCATCCTTTCTTCAAGTAGGCGTAGAAATTTATACTTCACTTTCTTATGTATGTCAAATCGATCGTAGAGGTTCTAACCACAATCTTTCACGCAGTTCTTGTACATCCCATATCGACAACAACTTCAAAACTTCAGCCTTCTCTTACTCTTGTTGGTCACCTTAAGCGTCTCATAGTATTCCATGAACAATCTTCACAACCGTACTAGTATGCCCCATGGAATACGCTAGAAGCAATTCCCCATCCAAAACCACTGAAATATCCCACTCTTACTTCTCAAGTGCTAACGTCATAAGCTCAAAGCTTACAGCGTTACTATAATTTAGGTTCCCCGTTTCATGCCAACACTATCATAGCTTCTCTGTGTGAGTCAGGAAAACTGTGACTCAACTTTTGCTCGCGAAAACATAACTTCCATTTCATTAGTACAAACATACCATGCATCCTCTTTATGTATTCTCCTTTTTCATACAACAACAAAAGAAGCTCCACTTTCATCTTGGTTCTTCTAGTTTTTATCACCCTAATCAAACCTTAAAAGTTTGGATCCGTGTCATTCCCCCATATGCCAATCCCATGACCTAAGAAGGTCGCATCAGGTCAATCCCTTCCCGGGAGGTCGCTTACAGTTATTTGCTTGAACCCATCGAGGCTACTTGATTACGCCATTTGCTCTTCCGTTGATATAACTCCTTACTGCTGACATTAAACCACCAAGAATATTCCAAGGTCTTGTTACCGATCCTTTATGATCCAACAGTCTGGTTGACTCTTCCAATCTACACTCATCAATAGACAACCCGCACCTGTGCGTTCTCGGTTGTCACCGATTAACTTGCATCTGACCTTCTCCAAAGTCAACATCTTACCATTATACTACACTTCTCATGTTACCGTTCTCGTGAAGGCTACCCTCTCGGGGTACTTTGCCTTAAGCTCCGCTAGCTCATACTACAGTCCATGCTTCCCTCTATAAGATAATTATACCTTCTTGGGCCATGTTATATAATCTGACCCACCTTCATTGCATAACCGCTCTCCCATGATGTATTGTAAGTGCATCTTCTCAAATACTCTAACCTTAGTTATCCTCTACTCGCGTTTTTCTTGATTGGTATCTTAAATATTTCGATAAATAAAAGCTCCTTGTTGAGTCTCGTATCTTTTGAGAACGTCATATATACATACTTTCCTCTCCTTGTCGTTGCTCAGCCTTATCAACATAACGGAAACATGTTGACCCCGCTAAAGAAATTCTACCTCGGGAACTTTCACCATGTAATTTTTCTCGTAATCTCTCATATGTCTGAAGAAGTCGCCCGTTCAAAATCCCATAAAATCGACACTTGACCTTCTAGTACCTCCGTAAGCTTAACTTACGGGTCTTTTAATTCTTTCTTAATTGGTTCGGCCAATCTTCTCATCTCAACTCCCATGCTTAGGAGTGCCTATGGAATATTTTACCTTAATTGAAACGCCACTTATATCCCCGAGCGAGACTGTACTCCTATCTACTTGATTCATGTCTTCATTTTATCGGCAAGAAACTTGGAAAAATCTGAAGTTTGTTGTCTCTAGTTTCTTCATTGATGCTCCATCATTGCTTCCTCAGAACCACTCTCATGTCTCCATGTCGCCTCATTACTTGTATAGTTTCACTCTCAATTTCTCTTAAGTTGTCTTTAGGTTCCCTTCTACTTGTTCGTCCTTGCTGTTAATGTCCTCTTTAGTCTTCATATGATTGTTTTGACATCCCCCAAAGAAGTCCAATGAATTGCCAGAACGTGATGCTCCACTCGGTACTTGAGCATAATCATCTTCGTATGTACACTATCCAAAGCAATACGGCATTGTCCAAGGGGGTGATGATAGCTTCCTATCATTTTAATTATAAGGTCCACTATTACTAATATGATACTAGCATACCATAAGTTTATGTATATATAACAATATATATATATATATATATATATATATATATATATATATGTCTTATGTTCATAATGCTACAAGCACATCAAGTCCAGAAAAACAACTATAATCATACAAAATCCAAAAGACATAGTTATAGTCCACATATATAACTACAATCCAACAACTAAGCTGCCAAGATCCGCGGAAGGAGTGGTGGTCCCATAAATTTTATCCCAAACCGACTATGCTCGTGATTTGAAAACGAATTTCATTTGAAACCTCAGAACCCTTGCGGGTTCTGTCTGTATGTCTATTTGGCCTTTAGAAGATTGCGAGTGTCATTGTTGTCAACCTAGGGCTTTGATACCATATTGAAACAATCCGAATTCCACGGGACTCGGGATGCTACGGGAAGAGACCTCACAATGGGTCCCGACCCTTAGCCTGACAACAATTTCACCGGATCTTTCAACAAGACACAAATAAAGGCCAAAACCAAAATACATTTCATGCAATGTTATATTACCCGAATACTTAAAGAAAGAAAGACTCGAGCCGTCCTTACAACGTCATCAACAATATACAATATATAACAACAACACAAAGACTCAAATCCAGACTCGTCCTATGATGTACGCGAACCCCGGCTGTCCACTCCTCCGGATCACTCGGAAACATCCTTAACCTACAAGGCATCTACAAGCGGTATAAAACCGTTAGCTCATATTCTAGGCATTACATAGATAGTAAAGGCACATACACAAGCAATCAAATATAAACACACATCATGCTCATACACACAAGCCGGTTATTATCTTCTCTTTACGTTATTCCGTTACTAGTTTCATTCATTAAGATTGTGACACGAGAAGTCTTATGACTCTCACCCCTGTCCTCGTGTAACCAACAGGAGTTGTGCGGCGTGCTCCCCGTATACCATGTGGAGTGGTGAAGTAGCTCGCCCGTATATTGTGTATGGCTTGGTCGCAGAGAACCTCTCAGTCTCCCTCGGGAGCTGAGTAGTGATGTCAACGCTCGATAAGCGTATGCTAGGGCCAATAATACATATATGAGTCATCATATTCCGGTTTTATGGTTTAATCTAATATAAAGCACACACCACCATCACACATCCAACTAATACGTAAAAGCGAGCTAAGTAAGTCCGAAGACTTACCTCTTCCCAATGATCAACAAAGAACACCCGATCTCATTTCCCGTAGGAATATAATCAAAGTCTGTTCACGAAAAGGCACAATAATCAACATCTATCACTCATGCTAGAATTCCTTGGACTTCTAGCCCAAAGGACCTCTACAAGGTCAACTCACATGCTAGAACAACATGTTCCTAGTCTCGATGATCTCAACTATAGCACGTTATGCTAGGATACTCACGTCCTATTCCACAACCTCAAAAATCATACAACCTCAACTCGTAGATTCTCACAAGCTCAACATACAACTTAAAGCCCTAAGGAACCTCACAGGATAACATCAACACCTCAAGCCTTAAAACATTTCACAATTCTCAAACACTCACCTAAAGTCCAAAGCCACTTATTGGCATTCACTCTAAGTAATGATAGATCCAACCTAGCATGATTCTACCACTAAACATAACTAGATTGAAGAAGAATGTACTCACACGAGGTCAAAGGCGGTTGACGATCTACGGATGTCGAGTATGGATTCGTTGGCCTTTATTAGGGCGCTTCCGGACCTAAAACCAAAGCTAAGCAAATTTAGCTTATACGCTAACCTTAAATGGAAGATAACTTATATAAATATAAGGTAATAACTTGTTTTCAAAACCAAGGTTAAAACAAAACCGCTCAATATTTTCCGGGCAAATTATACAATTATAAAATCTTGGGTCATTGTTTGCAAATAAATTTTCTGGGCCTAATCTGTAATTAATCCAACAAAGGGCATAATAGTTCAATCTCAAAAGTTGCGTCATAAAGTGTAAACAAAAGTATGGCCATCTTTTGTAATTAATCCCACATGGAAAATTTTAAAATTTCCAAAAATTAGTGCCAAAATTGTAAATACAAAGTATGGGTAAAATATGTAATTAACTTTGGGAGCTTTGTGTAATTATACGCAATCTCTAGGAGCCCCGATTGTGAATTATTAAAATGGTTTTTTGAATTTAGATGTTGCTGGCAGCGAGAGGCGACACTAGAGAGTGGTAGGGGCTCGGGCAAGGCGATTGCAGAGCAAGGAGGCTCCGATGGGCTCCATCCAGTGGTCGTTTGGTGGCATAACGAGGCGGTGATGATTCTCCAGTGAGGCTCAATAGAAAGAAAAGAACTCGAGGCCCAAGAAGTTTGCTAAGGGGGTGCTACTGCTGCTTCCGGCGACTCGATAGGGGAGGCGATGGGGATCGAAGGCTGAAGCTTCATCCTCAGGCGTGTTGCACAGTGGCGATGAAGACAGAGAGAAAGGGGTGAGGTGAAGGTGAGTAAAGAGGCAGCAGAAGGTTGTTCGAGAGAGCGGTGAGCTGGGAGATAGGGGAGAGGGCACACGGTTGGTTTCCTTGAGAAGCTGAGAGGGAGATTGAGTGAGGGAGTGGATCAGGTGAGGCCGAGGGGTCGGGCTAGAGAGTAGGTTCAGTTAGGCGGGCAACTAAGATGGGGAAAGTGAGCTGCCAAGGAACAGGGACACGCCATCCTGGCGTGGAAGTAAAAAGAAAAAAATGTAATAAGAAAAGATAAATAGGAAATAGGAAATCGGGAATAAATAAACTCGATCTAAAATACTAGAATGGGATTTTCGGTTCGGAGAAACCTTTCCAAAATTGTCCGAAAATAAATAAAATATGGAATATATGTATACTTAAGATATATAAATATACCCGTAACAATTGATTTACGATAAAATATCATCGAAAATTATTCAAGCTATTAAATTATTAATAAAAGTACGCAAAAATTAAATATGAAAATGAGCCTAAATTTTGGGTGTTACATGTGATATGATGGCGATCTATAAGGGTCAAGAGCATGTAAAGATGGGTAAATGATGCTAGCTTAACCATTAGCCAAATCGTTAACAACTACAGTGATGTTGGGCCGGTATGTCGCCCATGTCGCTAGCATTAGTCAAGGTATTGAGCTTAACCATTACACATGTCGTTACCTGTTATAGTGAATGCCGGAGCTTGGCCAAGCCCGGTTCACTTGTGCTTGTACAAGAAATGCCACCGAATCTAATGGTTTTCCAAGCTTGGGTCGCACACCTAATTAAAATGGTAAATGGTTGCATTAACACGACAGGAAAAATGTTGCATGTGGTAAGGGGTTAAGATTATAACCCTCCACGAGATATCCTGACACATAGGCTTGATTAGCACGGCTTTGACCTAAGAGCAAAATGTCCGAGTTAACCTAATGTGCAATGGTGATGCTCACACCAAAGTCATAACCGTATAAGCAATGATTTAGGATTTGGTCTGGGGTCGCTAATTGTAAATTTCATACTTCATACATGTGCATCATTCATAAAAGCATTATATCGTCTCATGAGCACGTTATATGGTATCTGAATACAAGTGTTGATGTGTTGATATGATCACTCATGGAGAGATCATGATCGGTAGCTAATAGTTTTAAACTAATTATTTTTAGGTAATGTCGATCATAGGAATGCTACAGGGACGTCAGTTATAGGATATGGACAACCGGAGCAGTGTTAACTCAAGGGTTGGTTGAACTTCTTTTGAAACTATTCGCTTGCAAGCGAGTTTTTTGTTGCTTGTGTGCAACTGTGTAAATGTGTTATTTTTAGGTTGATGTTTAAGAACAACTGTTCAAGTGTCATGTTTTTAGTGTCGCTTTGAGATATATATATATTAACTACATGCATGGTTGTTATGTAAATGTTTTTTAAATGTCAGGTTGAATGTATTCATTCTTTCTTTGTGCTTTTTGTTACAAGATCTTATTTGTGAAGTTGTTGTTAGGCTAACTGATAGGACCCTTCGTGTGGTCCTTGACCTAGTGATGTCTTGGGTTACTTAAAACCCGGATCGTTACACTCGCGAAGGAGGACTTTGTAGATACCATTGGGGCATCGAAAGGTATGCACTTTGTGTTCCCTTTCAATAATTTATATGAGATTGAACTTTACACTCAAGGTGTTTGACGAAATGCTTATACGAAAATTATAAGTGAAGTAATTTAAATTAAAATTATTTATAGGCAAAACTGAACTTAAATAACTTTCTAATCCCACCTTATATGTTATTAGAGTAGAATTTTACAGTAGAGTAACGATAGTTTTCATAGAGGAGCCTTACAGTAGTGAATTTATGTGATTATAGTTGATAGCATCTTAAGTGTAAATGAATAAATGTTAGATATTTCATAACGAAAACAAAAATAAAAAGTCAAATTCAGAACTATGACCAAGAATGAAAGAACCTATCTCTATGTCCATTCACCAACCAAACTATATTAGCAATTAAGCTAAATTTCCATACATTTATTTTCTATTTCACCAACTTTTAACATATAACTAGTTGACAGCTCATGTCTTGCACAAATATTTGTTAATAAAATATTTCATGTTTTCATATGATGATGATTAACATCTAATATTACTTTTATCTTATAAAAATTTGGTTGGAAGAAAATTCAATGGTCTCCGGCGCATCTGGACACACTTTTATTAATAATAAATATATTTGGTCTAACAAGAATATAAAAAGCATAATGAACAAAATAAACATAAAACTAATCTAAGACTAATACTTGATTGTGTCGAACGTTTCCTTGAAAAGGTTAACCAACTTTGGAAAAAATATAATATATGTTATATATCTAGAAAAAAACATAAAATAGAAAAATAATGTTCTATACATAGCTTAAAAGTTATAATAAAATTATGTACATAAATCTACCATTGTTTACACAAATCTATACATGGTTTTTGAAAATTTATTACCTTTTAGAGAGACAATTTTCAATATGTAACATCCGAAAATTTAATCGCCAATTTTCCGAGTCAACCAAACTACTCCTTATTATATCTACCTTCTTTATTCTTTAAAATGGACCCATCCGGGCCCATCAACGGCATGCCTTCCGGGCCCATTATGAAGCTGAGTCTTTTGGGCGTTTGAAACCCTACCATCCGGGCCCGATAAGGAGCAGTTCAGCGTGCTTCTTCTTTCTCCTTGCTTCAGCCGCGCTCTTGCCCTAACTCCCCTTCACGTATACCTCTTCCCTTCAACCGTCGCAGCTCTCCCTCACGTCTTTTTGATCTTCGCGAGTCATCCCCTCCCTAGCCTCCTGATGTCGTCCCTCACACAACAACCAGAGCCTTCGGATGCCTCTGTCTTTCCCTTCGTCTTCATCCCGTCACAACAAGCCGGCAACTATCGTCTAGATGCCCTCTTCGATGGCACACAAGCAACAAGGGAGGCCTTGGCATCTCCTCATGGTGCAACATGCAAAACGCCTACTCGCTAGCCTCCAGTCGCGCCACAGACAACAATGCCCAGGGTTGCTGAGCCTTCACCGCCCCTACAGTTCGATCTCGTCGCTCTCATGGTTGTACTCAGGAGCTCACGCAGGCCTCATCGTGTGAGCCTTGTAGATGAGTAAGACCTCACTCGTTCTTCCTTGCTTTGCTTCAGTCATATATGTGCTTATAGCTGATGCCAAACCATGTTAGAGCCCATATATTTCAGTCAAGGGACAACTTCATGGAGCTGTTGTATCTTTCTCAGCTTTCCAATATTGATGAGCAGTCAACTTTGGGTCTAGATTTGGGTAAGTTAGACTCTTCCTTTGTTGCTGTTTTTTGGATATGTTACTGTCGGTATTGCAATGTATAATATACTGTAATTTGAGAGTATTCCGAGTTATAGTTTAAGAGATATGGGTCTCTCAAGTTGGCTCCTCATGTAGTTTTATAAGTGTGTTGAGTGTTGAGAAAAACTGCGTATGATGCAGTTTTGTGAGATAGTTTTGAATAGGTTTTTTTTATCTCTGTTGGACTTGGGTTTCGGATATTTCATAGTTAGGATTACATAGTATTATGCATCAAAATTTGAGAGGATTTCGTCAAGAGGTTTAAGAGTTATGATTTTTCAAAGTCGAGGCTGTAAGAAGTTTTCTGGATGTTGCTGAAATTTTCTAAGTGCTGGAAATATGTTTTGTTGTGCAGTCTTGTTTGGACTTAAGTTTAGATACCTTAAAAATATATTCCACCGTTCAATTTTTAGTATGTTAGAGTGCCATGCATAGGATGGTGTATCAAAAATGTAGGTTTATCGAACGGTTAGATGTAGATTTATTAAGATCCCAAGTTGACTGGTTGAGTAGTTAAGAAATACTCAGTTTTTGGCTAAGTCTTAATTTCTGGTTTTGGAACCGACTTTGGAAATTTGTGTAGAAGTAAATTATTAGCTATTTTTGGGAAGTTCTTGCTTTTATGGATAGAGTGCATAGCATAGAAGACTTAGAGATGTTTGTTAGAATTTTTATATTTTTATTCGGGGCTCGTATCATAGGCTAAAGTTGGATCCTAGTGACCTTTTTGAGAAGTGAGGAGAATGTGTGTTTCTTTCTAGTTTCTACCTAAACTCATTCTTAAAAGTTAGAATATGAAATTATGTCCCAAAGAAGGGGATAGACATATTTTAGGGGACTTTTGGAAGTTTTGGAACCAAGGGTAAAATGGTCATTCTACTCTAGGAGAGTATTTTAGTAACTTCGCTTATGTTAGAATCTTACATCTTAGAAGTCATAGACTTCTAAGTGTATGGGAAATGTTTTGATCCACTTGCCTCTTGTGACAGGCAATTGAGTAATCTACGGTTGCTAACCGGGTTGAGATTTGAGAGTCGAGATTGATTCAGGTAAGTCCTTTGGGCTTACTTAGCTAGCTTCTGGATATGAGTGTGAATAATGATAGTGGTGTTTGAATGGTGTATTTATAGTTATACTTATTATTAATTATCGACCGACCTACATATTTGGCCTAAGAGTAACGGGCGGTAGCATTTTGCTCAATTAGCCGGAGGGTGCTGGGGGTTTCTTTAGGGACTAGTCCAGACTTGGTTTGTGGTGATGCTACCAACGGAGGTGTGCTTGACCAGCACCAGTTGGATAAGGAACGGAGGCGAGAAATCTTAGATTTCTCGTGCCACAACTTTAAAATGGAATAAAGTAAATCACCTAAGCTATCAGATAATAACCGGATTGTGTGCCAGCATGATGAGTGTTTATGTTACCTTGGATGTGTTTGTGCTATCTTTATACTATTTATATTTGGATTGTTAGCTAACATTTATTCCGTGTTGTAGATTTTGTAGCGATAGACAATTGTAGAGAGATCCGGAAAAGATGGTCAGCCGGGTCCACGTACTCTTTAAATGGGGACGGGTGAGTCTTCCATCCGGCATACATGTTATATATATATGTGTGTGTGTGTGTGTGTGTGTGTGTGTGTGTGTGTGTGTGTTTTGTAAGGGTGTCATGTGTTGTTCATTCATACAAATACTATTTGTTATTTTCAAAAAATTTAAATACACGTGTGCCTGTAAGATCCTAGTAAAGTTATTGTTAAACCAAGGTTGGGACTTGGGACCCATTGTGAGGTCCTAACCAGTAGCTCCCCGAGTTCCAAGAATTCGGGGTGTTACAACATGGTATCAGAGCTCTGGGTTGGCAACAATGACACTTGAAATCTTCTGATAGACCAAATGTAGAAAATAACTAGAACCCGAAAGGGGTCTAAGAATTTCAAAACGGATTTCTGTTATACACACGTGCATAGTCGGGTTGTTGGGATAGTAGTACGTCGGATCACCATCGCTCTTCGTGAATATCTGCAGCTTAGTAGATTGAAATAGTATGTGGACTTATAGTATTGTACATTTATGTAGGTTATATGTATATCTATATCTATATACATGCAACATTTTAGTACCCTAAAGGATATGAAATATCCTTTCGTTGAGTTATCATGATGCGATCATCGCCTCATGATAAAAGGTTAGTAGACCTTTAAGAATATCTCTATAGGAAGATAATGGACTCCGACCTCAGAGTAGAGTAATGTGTTTTGACAGACACTCTAGCGATTACTATAATCTTTCGAAGAACAAGTGGACATAAGGTGAAAATTACAAGATGATTCATAACCACAAGAACAATCAGATAGGAAAGAATATCAAATAAACTCAAATAGAAGTAATCGAAGTCCGTACAAGGAATTTGGCGGTGTGAAGACGAGAGATGAAACTCAAGGATGCATGTAAGGACTGATAAGAAGCGTAGATTGAAGAGGACAATATCGGAATAAAAATCAAGCGGGTTAGAGTACAACTACACTGGCGGGTTAAATGACAATTCAACCAATGTGGAAGACGTCATAGGCAAGTATGAGCCTGAGAGTACAAAGAAGATAAGGTGTTGACCCCGATGTGAAGAACTAAATGAGTGCAAAGACATAAATTGACAAATGAGTTTAAAGACGAGAAATAAATTTCATCATCATAGAGACGGGTTGACTTCCTCAAAGATTCAAGAATTTTGAAAGAAATTATGAAGCAAGTATCAAATACAGTAGAAGTTTGAAATAAGACAACGGATTTCTATGAAGGTGGAATTACAGAACTACACCAACCAAGGAGGAAGAATGTGAGAGCATGACATTGGTGGACTCGAGGGTCCGCAATAATTTCTCATTCACAGAGAGGTTGAAATTACCAACATTAACGGTTCATACCAGAGAACCGCAAACAGATGATGACTAATGTAAGAGGAATCGCTAAGACGCGCTTACAAGCTATTGTGGAAGAATCGATAAGTTCATCGACGATAAAGGAATCATACAGCCGGACTTGGAAGAGTATAAGTGAGCTTAAAGTAAAGACTGTAGGAGGAGCCAAAGGAGTATAACCTAGAAGGGACAACTTTTTACAAAGTACATCAACATTGAAGGATACCTAAGAAAGGTAAGTCTAGGGTCTTGTAGAAGATCGACTATAGACTAAATAGTAACAATTGAGAATTTACACATATGTACCGACTAGTGATGACTAGTTGGTACATAAGAAGAATAACAACGGATCTATAGAATAATTTTATCGACATCTGGAGAAATCCTTCAAGAGATCAACGACGACAATGGTGAAGTTAAATCGACACAAGTACTAGAACCCTTAACAGTAACATGTAATGGGGGTCAAATACTCTAATTGAGAATTTAACGAGGGGATGTTGACGGCCGAAGATGGCCCCATTATGCCATTAAATATGTCAAGGAAATGGTGTGAGTAGTTGCTTACCTAAAAAGTAGATGAGTAAGAAGAAGCGGATGATTTTGATCAGGTGCTAAGTTAAACAAGACGGAGGGTGCTTAACGGTCCACACAAGTGAAACTGATGGTGCTATTCCGAGCAAAAGGTGGGGTTAATGTCCCAGATTGATAAAGGAAGTGACTAACGATGTGACACATGATAATTGGAATTATAGAGGTTGCACAAACATAGAGAGTATGATTAATGCCTTGGTAAATGTCTCATTGAGTTGTGAGGTGATTATAGATGGAATCTACATCTTGGTTTGAGCAAACACGAGAAAGGGTAGGGTTGCATGACTGAAAGTTGTTATATGGATCTTGTACCACCCCAATAAGATGATTACCGAAAAGTGGTTATATAAGAGTCTAATGAGGAATTGTGGTACTCCGATGAAAATTCAAGTTAATCCTGATAACCAATAATACGTAGATGGAGGAGTAGTAGTGAGACTGCGTACAAATAGTGTGTTAGAAGTCCAAGCTTGACTGATGACATAAGAGTTGATGAAAGTAATAAGACCAATCAACGTGGTAAAACAACATGAGTATAAGGAAAATATAATAAATGTGATGCGAGAATTTGATTTGTGAGAAAATCATACGCATCTGATGTGTCGTATACAAATGGTACCAATAGATGTTTAATAAAAGTCATAATATCGGACCGATGACACTATGATGGATAAAGTGTAAACCAAGTGTATAACTTAACCAGTGAGAAGGAAAGTCATGTATCAAAAGGCGGATCATGCTAAATTTAAATAAAGTTTTGAGATGAGAATGTCTTTATGAAATCTATGCAAGAGTACAAAGCAACTGAAGTTCCAACACAGAATGGGTAGTAATGATCAACAGACAGTTAGAGACCGATTCAGAGAAGAAAAATGTATAAGATGAGTCACCTAGTAGAACAGTTCACAAGACAAGCATGAGAGACCAAAAGAGATAAAATATCGACCCGGATATGAGGATCTAAGGTGCATGGAATGGATGCCGAAAATGGAGTGTAGAAGCAAAAATGTAGACTTTACAAGTGTGGAGAGGTTTTGACCTCCTCAGAGATGAAGAAGTTTAAAAGAAATCGCAATGCGGGTATCAAAGAGTTGAAGCCCTGCAGTGGAGACAACGGAGTTTCATGAAGACAATATTGTCAGGAACACCAGCGAAGGAATGTGTATGTGAGAACGGCCTTGGTGGACTCAAAAGTCCAAGGTAAGCCCAATTATCATGGGACCTAAGTCATCAACACCGACGGTCCATGCAAGGGGATGATAAATAAGGTCATCGGAACTACAAAGACACTTACCAACTATCGTTGAAGACTTGGAATGACTATTTATGTCAAGATGAATGACCCATTTGGATTCGAGAAGTAGAGTTAGCCTAAGGAAACAAAAGTGTGGAAGATAGAACGAACTAACAAAGTATAAAAGGATTAACCGAGGAGATGATGCTCACCAAGAATTTAACGCCAGTATAGGTATGAGAAGAGTAAGTCCGGGATATTAAGATAAGTCAACTATAGACTGACCGATGTCAACTGAGGACGTGTAAGTGTTTGTTGGTATTGATGAGTAGGTACAGTTAAGAAGAGATATTAGTGACTGCCGATTTATGAGGTAGCTTACCGATGCCTTGGAGGATTCCCACAAGTAGGCAACGACAATCTTCTAGATAGGAATTAGGAGGGCTGTAATCCATTGGATGGATTTAAATCAAGGGCTCTCACACGCTCATCATTAATGGCATTTTTGTAAATTGACTTAAAATCTGAAAAAAATACTCTTACGTTCAAAATAGTCATCGGTGTTCATACTTTTATATGCCATTGTTCATGTTTTTATACATCGGTGTTCATAGTATTTTTTATTCATCAAAGTGCTATGTCCATTTATTCTTTTGTGTTCATTTTATAATGCATAGATGTTCATTTACAGTATATAACCACAAAAAATAAAAAAACTCATCGCAAAACGTTAAAAGATGATCATAATATGTTATGTATGTGTCAAAGTCATAGATAAAGTGATTGCCGATGTATGAACAGCAATGACTTATCTATAACTTTGACACATACATAACATATTATGATCATCTTTTAACGTTTTGTGATGAGTTTATTTATTTTTTGTGGTTATATACTGTAAATGAACATCTATGCATTATAAAATGAACACAAAAAAATAAATGGATATGACACTTTGATGAATAAAAATACTATGAACACCGATGTATAAAAACATGAACAATGACATATAAAAGTATGAACACCGATGACTATTTTGAATGTAAGGGTATTTTTTCAGATTTTAAGTCAATTTACAAAAATGTCATTAATGATGAGCGTGTGAGAGCCCTTGATTTAAATCCATCCAATGGCTTACAACCCTCCTAATTCCTATCTACAAGCTCTCTCCTCACTTGAACTAAAATCTATATATGTATGTGTGTATATATATATGTATGTATATATATACTCGCAAAATATACTTTGTGGTACAAAGCCCTTCTCTTTAAATTATTTACCACATTATGTAATAAACTTAAATACGGGTCATAATATATCGATGTAAGTATACTCGTAGAATTTAATTTACGACGTAAAAATACCAGTCAAAATATTTAAGCTATTAATGTATCGATAAAAGCCGGAAAGGAAAAAAACCGCAAACTCGCCCAGAAATTGGGGCGTTACAATTACTGTCAAAAAATTTAAATATATGTGTGCCTTGTTGTAAGATCCTAGTAAAGTGGTTGTTAAACCAAGGTCGGGACCCATTGTGAGGTCCTAACCAGTAGCTCTCCGAGTTCCAAGAATTCAGGGTGTTACACAATATTTCTAGGGGCAAAGAAGTCTCATTATTGACAAAAGCTTGAGTTTTAGTTATATCACCCTTGCTAAAATGAAGCGACGATATAAACTTGGAAGAATTTGAGAAAAATCGGATTAATACAATAAATTAGAATACGATAAAGAAGATAATAAAAGAAGACCATAATTAATCAGTAGTAAAATAATCGGAATAATTTAATAAATCGGTAGACTCTCAAAGAAGATGATCAAAGAAGACGATGAAACTAGTTGGGCATTCGAAAGAAGATCAAAATACGTAAAAATCATGAAGATTAAAAATTAAAGAAGACGATCATAAAAATCGGAAGCATAACTTGGAATAACGAAACGGCTTTCTAACTTATAAGAACACTTGAGATTAATGAATACCCAATAGTTAGACGGGCCATATATATAGTGAAAATTAAAGGAATTGTATATTGCTTCTCCGGTACGATTTACTGAGAAGTTTACGTATTGATTTTTTGTTTTTATTTTTTATGAGTTAACTGGCACAATTTTTAAGTATTGCTTACAACTTATTTGATAAGTGTATGTGAGAAGTTTACATATTGATTTTTTATTTTTTACGTACTTTTGAGTTAACTCAAAAGATATTCATAATTTCGGTTGAAGCTTTGATTTACGTTTTTTTTTTCTTTTTACACATATATTTGTTGTAAGACCCCAATTTGCCTTCACCGTCCCCGCGGTGAAGAAGGACGCCCCTGCGGCTGAGATGATCCGTCCCTGCGGATTTGTGACAGACCGCGCCTGATCTGTTTTTCGTTCGTCTTATCATCTTTCCATGATAGAAGATCCGATCTTCTATCTATGGGCCGGCTTCCTTATCTTATTATAAACCCTAGACGTCCTTCCTTCTATCTTTCCAGCCCGTCTCTATATATTCCCGCTTTTTCCTCCTTTTTTCCGTTTCTTGCATTCGTCTTCAACCCTAAGAGCTGCAACCGTTCTTTGCTTTCCTGTGATCTTGCTGAACTTCTAAGTTCATCATTCTCTGTTCTTCCTTAAGTTCATGTACTACAGCATGCTTCCTTCTTTCTTTTCGTTGTCTCCTTCTTTCTCTTCTTTTCTTCTCCTCCAAGAATCAAGTTTGAACCTTGATTCTTGTTGGCTTCTTGTTGTTGATGTATTGTTGTTCTCAGGCTCTTTGGAGTTGAGTCTTGATGTGTGTGAGCCAAAGGTTCGAGCTTTGGTTGCCCTTGCTGTGAGTTCTGTCGAAAAGAAAGCTGACAACGCTTTCTGTCACGCAACTACCCCCGCGCCTGCACATCACTGCCCCCGTGGCCATCCGCCCCTGCGTCCCTGTCAGCCGCTCCTGCGGTTTCCTTTGTAGTAACTCCCGTTCTTGTGAGTTGCTTCCTTCCTTGCTTTCCTCGTTCCTTTCCTGGTTTCTTATGGTTGTCCCTTGTCCCCTGAGAATGTTGTTAGACTAAGGTTGAGCCCTTATCTTGTGGAGATCTCTTAGAAATCATTGAGACTAGAAGTTATAGACTTCTAGCAACCGTTTCGTTCCTGATTTGTGATGCTTGGTGAACAGGCTTTCCTTGCTCCTTTCCTGAGGGAAACTGAGATTTTCCTGAGTGTTCTCTGAGTTGTTGCTGAGCTTTTGAGTTACCTTCGAGTGAGGTAAGTCCCTTGGACTTACTTAGCTTCATTCCGCATATTAGTTGGATTGTATTGGCTTGTTTGTGTTGTTTATTCATGTTATAAAAAATAACCGGAATAGGATTCACCCTTTATAACCTTAATTGGCCCAAGTGTATGATAACCGGGCGGTGACCACTTGTCTAGTTCTTCAGGAGACTAGAATGTGATCTTGCAACCCAGACTTGTAGGTAACGGATAGTATTGATCTATTCCTATTGGTAGACGGAAGCGGGGCGAATTTCGGGAGATGCTCATGTGACAACAGAAGTTGAATTAGTAACGGATAACCTTAAAGAAGATGATAACCGGTTATGTGCAAGCATGCTATGTGTTTTCTTTACCTTATGTGTGTTTGTGTCTTTACGCTCTTGCTAGTATCTAGAATGTTAGCTAACCGTTTATACCGTCGTTGTAGATGTTCTGCAGGTTCAAGATGCTGCTGAGTGACCCGGATGGTGTGGTCAGTCGGGGTTCCCGTACAATATAGGATGAGATCGGGTTTATGTTTCTTTTGTTGTTTCCCTTTTGTTTTGAACTCGGTTGCGAGTCTTTTACGTTTTCCTTTGTTAAACCTTTGGTTTTATATTGAGTTTTGGTTTTCATTCGTCCGTGTCTTGTTGTAAGATCTGTTTGTTGTTGTTACTCTGAGGGTCGGGACCCATTGTGCGGTCCTAGCCCGTAGCGCTTCAAGTTCCTAGAACTTGGGGTGTTACAATATGGTATCAGAGCTCTAGGTTGGCAACAATGGCACTCGAAATCTTCTAAAGGTTAGATGGATAAATAAATAGAACCCTCAAGGGGTCTAACGTTTTATAAAGGGGGTTTTCTTTTAAATTGTCGGTCTGGGATAGATGTACGGGCGACCACCACTACCTCCGCGGATCTCAGTAGTGTAGTTTCTTATGTTGGCCTTTATATGTGCTTTTTCTTGGATTTGTGCTTTAGCTGTAGCGTGGCCTTATATATATATATATATATATATATATATATATATATATATATATATATATATATATATATATATATATATATATATATATATATATATATCTAAAGTCTTATATATCTATCCTTTTAGAAAATGGCACGCACTAGAGCTACCGCTGCTATAGGGCAAGGAAGAGGTAGACCACCACTTCCACCTGTCGTCCGTGGACGAGGACGTGCAGGAAGACCTCCACTAGCTAGAGGTCGGGGCCAATCCCTAGTTGCTAATCCGCCTATCGCTGAGGCGTTTGTTGAAGAGGTTGCTGAGAGTATGGTTCCTAAGGTTGGGAACAGGATTGCTGCTAGGTCCGGAGCACAGAGAGCGCCATCGACGGAGTCCGGTCGAGTGTCTATAGGAGCTTTTGCATATCGTGACTATGTGCAGAGAGTTAAGGAGGCTATAAGGTTTGGAGGATCAGCACCAGTGCCATCAGTTCCTGGGAGATCAGCTGAGGTTTCGCAGAGAGTTTCACAGGTCGTTGCGCTGCCTGCTAGAGTTGCTGAAGTTGCTAGAGCGCCGGTTGAGGGAAGGAGTCAAAGCCCGATAGTTGGTTGAAGGCTTTCGACCAGCTGAAGGTTCCCATTTTCATGGGAAAGACCGGATTGGAGCTGGAGCAGTGGCTAGGATAGCTGGATTCTGCTATGGAGGCTATCGGTTGCCCAAAGGGACGTCGAGTCAACATAGCACATACACTGCTGAAGGATCAAGCTCATTCTTGGTGGAAGACCGTTCGCACTAAGGTCACTAGTTATGAGCAGATGAAGATGGTGATCAGGGATCGCTACTGCCCTGCACCTATGAAGAGGGACCGTCTTCAGGATTTCCTTCAGGTTGGATTCGAGGATTTGCCTATTGCTGAGATCATCAGCAAGTTTCAAGATGAGTTGTCTTTGGTGGGTCCGTCTACAGCACTTGAGGATCAGCATGTTTACCTTTTTTCTCGGAGGCTGCGAGAGTCGACACACTCTTATCTTGCTGGTTTCCATTGTGATTCTCTAACGGACTATCAGGATAGAGCTTTTGCTTATGAGAGAGACCGACCGGGTCAGAGGAGAGCTTCTCAGACAAGAGGTCCTGAGAAGAGACAGAAGACTGGATCAACCAGTGTTGGAGGTGGAGCAGCCAGTTTGGGCGTAGTCAGACACCGGGATGTTCTAGTTTCCCGCATAGTTCTGACAGAGGACGGCAGAGTCATAACAGCGGATTAGCGGGACACATCCGAGCTGATTGCAAGAAGCCCGCAATGACTTGCTTTTCTTGTGGCAATCCCGGACACAAAGCTGCGTTTTACCGTCAGGACAAGGCGTTATCTCAGCAAGGTTCTTCACCTGCAAGTGTTGGTGGAGGAGGACAGAGATCGCAGTATCAACAACAGCAACAGAGAGTTTCTGGTTCTACCGCTCCTCAAGGTTCCACTCTGGGACAGGGGAGAGGTAGGGGACGTGTTGTGGATCTGCAGACACCAGAAATGCATCAGCCAGAGTGTATGAGCTGAGGAGTGTTATAGAGCCGACAACGCCAGCAACCACATGTACCATTCATATTAATGGTTTTCCTGTCAGAGTTCTTTTCGATACCGGTGCTACGCATTCTTTTATATCTGATGCATGTGTAGATAGATTGGCCTTAGTTACTGTAGAAGGTAAACCCTTCTTTATAGGATTACCCGATGGGGGTAAGATTCGAGGTACACGAGAGGTTCGCGATTGCCCTATTAGATTGGGAGGTCGCGATTGGCTAGCTGACTTCTTCTTCAAGTACTTAGTACATGAAGAAGTTATTATGGGCATGGATTGGATGGATCGACATCGAGCAGTTCTGGACATCAGCAAGAGGACACTGACAGTAACTACAGATGCAGGCCAGGTTGAGATCTTCCGAGGACGGGATCTCGGGAAGAATGGTACAGTCATCAGTGCAGTGAGAGATGCGAGACTTATTAGTCAAGGTTGCGAGGCTTTTTGGTACTATGCCATGAAGGATAGTACGAGTCCGGCTTTGGAAGAGATTCAAGTAGCTTGTGAGTTTTCTAACGTCTTTGGAGAGCCATCAGGTTTACCTCCACAAAGGAGTGTAGACTTTGGCATTGAGCTAGAGCCCGGTACGAGACCGATCTCTAAGGCTCCTTATCATATGGCGCCTATCGAGATCCTTGAGTTGAAGAAGCAACTCGAGGAGTTAGCAGAGAAGGGCTTCATCCAACCCAGTGTATCTCCTTGGGGCGCACCAGTTCTCTTCGTCAGGAAGAAAGACGGGTCAATGAGGTTATGTATCGACTACCGAGAGCTGAATAAGGTGACGATCAAGAACAATTACCCATTGCCCCGTATCGATGATCTTTTGGATCAGCTATGTTACGCTAAGATTGTGATGCGCAAATGGGTTTTAAATTTATAACTCGAACTAAATCCTAACTACTTAGCGAAACCCGCAGTGTACGGGACGTTCGTAGAAAGATAAGTATTCCGAGGTCGAACACAAAGACTAAGGTGAAATTGATTCAAGTTGTGATTGAGTTTAGCAAAGATCTAAGTCTAAGGAAAGGAGAGAAATAAAGAAAATGGAAAATCTCAATTGCTTTTGGTTGGTTTTTGGTGATCAATCAAAGATCACAATTCATGCAAGTAAACAATCAAACTAAAACTAAGAATAAACACAAATGAACAAGTTAGACAAGATAATGATCAAGGAAAGAAAAGACGGATTCTAGGGGTCGGAAATTCCGGTTATGGCATAGAACTCAAGTTATCTATTCATTCTTTGGATTTTACTATGATATGTTGGGATTAAGTGTTTCTAAATTGGGATCAATTACCGGGTAGGTCTCATGGTCCAACTAGTCCACACATAAGGTCTCATTACCGGTTAAGTATCTAAGAACCTAAGGTTAGGAATTCTACACAAACCGGATTTGTTAATTAGGGATCTAACCTATCGTTACCGGGTAAGTCTTGGAAAGGGAGATCCTAAGCAACTATCCTAACACATCTAATCCAATGGCGGCTTATTAAGCTCACCACTACCTAAGGGTTGCTATTTTAAATTCTAAGGGTAAGGATCACCGGGTAAGTCTCTCCTAACACTTAGTCACCACACTAGGTCACCCTAGGGTAGGTTAAACTTTAGCAAACACTTAGGGTTTCAACATTTTATAGGTCTAAGGCAAGATCCTTCGAACCAGGGAGAATCACGGTTTGTTCTACTTAAACCACGGCCGTGGTTCTTTAAGAACTACCCGTGATTTCTAACAGCAGGTACGTTCATAAACAAAAATCATCCAAAGGTAAATCTAAGTCCGTCCTATCATAGCTCTAGCCATAACCATCCTTTCCTTACCCTAGAACCACATCAATTTAGCCTACAACATTCATAATGGAAATCAAAGCAAATAAACATAAAATCATAACATCCATTGCAAGGTAATGAAAGAAAAGAGATGAACAAGTGAACTTCAAAAACAACCAATCTGAAAATGGAATTAGAACAACTTACAACCCTTCCAAAAGAAGGTTCAAGGGTTCACAAAACTCTAGAAATAGAATCCAAAATACAAGAAGCTATGGTGTGTGTTCTTCTCTCCTCTTCAATGGAACCTTTCTTCTTCCCTTTGGCACTTTCCTTCCTAGAAAAATCTTCTTCTTGAGAGAATATATTTGTTAGAGAAATGGATAATGGATGAGCTGCTCCCAAACTACCCCCCAGCTCCTCTCATAATCCATGAAGGACCACTTTTATAACAAATTTGCATGAGCTGTCCATGAGAATCGTGGCACAGCTGTCACGAGAATCTGGCAAAATCCACGGTCATTTCCACGGCCGTGGTTCGTCAGAGAACCGTGATTCTATGCAGAAACTTCGCCTTTGATTATTAAGCTGTGATTTGGTGCATGGCTAGTGTTGGTAAGGCTCCATGAGTCCTCCTCAGCCCTTGGCTTGTGTCCTAATGCGTCCGGGAGTGTGTCATCTAAATGAACGATCCTTAAACGCGTCGTTTTAGCTCTAAACTTCCCGAAATACCTACAAAACGCACACAAGTCCGTGTAGACGTCTATCTCGACAAAGTACATGATTTGAGTGCAAAACGTCTTGAACTAATGCTAGACCGTGCATGAATGAGTGAGAAATCTACCTAAATGACTACTTAAATCTAGATCATAAATCGTGTTATCAAGCTACATGGAGCTTCAGTGTTTTCAAGGATCGATCTGAGATCTGGATATCACCAGCTGAGGGTGAGAGAGTAGGACGTAGCCAAGACGGCATTTCGGACCAGATATGGACACTACGAGTTTGTAGTGATGCCATTCGGGCTCACGAATGTGCCCGCAGTCTTCATGGAGTTGATGAACAGCATCTTCTTCGACTTCCTAGACCAGTTTGTAGTTGTCTTCATAGACGACATTCTGGTCTACTCTCGCGGTAGAGAGGAGCATGCAGGACAATTGAGGATCGTTCTTCAGGTCTTATAGGATAGAGAGCTTTATGAAAAGCTCTCTAAGTGCGAGTTTTGGATGTCCGAGGTAGCTTTCCTTGGTCACAATGTTTCAGCTGAAGACATCAAGGTAGATCCGGCGAAGATTGAGTCAGTGGCTTCTTGGCCGCCTCCTAAGACCGTCAAGGAGGTACGCAGCTTCTTAGGATTGGCGGGCTACTACCGGCGTTTTGTTGAGGGATTTTCAGTTATCGCCCGACCGCTCACTTCCTTGTTGTTGAAGTCTACGAGGTTCATATAGTCCGACCAATGCCTACAGAGCTTCGAGGAGCTGAAGAAGAGGTTGACCTCTACTCCTATCCTAGCTCAGCGAGAGGGCGTTAACGATTTTGTGGATTACAGCGACGCATCCAAGCTGGACTTGGGATGCTTTTTGATGCAGAGGGGTAAGGTGATTGCTTACGCATCTAGACAGCTGAATACGAACGAGAAGAACTACCCTACCCATGACCTTGAGTTGGCTGTGGTGGTTCACGCCTTGAAGATTTGGAGACATTATTTGTACGGAGCTATGTGTCAGATATTCACACACCACAAGAGTCTGAAGTATATATTCACTCAGCGGGAGTTGAATAACCGCCAGCGCAAATGGTTTGAATTGATCAAGAATTTTGATCTGGAGATCTTATACCACCCGGGGAAGGCTAATGTGGTAGCGGATGCCCTCAGTAGGAAGATACCCCGGGAGATGGCGATCGCTAGACTGACAGTTCAACCACAGTTACAACGAGAGCTTGCACGGCTGGAGATGGATATCCACTTTCCAAATTCCAACAGCCAGTTATCCACCTTGGAGATAGTACCTGATCTGTTGGCCGAAATCCGACAGAAGCAGGAGAGTTACCCAGTTTTGACACAGATCCGAGACCGGATGTCTCGAGGAGAGGCGCCGCAGTTTTACAGTTGGTGCTGATGGAGTTTTGAGACGCCAGGAGCGTGTTTGTGTGCCTTCAAATCGAGAGTTGAGACAGAGGATCCTTCAGGAGGCTCACTCTTCACCTTACTCAGTGCACCCTGGCGCGAGTAAGATGTATCGGGATACCAGATGCTCTTTTTGGTGGGGAGGTTTGAAGCCATATGTCATGAGATATGTAGCTCAGTGTACGACCTGTCAGCAGGTCAAGATCAAGTATCATAGACCAGGAGGCGAGCTACACCCACTTCTCGTTCCTCAGTGGAAGTGGGAGGACATCTCTATGGATTTCGTTACCGGGTTGAGACCGAGTCGAGGTTTTGATGCTATCTGGTTCATGGTAGATCGACTGATGAAGACTGCACGTTTCATTCCGATCAAGGAAATGTGGCCGGTGAGTCGATTGGCAGAGGAGTTCAGTAGACAGATAGTGAGGCTTCATGGAGTACATAGGACTATAGTCTCTGACAGAGACGGACGAATCACTTCAAGGTTCTGGCAACAAGTGTATGCCGCCCTAGGTACGGGTCTGTAGTTCATGACTGCTTATCATCCTCAGACTGATGGTCAGTCCGAGCAGACCATCCAGACTCTAGAGGACATGTTGAGAGCCTGCGTGTTAGACTGGGGCAGGTGTGGCCAGATCACCTTCCCTTAGTGGAGTTTTCATACAACAACAGTTGGCACACATCGATCAGGATGGCTCCTTATGAGGCTTTATACGGAGAGAGATGTCTTACACCACTGTGTTGGGACGAGCCTAGTAGTGCTAGCGGAGTAGCACCTGAGCAGATTCAGGATGACATGGCTCGTGTAGCAGTGATCCGAGAGCGGATGTTAGCACAACAGAGTCGACAGAAGTCTTATGCAGATAAGAGGCGCAGACCTCTGGAGTTCAGAGTTGGAGCTCAGGTTTGGTTGAGAGTATCCCCGACACGAGGCGTTAGATGTTTCGGTGTCAAGGGGAAGCTGAGCCCCATATACGTCGGACCTTTCGAAATTCTTGAGCGAGTTGGGGAGGCAGCATACAGACTTGATTTGCCACCAAGACTCGAGGGTGTTCACCTAGTCTTCCATGTGTCTCAGCTACGGGAGTACATATCAGACCCGAGACACATCGTCACTCACGAGGATCTAGTGATCAAGCCAGACCACACGTTCGTAGAGCACCCGGTGGCTGTCTTGGAGCGTAGTACGAGACGCTTGCGTTCGAAAGACATACCGATGATGAAGATTCAGTGGTCGATGCGATGAGCTTATGTGGCGACTTGGGAGACAGAGGATAGTTTCCAAAGGAACTATTCGGAGTTTCACGCTGAGCTGGATGCACATTTAGCGTAGTCGTTTGTCTTAGTTTTTCCTTTTGTTGCGTTGCGTACGCTTTTTGTGACGTTTGAGTTACGTGCCCCCAGTGGGGAATATATGAGTTCAGTTTTGTTTTTGTGTGTTGTTGTGATCGTTGGGTTTTTGCAAGTTTCGGGACAAAAATTCTTTTTAGGGGGATCTGATGTAAGACCCTAGTTTTGTCTTCACCGCCCCCGCGGTGAAGAAGGCCGCCCCTGCGGCTGAGAAGATCCGCCCCTACGGAGTTGCGACAGATCGCGCCCGATTTGTTTTTCGTTCGTTTTATCTTCTTCCATAGATAGAAATTCTTATCTTCTATCTATAGATAGAAAATCTTATCTTCTATCTATGGGCCGGCTTCCTTATCTTATTCTTAACCCTAGACTTCCTTCCTTCTATCTTTCCATCCCGTCTCTATATATTCCCGCCTTTTCCTCCTTTTTCCCGTTTCTTCCATTCGTCTTCAACCCTAAGAGTTGCAGTCGTTCCTTGCTTCCATGTGATCTTGCTGAACGTGTAAGTTCATCATTCTTTGTTCCTCCTTACGTTCATGTACTGCAGCATGCTTCCTTCTTTCTTTTCGTTTTCTCCTTCTTTCTCTTCTTTTCTTCTCCTCCAAGAATCAAGTTTGAACCTTGATTCTTGTTGGCTTCTTGTTGTTGATGTATCGTTGTTCTCAGGTTTTTTGGAGTTGAGTCTTGCCGTGTGTGACCAAAGGTTCAATCTTTGGTTGCCCTTGCTGTGAGTTCTGTCGAAGAGAAAGCCGACAACACTTTCTGTCACGCAGCTACCCCGCGCCTGCACATCCTCGCCCCCGCACCTGCACATCCTCGCCCCCACGGTCATCCGCTCATGCGTCCCTGTCAACCGCCCTTGCGGTTTCCTCTGCAGTAACTCCCGTTCTTGTGAGTTGCTTCCTTCTTTGCTTTCCTCGTTCCTGTTCTGGTTTCTTATGGTTGTCCCTTGTCCCCTGAGTATGTTGTTAGACTTAGGTTGAGCCCTTAGCTTGTGGAGATCTCTTAGAGATCATTGAGACTAGAAGTTATAGACTTCTAGAAACCATTTCGTTCCTGATTCGTGATGCTTGTGTGAACAAGCTTTCCTTGCTCCTTTCCTGCGGGAAACTGAGCTTTTCTTGAGTGTTCTCTGAGTTGTTGCTGAGCTTTTGAGTTACCTTCAAGTGAGGTAAGTCCCTTGGACTTACTTAGCTTCATTTCGCGTATTAGTTGGATTGTATTGGCTTGCTTGTGTTATATATTCATGTTATAACGAATAACCGGAATAGGATTCACTCTTTATAACCTTAATTGGCCCAAGTGTATGATAACCGGGCGGTGACCACTTGTCTAGTTCTTCAAGAGACTAGAATGTGCTCTTGCAACCCAGACCCGTAGGTAACGGATAGTACTGATCTATTCCTATTGGTAGACGGAAGCGGAGGCGAGTTTCGGGAGATGCTCGTGTGACAACAGAAGTTGAATTAGTAACGGATAACCTTAAAGAAGATGATAACTGGTTATGTGCAAGCATGATATGTGTTTTCTTTACCTTATGTGTGTTTGTGCCTTTACGCTCTTGCTAGTATCTAGAATGTTAGCTAACCGTTTATACCGTCGTTGTACATGTTCTGCAGGTTCAGGATGCTGCTGAGTCATCCGGATGATGTGGTGAGCCGGGGTTCCCGTACATTATAGGACGGGATCTGGTTTATGTTTCTTTTGTTGTTTCCCTTTTGTTTTGAACTCGGCTACGAGTCTTTTACGTTTCCTTTGTTAAACCTTTGGTTTTATATTGAGTTTTGGTTTTCATTCGTCTGTGCCTTGTTGTAAGATCCGTTTGTTGTTGCTACTCTGAGGGTCGGGACCCATTGTGCGGTCCTAGCCCGTAGCGCTTCGAGTTTCCAGAACTTGGGATGTTACATTTGTTAAATATTTATACAAAGATTTATTGGCTCAACCGGCACAATCTTAATATATTTGTTTAAGTTTGTCTAAGAAGTTTACGTTAATTAATTTAAAAAATTTACGAATTGACTGACGTAAATTTAAAATAAATACAATTATAATTTAGATTTTTGATTTAGTAAAAAAAAATTATTAGCTTAAATAGTTATTTAGTAAGAGATTTATTCCGAGAAAAAACACTACTTGAAAAGGTGATGATACCGATGCCTAGAATGGTTGCCCTTTTCCGACTGATTCGATGATGCCAAGGGGTTTGATCGTTGAGCTTCAGTCAGTTGGTAAATCGCTCATCAGTAAATGTTCCGACTACTTAGACGGCTGGGTTGATTACCAACGGGTTAACTTGTGGGTGGTCTTTCCAACGGGTTAACCTGTTGGTTGTTTTCAACGGATTTGGTCGTTAGTATTTTCCGACGGATTCGGTCATGGGTTGTTTCCGACGGATTCGGTCGTTCGATTGTTTCCGATAGATTCGGTGGTTGGTTTATTTCCGACATAATTGGTTGTTGAATTGTTTACGACAGATTACGAGGTTGGGGTTTTCCATCCGGACAAGTCTTCCGACGGATGAGCGGTTGGTTTATTTCCTGGATTTATTTTAATGGGTCAAGTTATTACATATTGACCTATTAAATTTAATTATCATTAAATATACATTATTTTTGTTTAATAAGAAATACAATAGCATAAAATAAATATACTTAAACATTGTTGAAAACATATTTTCTAATTTAACTTAAAATAATCTCAATCAAAGAATTCCATGTGTATCAAACACTTCAAAATAACAAATGTGTAATAAAAATAATATAAAACATAGTGCATCCAATTTATAAAAATCTAACACTATCTAACATATCCCACCACCGTTGTCATTGCCACTATTACCCCCTTGAACACCATTGTTATCACTTCTTGAACTCCTTCGAACATGAGAGAAAAATGGAGGCATTCCGCTTAGACCAGTTGGATCATCCGTGAGAGAAAACAAATTGCAACCGTCATTCAATAAAGATTGGAATGACATTTCGGATGAGACACTTGGGTGCAAATTGTTATACATTTGCATCTCCATCCTTCGTATCATAGCTTAATAAGCTTTAAGTTCTTTCATTTTAGCCGCAATTAATGCTTCTGCTCGTTCAACCTCGGTCATAGACAAACCTTGGCATAAGGCAATTGTGAAGGAGTAGGAAGAGGTATAGATGAAACATGAATCAAATGAGACGGACAATGTAGTTGTTGAGAAGGAGGACCTTGAACCGGAAGCGATGTGCCACAATTTGGAGACAATAAACCAGTAGCCGGAGGATTGAAGACATAATCATGCTTAGAATAAAGCGATCCTAGTCCAAAAACTCTTCCTTTCTTCTCATTACCAACGGATTCAACCCATAACATATCTTTATCTTCTTTAGACAGCTCTTGTTGCGATCCAATCAGAGCATTGCACTTCTCATTATAACATTCCTAATTAAAAAATATATAATTATTATATGAAGCATTAAATGTAAAAAAAATAGGTCCAATTGATATATCAATTGTTTTATAAAAAAAATTATAAACATATATATATATATATGCATCATAAACCAATCACACACATATATATATATATAAATCCTAGTATCATAAACAAATCATAATCACAAGTGCATCAACAAAACAATTATAAATTTAAACTATATAGAAAACACTTACAATTACTTTTTTTAGAGCGTTCACTAGTCCACGTTCCAAGTCTTTTACTATGATAAGTTGCTCGTACCAACTCTACTTGGGTTATTTCTTGTCCATGTTCCCCCTTCTACGTAAGTTTAGTAAATATATATTAGTTCAAAATAAATGGGCTTTTGTTCAGGTACGGTTTATAATTTCGGGTAGGGGCATAAGGTTGAACGTAGAGCTACCACGTGTCACAAAATATTTTTTTCTCACAAACGATTGATATTTTTTTTCCAGAAACGAATGAAAATTTTTTTTAACTACCATGTTATAATTTCTGCACTATTCACTTATAAACTTTGAATTATTCCCATATAATTCATGAACTATTACTTTTTAATATATTATATCAAATTATTTATAAATTAATCGTTTATATATTATGAACTATTCAATTGTAATTCATGAACTATCAGTTTATAAGTTATGCACTATCCTTTATAAATTTTTCACTATGAACTATTCTATTATAATTCATGAACTATCCTTTTATAAGTTATGAACTATCCCTTAATAAGTTTTGAACTATTACTTTCACTCCTTCATAAATTTTACACTATGAACTATTCTATTATAATTCATGAACTATCCTTTTATAAGTTATGAACTATTCATTAATAAGTTTTGAATTATTATTTTCACTCGTTTCTGAAAAAAAGTTAGAAAAATTGGGACACGTGTCAGCTCTACGTTCAGCCGCACGGCCCTACCGGAATAATGTGCCTTACCTGAACAACACCCATATATAAATATATATTAGTTCAAAATAAATGAGTATTCAACTATAAATTTTTAAATAGAAGGAAAATACTTACAAACTCTTCGGCATACTCGGCGGCAGATTTAGAGCCACCCGCAAACGCTGACATTCCATGATCACCATTAGATGCTCTATTTTTTTATTAACCCCGTATTTTTTCTGATATTCAACACTTTTACTATCTATCAATATTTGTGACCAATGCTCACTTTCAATAAATTTGGGTTTGACTCCGCTGTTCCGAGCATCACATATCGCATTTGTAATATGTCTACTACACCTAGCTGTCCAATTTCGTTTGATTATGGGACCATCACGATTGTCCCAAAAAAAAGCATTTTGTACAGTTTAACAATTAGTATAGACAAACATAATAGTGACATGGTATCCATAATTCAAAAGATATAACACATAATTCTACTTTTGTAACAAGAATACGTGACATGTTTTATGCAAAAACAAAAAAAATAGTGTTGCAAATTATTTTAGATACAATCAAACATAGAGATAAAAGTTTGTTAAGTTTACGTATCTAAAATTCAGACCACCATAATGTTTTAACATTTTTGGGAACATCGGAAAGACACTTCCAAGGACCATCATTGTGATCATTTATATATTAATAACCTTGAAAACTAGAGATTTGTTGTAAACGTAACATATAAAATAGATTAGAAATATGTTATGTGTATTCGAACAGTAATAGTGGGATTAACAAATTTTTATTCTCTTATGAAGTGGTTATGATGGTAGAATATGTAGACAAGCTCTTTAGAATTAACAAATTTGTATTCTCTTATGAAGTGGTTATGATGGTAGAATATGTAGACAAGCTCTTTAGAATAGCAATATCAGTAAAAAAAACTCTTTAGAATAGACTATGGCCCATTCGGTACCAATTGATGATGAAGTTGATTTCAAACCCTTTTAGTGTTCGGTGACGAGGTGAAGCTAAGCATGTTGAGATTGAAGGAGTGGAAGAGGAAGCTTATCATATATCCAACTGATACCTCTAGACTACAAGAATGAAGGTGAGAATCTCATGTTTGAATCTCATTTTGACCTTCCAAATGTTTCAAGAAACAAAAATCCTCTGGTAACCAATTACATTCTCTTCTTCGATTTCATCTCTTCTCTTCACCCATTTATTCTCAACACCGTCCAAATCATGGTATCACTCTAGACTCACAAATTCAAGTAGGAATTCAATTCTACCCTTAAGTTTCAGCAAATAGAAAACCCTGGAAAGTGATTTCTTTATCTTCTTCATTCGATTCACATAATTATTTGGTGTTTTCATTTCAGATATAAGTCACCCTACTAGTACAACAGGGGATTGCTTTAGGTTTAGATTCACTCAGTTGAAGAACACATATGACCAAGAGAGTCATACTAAAATAACATACCAAATATTTAGATTTGATTCGACTTTGTGTTCTTCAATTAAGTAAATCGGAACCGAAAGCTATCAGAACTGAAACCAAATCAGCTGAAGCTTTCTACATTCCTTATGCGTGGTGGCTTACTCTTCAATCAGTGGCTTACTCGTTCAGCCTTGTGAAGTCAAAATCATTTCACATGGCTGCTCATTTAAGTCATTATTTTGTGTGCATCTAAACACTAATTGGTATTTGCTCTTAATACATTATTTTTGTGTAGCTTACAACAGTGGATTGCTTACTTGTTCAGCCTTGTGAAGTCAAAATAAGTTCAGATGGCTTAATTCAGTGGCTTACAACAGTGTATTGCTTTAAGTTTAGATTGACTGTTTTCAAGTTGAGTGCATCACTAGTAAAAGTGTGATAGGTACTGCTTATACTATATTTAACTTCCTATAGTGTTTTTACAACAAATATTAACACGCTTGTAAAGAGCACGGACTTAAGAACAACATGCTCTAGAAGCGTTGTTTCCTTTTGCGGGCCTATCAACCAGTACCATGTCTGCTGGTTTTTGAGGACGTTGAGACCTTGGAAGTCGTTTAGTTGTTTATATTTAACTTCCAAGGGTTATCTTGTTCATACTTTTCCCTTTTTGGTATATTTTATAAACTCTATTATGTACTCTATTGTTGTTTATACTTTTCCCGGTATGTGTTTCATTTGTATGAACTCGCTTAATAAATTCAAACCTTTTCATATGTGTAGATTTATGCCTAGAGGATATAGTAAATTAATATATATTTGATGCGTAGGTTTAGGCATACAGTAGACCTAAGAGTAAACAATATGTTACTATCTAACTGATGTGTGCAAGCTTAGACCTACAGTAACCCTAGAGTACGCAAAAACAATTTCTTTTTCATGTAGAGTACACAATTTTGGAATTACAACATGCGTCGATGTAGCTTCGATGTAGAGTACAATACACATTAACCTATCTAATTGATGTGTACATGTTTTACTACGGTTTTCAACTACAATTATGTTCTACTGCAATTATGTTCAACTACCATAATAATATCTAAAGTAGAGCAGAGCACTTACGTGGTTCCCAAAGGTACTAGTTTTTTCCCTACTTTTTGCATCCTTCTCAATCTGCTTGGAACTTTTAGGGTCGGAGTTCCACGGGACTCCATCTTCCTCTTGAGTAATGTCGTCATCGGAAAAGGTAATGGCTTCCCTTGCAAGTGACGCCGAAGTACTTTGGGACTCCATTGAATGCAAGTATCGACAAAGTATCAGAGAATGAATTAGTTATTGGGAGATTAGGGAATTCTAGGTTAGTTATGACGCGGTTCTTCTGTTTGTAAATGAGAAGCTATAGTTTGGGGAATGAATTAGATCGTGTTATATGTATCTTTAAAATTTAAAGATAAAAAGCATCACAAATGTACAAATCTTTAAAAATTTAGAAAAGTTGTGGGAAAATTGTATTTTTGAAGTTCCTAAAATTTTGTATGTCAAAACATTGAAAAAACTTTTTATTTTTAAATCTTTTTACAATTAATTTTTAATAATGATAAAACAAATCTTAGTCATTAATTTAATCAAAATGATGGTATTAATTTTTTACTAACAAATTAGGTGCACTTTTTATAGAGAAAATTAACCATTAATTTTAACTAAATGTTCTAAATGCTTATACTAATTTGTTTACACTAGAGAATTAGTTGTTAATTTGATCTATATTAATTTTTTACTTCCATATTAGACTATTAGGTGCACTTTATAAGGACAATATTAACCATTAATTTAATCCAAATGTTAATATTAAAATTTATAACCATTATGTACACTTTATAAGGAAAGAGTTAGCCATTAATTTACTATAATCGTTGATATTAATTTTTTACTAACCATTAAGGGCATTTTATAAGGAGAAAATTTGCGATTAATTTGATCTAAATATTGATATTAATTTCTTTAGTAACCATTAGGGGCACTTTATAAGGAGAGAATTAGTCTTTAACTTATCACCCTAAATCATAATTTTGTTGATTATAGATATATAAAACAATTATTAAAGAAACTATAAATACAAGAGCACTGTAGTTAGAAAGGAAAATTAAGCTCGTACAATCAATCTCGAAAAAGGTATGTCTTGGGGTAAGGTAAGCCGTCTTCGTAATTGTTATTGTGTATTGGAATTATAACTTTATCATAGTTTACTCATTAATTTTTGTTTATGTTTCAAGGTTGTATGCTAAATATGTAGACAAGCTCTTTAAAATAGCAATATCAATTAAAAAAAACTCTTTAGAATAGACTATGGACCCTTCGGTACCGATTGAAGATGAAGTTGATTTCAAACCCTTTCAGAGTTCGGTAAGGAGGTGAAGCTGAGCATGTTGAGATTGAAGGGGTGGAAGAGGAAGCTTATCATATATCCAACTAATACCTCTAGACTACAAGGATGAAGGTGAGAATCTCATTTCTACCTTCCAAATGTTTTAAGAAACAAAAATCCTCTAGTAACCGATTACATTCTATTCTCCGATTTCATCTCTTCTCTTCACCCATTGATTCTCAACTACAATTATGTTCAACTACTATAATAATATCTAAAGTAGAGCAGAGCATTTATGTGGTTCCTAAAGGTACTAGTTTGTCCCTGTTTTTTTCATCCTTCTCAATCTGCTTGGAACTTTTAGGGTCGGAGTTCCGCGGGGCTCCATCTTCCTCTTGAGTAATGTCATCATCGGAAAAGGTAATGTCTTCCTTTGCAAGTGACGCCGAAGTACTTTGGGACTCCATTGAATGCAAGTATCGGCAAAGTATCAGAGAATGAATTAGTTATTGGGAGATTAGGGAATTCTCGGTTAGTTTTGACGCGGTTGTTCTGTTTGTAAATGAGAAGCTATAGTTTGGGAATGGATTGGATCATCTCATATGTATCTATAAAATTTATAGATAAAAAGCAAGACAAAGGTACAAATCTTTAAAAATTTAGAAAAGTTGCAGGAAAAATTGTACTTTTAAAGCTCCCAAAATTTTGTACGCCAAAACATTGAAAAAACGTTTTTTTTAAATTTTTTTAGACAATTAATTTTTAATAATGATAAAACAAACCATAGTCATTAATTTAATCAAAATGATGATATTAATTTTTTACTAACAAATTAGGTGCACTTTTTATGGAGAAAATAAACCATTAATTTTAACTAAATGTTCTAAATGTTGATAATAATTTGTTTACACTAGAGAAATTAGCTGTTAACTGGATTTATATTAATCTTTTATTTTCATATTAGACTATTAGGTGCACTTTATAAGTAGAATATTAACCATTAATTTAATCTAAATGTAATATTAAAATTTAGTAACCATTATGTACACTTTATAAGGAAAGAGTTAGCCATTAATTTAATATAATTGTTGATATTAATTTTTTACTAACTATTAAGGGCATTTTATAAGGAGAAAATTTGCGATTAATTTGATCTAAATGTTGATATTAATTTCTTTAGTAACCATTATGTGCACTTTATAAGGAGAGAATTAGTCTTTAACTTACCACCCTAAATCTTAATTTTGTTGATTATTAATATATAAAACAAATATTAAAGAAACTATAGATACAAGAGCATTGTAGTTAGAAAGGAAACATTAAGCTCGTACAATCAATCTCGAAAGAGGTATGTTTTGGCGTAAGGTAAGCCGTCTTCGTAATTGTTATTGCGTATTGGAATTATAATTGTATCATAGTTTACTCATTAATTTTTATTTATGTTTCAAGGTTGTATGCTAAATAGCAATATCAGTTAAAAAACTCTTTAGAATAGACTATGACCCCTTCGGTACCGATTGAAGATGAAGTTGATTTCAAACCCTTTCAGTGTTCGGTGAGGAGGTGAAGCTGAGCATGCTGAGATTGAAGGGGTGGAAGAGGAAGCTTATCATATATTCAACTGATACCTCTAGACTACTAGCATGAAGGTGAGAATCTCATTTCTACCTTCGAAATGTTTCAAGAAACAAAACTCCTCTAGTAACCGATTACATTCTCTTCTCCGATTTCATCTCTTCTCTTCACCCATTGATTTTCAACACCGTCCAAATCATGGTATCACTCTAGACTCACAAATTCTTGTAGGAATTTAATTCTACCCATAAATTTCAGCAAATAGAAAAACCTAGAAAGTCATTGTTTTATCTTCTTTATTCAATTCACACAATTATTTGGTGTTTTCATTTCAGATCTGAGTCACTCTACTAGTACAACAGTGGATTGCTTTAGGTTCATATTCACTCAATTAAAAAACACATATGATGAACAAGAGAGTCATACTAAAATAACATACCAAAATATTAGATTTGAGTTAACTTTGTGCTCTTCAATTAAGTAAATCGGAACCGAAAGCTATCAAAACAGAAACCAAATCAGCTGACGCTTTCTTCATTCCTTATGCGTGGTGGCTTACTCTTCAATCAGTGACTTACTCGTTCAGCCTTGCAAAGTCAAAATCATTTCACAAGGTGCTCATTTAAGTCATTATTTTTGTGTGCATCTAAACACTAATTGGTATTTGTGCTTCATACATTATTTTTGTGTAGCTTACAACAATGGATTGCTTAATTGTTCAGTCTTGTGAAGTCAAAATCAGTTCAGATGGCTTAATTTAGTGGCTTACAACGGTGGATTGTTTTAGTTTTAGATTGACTGTTTTCTAGTTGAGTGTCTCACTAGTAGAAGTGTGACAGGTACTGCTTATACTATATTTAACTTCCTATAGTGTTTTTACAAGAAATAGTACACCTGTAAAGAGCACAGACTTAAGAACAACATTCTCCCGAAGTGTTGTTTCCTTCTGCAGGTCTATCAACCAAAACCATGCCTGCAAGGTTTTAAGGAGGTTGAGACCTTGGAAGTCGTTTAGTTGTTTATAATTAACTTTCAAGGGTTATCTTGTTCATACTTTTCCCTTTCTGGTATACTTTATAAACTCTACTGTGTACTTTATTGTTGTTTATACTTTTCCCTTCCAAGGGGTATGTTTTTCATTTGTATAAACTTGCTTAATAAATTTAAACCTTTTCATGTGTAGTTTTAGACCTAGAGGATACAATAAACTACTATATACTTGATGCGTAGGTTTAGGCATACAGTAGACCTAAGAGTAAACAATATGTTACTATCTAACTGATGTGTGCAAGCTTAGACCTACAATAAACCTAGAGTACACAATAACAATTTTCTTTTCATGTAGAGTACACAATTTTGGAATTACAACATGCATCAATGTAGCTTCGATGTAGAGTACAGTACACATTAATCATTCTAATTGATGTGTGCAGGTTTGACTACGGCTTTCAACTACAATTATGTTCAACTACTATAATAATATCTAAAGTAGAGTACAACACCTACGTGGTTCCCAAAGGTACTAGTTTTTTCCTGCTTTTTGCATCCTTCTCAATCTGCTTGAAACTTTTAGGGTCGGAGTTCCTCGGGGCTCCATCTTCCTCTTGAGTAACGTCATCATTGGAATAGGTAATATATTCCCTTGCAAGTGACGCCGAAGTACTTTGGGACTCCATTAAATGCAAGTATCGGCAAAGTATCTGAGAATGAATTAGTTATTGGGAGATTAGGGAATTCTAGGTTAGTTTTGACGCGGTTGTTCTGTTTGTAGATGAGAAGCTATAGTTTGGGGAATGGATTAGATCATGTTATATGTATCTTTAAGATTTAAAGATAAAAAGAAACACAAAAGTACAAATCTTTTACAAATTCAGAAAAGTTACGGGAAAAATTGTACATTTAAAGCTCCCAAAATTTTGTACGCCAAAACATTGAATTTTTTTTTTTAATTTTTTAGACAATTAATTTTTAATAATGATAAAACAACCTTAGTCATTAATTTAATCAAAATGATAATATTAATTTTTTACTAACAAATTAGGTGCACTTTTTGTGGAGAAAATTAATCATTAATTTTAACTAAATGTTCTAAATGCTCTAAATGCTGGTATTAATTTGTTTACACTAGAGAATTAGCTGTTAATTTGATCTATATTAATTTTTTACTTCCATATTAGACTATTAGGTGCACTTTATAAGAAGAATATTAACCATTAATTTAATCTAAATGTTAATATTAATTTTTAGTAACCATTTGGTACACTTTTTAAGAAAAGACTTAGTCATTAATTTAATATAATTATTGAATTAATTTTTTACTAACCATTAAGGGCATTTTATAAGGAGAAAATTTGCGATTAATTTGATCTAAATGTTGATATTAATTTCTTTAGTAACCATTAGGTGCACTTTATAAGAAGAAAACTATTCTTTAACTTACCACCCTAAATTTTAATTTTGTTGATTATAAATATATAAAATAATTATTAAAGAAACTATAAATACAAGAGCATTGTAGTTAGAAAGGAAACATTAAGCTCGTACAATCAATCTCGAAAAAGGTATGTCCTAGCGTAAGGTAAGCCGTCTTCGTAATTGTTATTGCGTATTAGAGTTATAACTTTATCATAGTTTACTCATTAATTTTTGTTTATGTTTCAAGGTTGTATGCTAAATTAGTGATACGATGAATATGGACAACGAAGATCACAACAAAAAACATGGACGTGACTTTTATTTGAATTCTCCAGCAAGACAAAACGGGGAAGATGTGAAATTGGGATCGAAAGAAGATATCAAACGTATGGATGATGTAAGGTCACATACGGACAATAGTCGTAATCGAAATCATTATAGTTTTGATTTGAATCGAGATCCGGAAACTCAAGAAGCAATTCTGAGTATATGAAAAATAATAGTTCCAAATTTTTTTTAATAATACATATTGTAATAAATCATTTGAATACTCGTCTAAGAGATTTACTAGGTTCATGTGGTCTAGTAAGTGATTAAAATATTGGTTTATTTAAATCTTTCCAAATGTTGTTTTACCTTTTTATTTGTTTACATATCTTCACCGTAATATAACAATATCTATTTTACTTAGTTATAGAATTTAATTTAAATTAATCTTTTATTCCATTTAAAATATAAGAAATTGACAATAATTTTATATCATAAAATTCAAATTATACAACTAAGCATTTATGATAATCTTATCTGTCAGTAAAAATACGTTTGTATAGTCACGAAAATGTATCATAAATTTAAGTTAATTTTTTTTTGTGGTTAAGACATTTGGATAAAACTTGACAAAAATATATATCAAATTAATAATATCAAATTTACCTAATTATTACTTAAACTGAAATAGTTTTTGTCCTCCTATTACACTGTTTTAATCATTTATTCTAAATTTGATGAATTAAATTACCTAATTATCTTTACTTAATGATTTAGAATAAATAAAAAAATCTACTGTACAATAAAAAAAAAAGACAAAGGATATTGAAAAAAAGTCACTCAAACTATTGGGATAAGCCGAAAATCCAGAATGGTGACTTAGGAAAAAAGCAAGTAGTCCGACTAACCCTAGGTTGGAAAAAAAATGTCTTGGAGTGATGTGAGCATTCACGATACCGTCTAGAAAAATGAAATGAATGGCTAGATGAAAACCTTAAAAGGTCAAGCATGAAGAAATTTGATATGCGATATATTGTATATCACATCTAGTGGTTATTAACATGATTTAGATTGCGTTTTAGGTGTGTTTATGTTGTAATTTTATAAGTCAGAAGAGAGGACGAGCAGTGAAGAAATCACAAGATTAAAAAACTTTTTGAGTACATTCAAATGAAGAGTCGAAGAGTTGTGCAAAGGAAGTAACGAGGAACAACCGAAGAAGAAGAAGAAGAGTTTATAATGTCCTACTACAATGCGTAATGACTAATGTTGAAGATAAAATTGGATTTCTTGTTGAGGCATTTTATTACCTTGCTTTTAATTCAAAAAAATATGGTTACGATTGCTTTAATTTTCCTTCTTTAACTTTTAAGAACTAGTTTTTAAGTATGATGTGAGACTTTTTTGAGGCACAATCTTTTCCTTCTATTTTCTCTCTCACAAACCTTGTGAAGAACTAAACTTTCATTGTTGTATTTGATGTTTTGAAGCCTTCAATTGATTGGTTGTGAGTTTTCTACTCTTGTTCAATTTCCTATATAGTTGTATTATTTCTCTTATATTTGAATGTTTAATAAATCTTATCGTTTTATCTAGTCTGATCATCTAGATTTATTGATATTATATATATTGTTAGGACTTGTCAATTTCGACTTTGGGTTGCATATTTAGTATCAAAACGCAATTAACATTAGCGGGTTGCGAACTCATCATGAGAGAGAGTTAATTGCATACTTATAGTAAATGGTTATTTCTATTGCATGTATGTTGTTGAATATTTGTTTGAATGTTATTGTTTTGTTGAGTCTTAAAAGTTTTCGTATTTGATTTAGTAATAAGTACTATCAAGGTTGGTAGAACTGATAGTTACAAGATCGGGATCAGAAAAATCAAATGAAAGATAAAAAGTTGAGACTAATAGAATTCAATGATTAATCATTACTCTTGTTGAGTGGATCTTTGTGAGGTGTAGAGCTTTTTCAAATCATATTAACAACCTTCTCTTGAAATTTTTTTTACTTGTTTACTCATTACATGGATACAAAAGTATTATTACCGTTTCATCTAGTATGATCGTCTAGGTTTATTGATATTATCCATATTGCTAGGATTTATTAGTTTCGAGTCTAGGTTGCATATCTAAAACATGATTTGCATAAGAAGGTTGCGAACTTTCATTGTGAAATAGTTAATTGCATGTGTATAGTAGAGGGTTGTATCTATTGCATTTATCTTGTTGAATCTTTGTTTGAATGTTATTGTTTTGTTGAGTCTTGAATGTTTTCGGATTTGATTTAGTAATAAGTACTATCACGGTTGGTAAAGTTGATTGTTAAATATGATCGGGATCAAAACAACCAAATAAATGATAAGAAGTTGAGACTAGTTAAATTCAATGATTAATCATATCTCTTGCTGAGTGAATCTTTCTTAGGTTTAGCGCGTTTTCAAATCATATTAATATCCTTTTCTTGCAAATTTGTTTACTTTTTAACTCAATACATGGTTACAAAAGTAATATTATTGTTTGATCTAGTATGATCATCTAGGTTTATTGATATTATCCATATTGCTAGGATTTGTCAATTTTGAGTTCGGGTTGCATATCTAGTTGCAAAACACGATTTGTATAAGGGGGTTGCGAACTTCCATCGTGAGAGAGAGTTAATTGCATGTGTATAAGAGGGTTGTTTCTAATGCATGTATCTTGTTGAATCCTTGTTTGAATGTTATTGTTTTGTTGAATCTTGAATGTTTTCGGATTTGATTTGGTAATAAGTACTATCACGGTTAGTAGAGTTGATAGTTACATATGATCGGGATCAAAACAACCAAATGAAAGATAAGAAGTTGAGACTAATAGAATTCAATGAGTAATCATATATCTTGTTGAGTGAATCTTTGTTAGGTTTAACACTTTTTCAAATCATATTAATAACCTTGTCTTGCAAATGTGTTTACTTGTTTACGGTTAAAAAAATAATATTACTGTATTATCTAGTATGATCATCTAGGTTTAATATTTGGAGATTTGTCAAGAGAAGATAAAAATGGGATGGAAGGAATACTCCGAAGCACTCGTTCATTCTTTAGATGGCTATGCTGGGCAGACTCTCGATGCATGATCGAATGTCATTCCTAGACATCGAACTTGTTTGTCACTTATGCTCTAGAGAGGAGCAGCCTCATGATCATCTACTCTTCAGATGCAGATATTCCAGGACTGCTTGGAGAGAGGTACGTCGAGTTTTCGGTATGGCAGGGGGCATGGCTCTTTGGAGATCACGTTACGCTAGCTAAAGAGGAGGGCACGGGTATGTGACCGATGTTGTAGTGTCATGGTGTTTGCTTGCTCATCTACTGTATACCTCTTGTGGCATGCTAGAAACAATCTCATTTTTTACGAGAACAATCTCCTATTGGATGTGGTGATTCGCTTGATCAAGACCCATGTCTTTAGGCTCCTGCACCAAGCTTTCCCGACTCATATTGGTGATCCCATGGAGACTATTTAGTTGTTAGTTGTTAGTTGCTAGTTTGGTCGTTGTTTACATATTGTTGGTCCTATTGTTTTTTAGTCTTGTGTGTGCTCTTTGTTTGTACATGTCACGCCACTTGTGGTCGGGCATTGTCAATGGTGTTTGTATTTTGAGTTTTGCATGACGCTAGTTTTGGACGCTTTGTTGACGGAGTCCTAGACCATAAAGATATAGGATAAAGGCTTATACTCTTTTTACTTTATGAATTTACCAGTTATCGTTGATATTATCCATATTGCTAGGATTTGTCAACTTTCATCGTGAGAGAGAGTTAGTTGCATGTTTATAGTAGAGGGTTGTTTCTATTGCATGTTTTTTTGTTGAATCTTCGTTTGAATGTTATTGTTTTGTTGACTCTTTAATGTTTTCGGATTTGATTTAGTAATAAATACTATTAGGATTAGTAGAACTGATAGTTACATATGGTCGTGATAAGAACGACCAAATAAAAGATAAGAAGTTAAGACTAACAGAATTCAATTATTAATCATATCTCTTGTTGAGTGGATCTTTATTAAGTGTATCTTTTTTTCAAATAATGAGACTGATTATACTTCTTCCTTCCTTGCATAATAACTAACATATATAATTTAAGGAAAAAAAAAAGGAGCTAATTTTGAAATTCGGGTAAGAGTGCCCACCTCATAACATAAATTTGTGAGTGGTTCTCTTTGTTGTACTCATGTAAAATACATTAGATACCAATCATAAAGAAAATGATCAAGGAGAATACTCCTATAATACTATGTGTTTTTTTTAGGTTGGTTGTTCATTTTATTTTGATATCACTTCTAATTTTTTTCAAATTATAAACAAAAATATATGCTCATTTTCTAGAATAAAAAGTTCATTTTTAAAAAATTAGAAAAAAAAATGAATATTTAGTGATTAAGAACTAAACTCGATAGTACAAAAAAGGAACAAATTTTGTCCTCACCGCCTCTCCACAATGAGCTACCTCACGCAAATTATCCACTATATTCATTTTTTCTCTAATTTTCAAGAATGAAATTTTATCCTAAAAAACTTGTCCCGTATAAAGGGGGTTTCTTCTATTATTAATTGATTAATAAATGAGTATAATATTGTATATTAAATATATACTATATTAAATCAAAGATTTGGGACCTAGGAATTGGGTCTTGATCGATGGTTAACTATTTTTGTTTACAGTTATTTACCCACCAACTATTTTTTGTCGAAAAACTGCTTTCGAAAAACTCTATAAATTCAAAACAACTTCACAGAATTTGACATGTTGATCGATTTTCAAACTGATATCTGAATCGATCATTGACTTTATTGTATCCTTAGAAGTGTTTTGCTTGAAACCCAACAACATTCAATAAGGAGCATATATCACTTAAAAGATAGTCATTTCATGCCTCAACGCCTCGAATTATTCAAATTGTTCTAACAATTTTTCAGTGACATTTATCCATGGAGGCCTGATCACAAGCAACGGCGTTAACTCTTATGCACCACGATATCTTCAAATTGCATCGGTTCGATGGAGCAAAATTTAATAGTTGGAAATACCAGATGATGTTTCTATTGACCGCATTGAAGATTTCCTACATACTGATGACAACTTGCCTACGACACCAGAACCAACGGAGGGAGAAAATCAAGAGATCAAGGACCAACGTAATAAAACGTGAAGAAGATGAGGTCTTGTGTCGATGACACATCCTGAATCACCTTTTTGACCGTTTGTACAACCTGTTCACCGGAACCAAGTCACAAAAAGGATATCTGGACTACTTTGGAGACAAGATACACCAATGAAAAGCAAGGAACATATAAGTTTCTCATTATGAAATACTTTGAATTTTCAATAGTTGATGATAAATCTGTTATGGATCAAGTCAATGATTTGCAAAGCCTAATTAATCGACTCAAAGAGTTGAAAATTGAGATCTCTAAATCACTACAAGTAGGGGGCGATTATTGCTAAATTACCAACATCTTGGAATGATTACAGATAGAAACCCCTACATACAACCGAGGAGTTATCCTTGGAACAATTGCAGAAACACTTGCGTATTGAAGAGGAAACACATTACAATTACAAGAAGCAAGTGATCTCTCAAAATGACAAAATCAACAACGTTGTTGAAGAAGCTTCCAATCAAAACAATAAGAAAAGGAAGAACTGTTTTGATGGAAATCAGAATAGTAACACAGTAATTATGGTTATAAGAAAGTCAAGAAAGAGGATAACATGCCTAAGTGTCATCTTTGTAAGAAACTTAGACTTTTCAAAAGAGATTGCAGCCTTGCAGAGGATACAAGAAGAAGCAACAAGAACTTGTTTGCAAAAGTGCCAACAATGTATAGAAAGATGTAAACGAGATTGTTGTCATGGTGACCGAATTAAACATGACCGCAGTGGAGAAATCCAAAGACTATGGTATGATTCAGGACATAGACCGGACAGTAAATTCCGGACTGGTCTATGGATACGGAATCTAACGTAATGGCTCTTTGGCTTGTCTAATGTAATGGCTCTTCGGCTTGTCTATGTCATCGGGTGACACAAATATACTATAGGCTATTGGATACGGAATCTAATGTAATCGCCCTTCGGCTTGTCTCTTTTGAGCCGTAGATGAAGAAGTTGAAGGATCAAAATACAATGAAGGTTCTAGAGAATTTACGGTCCGGTCTATGCCCTATAGGCCTTCGAGTTTTCTTCATCTACGACTCAAAAGAGAAAAGTCAAAGAGCCATTAGAACCAAGGAGAAGTCAAATGGCTAAAAAAGAAAAATTTTTAGGACCTGATTTTGTGTCATCCGATGACATAGTATATTTGGTTGAAGGGTCTAAGAAGTGTTGATGAAAATACCAATGATTTTTCAAGTAATGGAGATCCAAAATTTAAAGAAGTCGCGTCTTCAAGAGAGGTTGCATTCTGAAAAGAGGCAATACATAATGAAATGGACTCAATATTATCTAATAATAATTGGGTTCTTGTATATTTGCCTGAAGGATCTAAATCAATTGTCATTGCTTGTAAATGGGTATTTAGAAGAAAATACAACACGGATTGAACGATTCAAACCTTTAAAGTCAGGGTAGTGGCTAAGGGATTTAGACAAAAAGAAGGTACGTATTATTTTGACACATATGCTCCAGTAGCAAGAATAACTTCCATATGAGTACTTTTGGCATTAGCCTCGCTATACAAACTAGAAGTACGCAAAATGGATGTGAAAACTGCATTTTTAAATAGGGATTTAGACAAAGAAGTCTACATGGAGCAACTTGAAGGATTTGTCAAGCCAGTAAAAACAAAAGAAAGTGAAAATTAGTTAAATCTTTATATGGGCTAAAGCAAGCTCCAAAACAATGGCATGAGAAATTTGATTCCATTGTTCTATCATATGACTTTACACGTAAAGGTGCTGATAGATGTATTTACACAAAATTTATTGATCAATATAGTGTTATTATTTGTCTTTATATGGATGATATGTTAAGTATTATTACTAATATGATAGGTGTAAATGAAATCTTAATTTCAAATGAAAGATCTGGGTCAGGTTGATACTTTTTTAAATATTAAAATATTTAGAAATAGTGGGGATATTTCTTTAACTCAGTCTCATTATATTCTAAAGATGCTTGATAAATTTAAGCACCTTTGGGATTAAAGAATCAAATACACCATATGATGTTTCTTGTAAGCTAACAAAGAACACATGAAGATCAAACTCACAAAGTGACTATGCTAGTGTGGTCGGAAATCTGATGTATGTCATGCATTGTACCAACCGGATATAGCATTTGTTGTTTGCAAACTAACTAAATGCACTAGTAATCCTAGAGTTGAACACTAGAAAGCAATAGCTAGAGTACTTGGATATCTTATAGAGACTATTGACTTTAAGCTATGTTACACAAGCTGTCCTAGAGTTTTGAAAGGGTTTACCGATGCTAGTTGGATTGCTAGTATTGATGAAAACAAGTCTACTTCTGGGTGGGTATTTACCTTATTCGGATGAGCTATATCATGGTCTTCTAAGAAGCAGACTTGTATAACTCACTCTACAATGGAGTCTGAGTTTGTTGCTCTCGTTGTTGGAAGAAAAGAAGCAAAATGAATGAGAAATTTCCTTTTGGATATTAAGTCGTAGCCACAACCTATGTCATTCATCTCTCTATATTGCAGTAGTGCAACGACCATGTCCAGAGCTTATAATAAGATTTATAATGAAAAATCTAGACATGTAAATTTAAGACATGCTTATGTCACACATTTGATGACTGAAGTTGTTATCACCATTGTTTATGTGAAATCATGTAATAATTTAACGGATCCGTTTACAAAGGCACTCTTAAGAGACTTGGTGAAAACAACTACAAATACAATGGGCTTCAAGCTACTAAAAATCACCGACGATGGGAACTCGACTTCTTTCTAGTTTAATGGGTAACAACAAATTGTTGATAAGTGATTGCTTTACAATCCTAGGTATAATACAGTACCAATATTTAGGTTGAGTGTTGTGCACTCTTAATAAAATTCTTGTACTTTAAATAAAGTTGCTTAATGAATTTTAGATATGTAAGCGATAAAGAGTGGAGTTGCCCTTGACAAAAGTAGATTACACTTTTGTCAATTGTTTATGAATTTAAGGTGTAACTCGTGGCATATATATATATATATATTATTCAATTTGTGAAGTTCGACGTGTGGTTTGTATACATTATCCACCATTAATTTGATGATACTTTGATAAGATGTACTAAGTAAAAGTTTAAGTTGAAAAACGTTTTTATTATGCATTACATTATCTACTAGTCATCTCAAATAGACGAAGAGGGAACTGTTAGTGTTATTTGAGACTGGAAAATTTGTCCCACATTGATTAGGGAGCATCAAAGAGGTTTTTCCTTATAAAGGGGATCTCTATCCTATTATTAATTGATTAATATATGAGTGTAATATTGTATATAATATATATATTATATTAAATCAAAGACTCTGTTTTGATTTACAGTTATTTACCCGCCAACTGTTTTTCCTTCGAATAACTGCTTTCGGAAAAAATTAAGAACAACTTCACAGAATTTGACACATTGACCAATTTTCAAATTACTGTCTGAATCGATCATTGACTTTGTTGTATCATTAGAAGTGATTTGCTTGAAACTCAACAACAATCAGTATGGAGCATATATCACTTAAAAAATAGTAATCTACGCCTCAAAGCCTCAAATTATTCAAATTGTTGTAACACATGAGGGTCTAAGAATTGAGTTATAGCAATAAATGTGTGTGAAATAACTTGGCTAAGGCTACTGACATATTTGAGAGTTAAGCTCACCAGTCGCCACTAATATATGGATATGTAATTCGTAAAAACGAAGCACATCGAAAGGGATTACCATCTCACCAGAGATCAATTTTGTCCAAATTGAGACCAACCTTGAGATCGTGAAAGTACGGCCCTTGTGGATTAATAAACTATAGAAAGCTTTTCCATATAAAAACCAACTTTGATTAAAAGCCTAAAATGACCCTGAAATAGTCAAATTACCAGTCTCGTACACTGTAAGTTGAGAATCTCAAGGTTGATTTAAGTTTGGGGATTCAGAATGGCAAATCTAACATACATATACTTATTGTTATTATGCAGCTAACTAGAAAATCAATGAAAGGGATAATAAATATTTGGAGCTGGAATGATGATCCGGGAAACACCAATTTTATGCATCAAGCCATAAATTTGGTTGCTTTGTGAAGTACTACTTTTGATGTTTGTAGCCATCTGAATAAGCAAATACCAATTTTATGCACATGCTAAATATTCAATACACCAACTCACGTACCTTATGATGTAGCCTTTGTGCAGCTGATTAAACAAATTGCCTTCTTCCTCGTTTGTTGGCTGGCTTTGGATCCAACTAAGGCACATTCTATCAGGTATTCATCATACATCTGAAAACGCACATCCGCTATGAAACAAAACTGATAATCACCAAACCCTACAGAGGACGAGTGACAAACCCCCTATCCACCATCTTCTCGACCAGCTCTTCATGCTTTTTCAACTGGCCCGCCTTTCTCAACTGCTGCAAAACCATCTCATACAATGGCAATGTTGGCTTCATGCATTTCTCTTCAATCATCTCCCTGAACAGCTTATAAGCATTGTTCCAATGCCCAATTCCACAGAATACTGAAATCAAAACCCTATACGTATTCACGTTAGGCTCAATTTCTTCCTCATCCATCTCCTTCTTAAGTTTCAAGACCATATCAGTTGATTTTGAACCAGCAAACATCCTCAGCAAAGTATTGTAGGTGACAGTATTTGGTTTACAATTTAGTTCCTTCATTCTAGTAAATAGCCTGTGTGCACTATTTACGTCTCCTGACTTGGATATACAAGTGAAGATTGGATTGAAACTATGAGCATCTGGATCACAACCTTTCTTCACCATCTGGTTCAGTACTTTGTTCGCCTCATCACGGTTCCCATCCCTACAATGGGCATCTATGAGGAAATTGAAGGTGACCAGATCCGGTGAGCACCCAAGCCTCACCATTTGGTTATAAACCTGCAAGACCTTTTCTGTTCTACCAGCTTTAACATGAACCCTAATTAAATTATTGAAGGTGATTGAATTAGGTGGACAACCTTTATCAATCATCTCCGAGAAAACATCATGGGCACGAGTAATCTGCCCGCACCTACACAAAGCATCAATCACAATGCTATAAGTGTACACATTGGGCTCAATCCCAGCCTCTTTCATTTCACTGAAGACACTTTCAGCCTTTGTAATATTACCAGCTCTGCACCAGCCATGAACCAAGCTAGTGTAAACTATAACATCAGGCTCAAATTTAACTTTTAAGCTGTCAAAAAAGGACTGAGCTTCTGTAGCACGTCTCTTCTTGGATAGAATGCTAATTACATTAGAAAACGCAGCCATATCAGGCTTACAACCATAATCTTCCATCCGATTGAAGGTGTAAATAGCCTCGTTAGCTAGACCAGCCCTAACGTATCTTCTGATCAAAATGGTGAAAGTTTCATTTGGAATTTCTACACCTCTCGATTTCATCAGATCAACCAAATGCCAAGCTATGTTGAAATGCCTTACCTTCCCAGCGAAATCGATCATTTCATTGTAGACTTGAGGGGTATGGGGGAAACCTTGTTGATTGGTGGCCCAATTGAAGAAAGCGAGCGCAGGGAGGAAGGGGATCCCATGGCGGACACTAGCACACTTGTCGATTACTCGGAGGACGACGGCTGGTGTTAGGGTATCGGAGGCGGCGGAGAAGTCGTGGGAGAGGGATGGGATGGTGAGGTCCGGGGATGGCGGAGTTGGGTTGGGGTCAACGGGTGGGTTTCTGCGATGATGGTCTTTGATAAGGGAGTGGAATCGATCGGAGATTTGAGTTTCGGGTGTGGAAAGACAAGGGTTGGTGGGGTCAATTTGATGAATGGGGTTGGTATCTTCATCGTCGGATGAGGATGAAGAGCAGAAGTGTTTAAGGGAGGTTTTAGGGAGAGGGGAGTAGAGGAATCGAAAGAGGGAAAGGTGGAGTTTTGATTTGATAAGCGCCATTGGAAGCTGTAGGAGAAGGGTTTATGGGAGGTTTTAGGGAGGAGAGTTAGTAGTTGTTCAGCCCTAGTGATTGAGGAAGACGATAGGGGATATGGGCCATGGTACGAGCCCCGTGAGGGCGTTGGGCTTAAAGTCAGGATGGCCCAATTAGCAATTTGCAAATAAATAAATAATTTTAAATTTATTTATATTTAATAATTTTATGATATTAAATTTAATAAAGACTTGTTTTAATAATTCAGTGACCTACCAATTGCAGAAGTAGGGTTTTTTAAAAAGAATAAAAATATTTAAAATTTTAATTAAAAAAGTTATTGGAATCAGAATTTAAATGTTCAATAAGAATAGGTTTATAGGGTTTTTTTTTTTTTGATATAAGGGTAAGCAAGAGGGGGGACAGTCTCCAGAGAATTGTCGCCCCAAGGTATCCAAATGGATGAGGTATTCAAAATCTTCATATAGCACCTCGTCACCAGTCGTTGACGCAAAGTCATGAAACGCAAGTTAATCTGCTACGGTGTTGAAATCCATAAATAGTGGTGAGCACAAAGCTGATCAAAACCGGAGATCCAGGAGGAGACATCCGAGAAGATCAAAACGGAGCCAAAGAGAAGAAGGGTGAAGCCGAAGGAGGACTATTAGCACGAAAACGTAAAGCATCTTACAAAGATGAAGCGGGAATGGGTGAGCCAAACACTATCAAAATAGCACCGCCAGATGCATGTACAACAGGAACACAAACTCCTGGGAAGTGAATGACGGGAATTCGGGAAGAGCCTCCCATCAAAAGAAATCGTCATGAAAGCACACCACCACGACCGCAATCCAAACACGACTCTATACATACAACGGAATTTGTTGGAGAGCTTAAAAACAAGAACATGTCAATATCCACCTCAACGAAAGTAATGAACTTATTCATACGAAGCTTTTTGCTGAAATTAGTTCATAACTTCAAAGATTAGTTCAAATAAGCAACAAACTTCACTGTTTTCAAGTTTATCGGATAAAAATTTTATTCCAATCAGATTTCATAGGCAAAATATCAGGAATTTGTGACTCTTGGTCAAAGAAACAGATTTCATTGATAGTGTGACCGTAGTCGTTGTTCATAAGCCAAGACATATTTGTCTAAAGCTTTGTTCAAAAGCGCAAACAACTTTTCTCAACAAAAAGATTGAAAATTTCAATTTCAGTTCCATGAAAAAGTCAAAATTTCAACTCTAATAGTAGGGTCGATAGATCTCAAATCTAGAGCATAAGGTTTGTTGAAAGGGTGTTGTTCACAAGTGGATCAAGACGAAGAGGGGCACCAAAACAAGGTTTGTATCACCTCAAATCCTCAAGTAATCCAAAAAATAGTCGGGGAGGCACTATGAAGGTAAATATAACCCGCATAGTTAGACATTAGAGCATTACACTCAAAATTGTTCATATGAGCATAATCCGCTCAAGATTGTTTAAGGAAATAATTGGTTACTTGAGACTTGTTAAAGGAGTATATTCGATTAATCGAGAATGGCTAGGAAAAAGTATTTGATATGAGGGATGTTCGCTCCAAACGGTGTGTGCAAGCTTTAAATTTATAACCCTATATGTAAGCTTAAAACAAGGATGCGAACCCGCAGTGTACGGGTCAATCGTAGTAAAAAGCAAGGAATTCCAGGGGTCGATCACAGGGACTTAGTGAAACAAAGTCGATAACGGTAAGCTTTAGCAATTACTAACCACAAAGCAATCAAAACAATCAAAGATGATAAAAGTCAATAAAGGAAATATGCAATTCTAGGGATTAAAGCATCTAGTTGTGGTTCCAACTCAAGATCTAAAGATAAGCGGACAAAGCTGAGGTTTTTGCAAAGGGAAGGTGTTACTAAAGTGGAATAGATCACCGGGTAAGTCTCACTACTCACTAATCCCAAACCGTAACTCCTATTACCGGGTAAGTCTCAAGGAATTAAGATAAAGAACTGATACAAAAACGGGCGATCTAGATCGAGGAGAAACTTCAACTACTCCTTCTTGATTGTTTGAGTTGGATCAAACTTATAATTTGGGTGGCAGAAGCGTTTGGTTGATCCTTCAAAAGGATCCTCGAATATGATAGGCTTGGATCAAAGACTAGATCCAAGATAAGAACTTTAAGAGGGTGGGAGAAGAAGGTGATGCCTAAACTAAGTAAGAGGGTTTTCCTTCTCAATACTTAGTATTCAACTTAGACATATCTTTTACAAATGAGTCAAACCATCCTTATATAGTGGATGAAGGCCATACAAAGAGTCTTAACATAAATGACGGAATTAAAAGTCGGAATTAAGTTCCGGATATGAAAAGCCTAAAATATGAAAGGTCGGAATTTAATTCACGGAATTAAGTTCCGGAATTAAAGTTCCGAATACAAAAAGGCTTATTATTTAATAGCCGAATAATAATAACGGTCTTCCAAAATGTGCGGGTCCTTCTAGCCGGGACACGGATGGTATCGCCATCCGGGGGCGTATCATTCTCCTCCTCTTAAATGTGAAACGTCCTCGTTTCACCGTAAAAAAAAGAAAGGAGTCACTTGAAGAACAAAACCCTTGAAAATCAACCTTGGATGCATAATGTCGGAGTCGGGCGGCTTCGACTTGTAGTCTTTTACAAGGATGTTGGGGCCGCCAAGCTTGTCGAACATAAAGAGGACAAACTCCGGATCGGGAGGCTCGAACTTGTAGTACATGTGGATGGTCTCGCCGGTGAGTTTCTCTACCATGCCGTCTAAGCTTGTGACATTGTACGTCGGAGGCATGCCGGAAAGAAGCAAGGGTAAGCCGGTAAATAAATGATTAGACAAAACAAAGTCAAACCTCAGGTCAACCGGCTCGAATTTGTAGGCCAACAACATAATGTTGTCATTGTCATGGTTGATGGCTTCTTCACCCTTGATGATGATCTCATCTTTGTCATCTTGAAAATACTCTCCACATAAAGGATTGACAAGATGAATTGGAATAACCGGGGCACAAGTTGTAATGATGACATCTTCCTTAGCCTCTTCTAATGGATCATCACACAATGGTTCTTCTGGTTGGGTAACCGTCGTGTGGGCAAGAAGTTGTTCCCTCAAAAGTTGAATCTCACGCTTTAGAGCGTCATTTGTTTCCTTGAGCATAACATACTCCTCTTTGGAATTAGCATACAGTTTGGGGGCAACGTTTACTACTTGCACATGATTGACACGCCGTCTTGGGGCAACAAAAGTATCCTCATAATATTCTGGTCGGTGTGGATACCGTTGGTGCCCTTCCATGGAATAAGTCGGCCGTGGTGGGTCCGGAGGAGGCAACCATTCCTCCTCCTTAAAGTATTCTCTCCGTTGGTACCTCCGGAGGGTTTGCTTGGCCTTCAGTGGATATGGAGGAGGTAACCATTCATCATCCTCATCATAAGAATCAGAATCGTCATAGAACATGATGAATGATGAAGAACACTTGAAGATCTTCAAAGAACACTGAAGAACGGTTGAAGATCTTCGAAGAACGCCGAAGAACAGTTGAAGATCTTCGAAGAACACTTGAAGATCTTCAACAATATTGAAGAGAAAAAAAATTTTGTGAAGAACAATCAAGAACTTTAGTAAAGAACTTGACCTCGATCCCGAGCTCTGATACCAATGATACAAAAACGGGCGATCTAGATCGAGGAGAAACTTCAACTACTCCTTCTTGATTGTTTGAATTGGATCAAACTATGAGTTTGGGTGGCGGAAGCGTATAGTTGATCCTTCACAAGGATCCTCGAGATGTGGAGGCTTAGATCAAAGACTAGATCCAAGCAAGAACTCTAAGAGGATGGAAGAAGAGATGATGCCTAAACTAAGTAAGAGGGTTTTCCTTCTCAATACTTAGTTTTCAACTTAGACATATCTTTTACAAATGAGCCAAGCCATCCTTATATAGTGGATGAAGGCCATACAAAGAGTCTTAACATAAATGACGGAATTAAAAGTCGGAATTAAGTTCCGGATATGAAAAGCCTAAAATATGAAAGGTCGGAATTTAATTCACGGAATTAAGTTCCGGAATTAAAGTTCCGAATACAAAAAGGCTTATTATTTAATAGCCGAATAATAATAACGGTCTTCCAAAATGTGCGGGTCCTTCTAGCCGGGACACGGATGGTATCGCCATCCGGGGGCGTATCAAGAACTATAACCTCAAACTAACACACCACCTAAGGGAATAGAATCAACCTTTACCGGGTAAGTCTCAGGCTAACTCACAAAGATGGGATGAAAGCACACTCAAACCCCAATAAAGAATAAACCTTTATTACCTACAATTATGATCATTGGTACACAAACTAAGGAATTACCGGGTAAGTCTCATCCTAGGCTTGCATTGAACTAGGAAAGGTGTAATAAGAATAGATTTTGGCAAACTCTAACACTTAACTCTCAGTTTCGGATCAGATAAGTCACCTCGGTCAGAAGAATTCCACCCCGGCCGAGATGTTCATCGACTGAGCGAGATGCTTAGGGTTAAGGTTAAAGACTCGAACTTTCAGGGTCCTACTGTGATTAAGAGAATTCTATCATTGTTTTTCCCACAACCTTCAGCCAATCACCCTAGAATCACACAAAGAGATTAGCCACTCATCATCATGAAAGTATTAATCAAATATATGGGAAGAAAGTGAATATTTGGACAAGAAGAACTTAATAGAAAGACTTCAATAACAGAATCAAATATCACTCAAACAAGCGTTCCTTGGATAGAAATCCAACAAGACAACAAAGAGGAAGGGAATCTAAGATGATCTTACAAAAACCCTTCAAAAGCTATAAAAGCTATAAACTTCCTTCTTCAACCTTCAAAAAGGTTCTTCAAATTTCCCAACAATGGGGAATGCTCTAAACACGTTGCGGTGTATGTGGGGTGATAACGGGTGTCTTGCGCTGATAGCGGATGTTCCGGTGTAAGCGGGATACGGATTTGTGGAAAATCCAACCCTTTTTATAGGAAAAATACCTTCCAAAGATAAGATATCTTGGAAAGATCTCTTCCCATAAAAATAGGTAAAATATATGATCTAGCATATCTTCTTCCTTCCAGGAGCCAAGCCCAAAAATATAAGATCCTCTTTCCAAAGATAAAAGATCTCAGCCAAGAATAAAATATTCTCGCCGCGTCCCAGGTGTTCGCCTCGGTCGAGTCGACTTCCCTGGATCACCTCGGTCGAGGTGACTCTGTAGTCAACCGAGGTGAGTCACAGCTGAATGTGAAATCTCTCAAATCTTGTCCAAAGTGAATCTCTAATCCATGGCTATGCTTCCTGGATGTTTCCTTATGTTCCTGAATGTAGCTCCAATGACTCCATAGCTCCTTTTTTATGCAAAACGTGCCATTTTACCTACGATTACAACAGAACTAGGTGTAGACCTCGATTCCCGCAAAGGTAGATGAAATGGTAATATAATCACATAATATACATACAAACATGCAGATTATTGAAGATAAAACGTCCAAACAAACCCCAAAATATAGACAATAATTCATGCTATCAAAATACCCCATACTTAGCCCTTGCTTGTCCCCAAGCAAGTCCCGCATATAAAAGGCAAGATAGAATGGATTATAAGTCAAGAAAATCAATGAAAAAGTCTTTCAAAAACATTTTTATGGTGTGCTACAATCATAGATCACTCTAAGAGAATACTTCATGGAATTTAAAATCAAAATATGATCAAAACATTTTATAAATATAAGAAAGTTGTTCATCTTTGCATAAAATCGTAGAATGCATAATAAGTCATAATTATCGAAATTAATCATGCATAATCTAGTTTAAACCACTAAGTCAATCAACAAGCTCGAGGTCTCAAGGGCTTCCCAAAAGAAAGGTCAAGAAACGTGTAGGGTAGGGATGTATGTAAGGTAATGTGGTGCTAGAATCCGGGAAAAGGATATACTTCACTTTCACTTTGACTTTCAACATCTTCCACCAATAAGCTTTGCTTATTTCACACCTTTTCTTTTTTACTTTACTTTTTGGGATACATGGACAGAGGTGCACAATAACCGAAGCCTAAGAAATCAGCAATCATCAATTTCTTGAGATGCATCAAACCCTTGATGCACATACCATGACCCGTTAGGAATATCGCTCAATCCGACTTTGGCAAGACACAAACACCCGGCTATGTGAATGGTGCCGAGTTACTCATCATCATGATTAACTTCCCCAAACCTATTTATTGCTTTCTAACACTTTCACTTCCAGCCAACTTCTCAACTTTTACTTCACTTGCTTTCACCACTACGCTTGCTTTCAAATTCCCGGATAGGTAAAGGGAGGCAAAAATGTATATGAGGGGTTAAGCATGATCAAGAAGAAGAAGAGAGAAGAATGAATTGTCTTGGTCTTTCCAGGAAGAAAGTGAGAGAACTCACAACGTGGTGTCAACCTTCAAATTCAACATAATTTGAATAAAAACAAAGTATTAAACATGCCAAAAATTTCAAACAAAGCATTTAGCAACTTAAACATATCATAAAACCTTTTAAACACATAAAGATTTCAAAACCAGTCAGCAACAAGATCTTCACTGAGATCATATCCAGATAAGAAGCACAAAATCATTTCGAAAACTCTCAGTTAACCCACCTCGGTCGAGGTGTTCTTAGGTCAACGGAGGTGAAGTACCTCGTTCGGCCAGAACTGCCCCGGTCGAAGTCAAATTTTTTTTTTTCTGTCCAGTTTTTGACGTTTTTCTAAATCAAATAACCTGTGTGTATGCATGTAATATGAGATAAAACCATAGAAGCAAAATATGCATAAATATCCGATAATGTAGAGTCATACATCACATAAGTCAATAAAATACATAAACACCCCATACTTGGGACACACTGTCCCAGTGGGTCAAAATAAGTCTAAAGAAATAAAATACTCACCGGACATAAAGCTGAGCTGCATAATAAATAAGAAAGAAAATCCTGCAAGCTCTCAATAATCCTGATCCGGTGGTGGTGGTGGTGGCATGTACGGATACTGGGACGGGTCAAATGGATAACCCATAGTCTGCTGAAACTGGATCTCCATCATCCGACGCTGATAATGCTGGTTCTCTAGCATCTGATGAGTCCAGCTGTCGATCTGTCGGTGCAAGGCGGCAAATCTCTCATCGATGTCCACAGTAAGGGCAGCGTAAGAGTCTATCATCTGATCCGTCAGATCATCGATCCGATGGTGAGCCTTTGTGATACGCCCCCGGATGGCGATACCATCCGTGTCCCGGCTAGAAGGACCCGCACATTTTGGAAGACCGTTATTATTATTCGGCTATTAAATAATAAGCCTTTTTGTATTCGGAACTTTAATTCCGGAACTTAATTCCGTGAATTAAATTCCGACCTTTCATATTTTAGGCTTTTCATATCCGGAACTTAATTCCGGAACTTAATTGCGGGTCCTTCTAGCCGGGACACGGATGGTATCGCCATCCGGGGGCGTATCACTTTGGGTCTCTCTGTCGGCGCACCCTACGCCTAGCAGGTCGGACTGGTGATGCAGCCGGCGCGGTCTTAGTATCGTCATCATCTAGATCAATGACCGGCGTGCTCGTCCCAGCGGTATCAGTCCCTGTATCCATAGGAACTCCACCATCCTTGTCATCATCATCAGCAGTCTCCTCCTCTACCTCAACCTCCTCAGCTGGTGCAACTGTTGCCTCTCTAACATCCTCCATCAATGGGATCCAAGTAGTCTGCCAGTAGTGAGGGTCATAAACTGAGAACTGAGGTGACCATCTGATCCCCTGTGGTGTAGTCGGCTCCCATGGCATCGCCACATATGGCGTAGTAAGTCCTCGGGGAACCAGTATCCTCCGAGTGATCATCTCATGTAGCCCTAGCGGCTTGGCAGCCGCCACCATAGTACAAGCTCTGAGGTCCATGTCCTGGTAACTCGCTATGTGGGTCACGAGGCCTCCGCAGCAGATATCCCCCTTCGCCTTGGCCTTGATCCTGTGCAGATCCTTTGCCAGCATCAAGCCAAAGTCGGGGATCCCTTCAGTCACCATGCAGTAAAGGTTGAAAAGCTCTCCCTGTCGGACCTTCTAGGGCGTCTCAGTACGTGCCAGAAGCGTCTCACTAAAAATACAGTGAGCTAACCTAAAGGCTAGGTGAAAAATACTGCGCTCCCTAGAGTCTCTAGGGCGCCATCTATCTGCGTACTCAACAACATGAGCAATCTGACCCCATAACTCCCTAGCTACAGCTCTGGAGGGAAAATCTACAGCAGTCGGGGCCGGGAAACCAAAAATATCTCTCCAGTACTCTAAGGGAACTAGGAAGTTCCGGTTCATCAACCGGTACTTCACAGAACGCTCTGTGGGGAGGTAGGTGAAGGAGCTAACAAACTCCAAGGTAGGCTCTAAATAGGCAGGTGCACGGATCTCAGTAAACTGATCTAGCCCTACCATCGAGATCATCCGCCTCAAGTCTCCATCCACATGGAGACAATCAAAAGCCGAAATGTCCAGGAAGCGCGGCGCAATCACTGGACAAGCTGCAATACGGTCATAGTCAACCTGGTGTCTCTCGTGGATCACCGGTCTATATGGTCTAGAGGAAGAAGAAGAAGGGGAAGGGGAGGATCTATCTCTCAGGACAAGCTGTCTATCTGAACTCATTTTTCAACACTCTGTCAGATCACCTCGGTCGGCCTGACACAACTCAAGAACACCTCGGCCGAGGCACAGAACGACTGGACCGAGGCGAATAACTGCGCGAACGAATCTCTCAAAAATCCAGTTCTTTTCCCCCAAAATCACTACAACTGGTTCCTATGGGGTACTTAATCTGTTTCTCAGCAAATGCAAGGGCAACCAAAGCCCAATTCGAAGCAAAACAGTGAAGAGAACGAGATTAGGGTTTTTTCGATGTTTACCCTGATTCGGTCAATTCGGTTCGTTTTTCTCGCAGATTGACACTTGCACTGGGATCCTCTATCCTTTCTTTGCAATTTGGAAGCAAGAATCGTCGAAAACGATCGAAGAAGGGCGAAGCGAGGCGAGGGAGCTGCCGCGGTCGAGGAGAGGTAAAAAGAAGAGAGAGAAATTCAGTCCCCCTTTTATACCCTTTCTGGAACTGCTGTCACCTCGGTCGAGGTGGTCTCGACTGGACCGAGGTGGTACGGACCGAGGTGGTTCTTCAGAAACCCTAATTGCCTCGGTTGCTCAAGAATCATCTCGGTCGAGGTGCTTTGACAGCAACCGAGATGTGCCTCAGTCAAACTCCGTCTTCTCAAATTCTCGAAGTTCTGCCCTTCCAGTTATGCTCCTGGTTTGTACTCCTTCCTTAGATGTCACATGTTATCTGTCTAGGACGCCAAAAACAAAACAAAGCAAAGCAAAAGCAAACTATCTAAGCTAGACTAGAAAAAGGGAAAAGAAAACAATACCTTGGGTTGCCTCCCAAGAAACGCTTGGTTTAATGTCGCTAGTTGGACCATATGACATCTCTCAAACGTGATGGGAGGTGCCCTCACCCCATACTTCACCTCCATCATGGGGTGCAGTAAGTAAGTCTATCAAACGCTCCAACAAGTGTAAGTGCTCATCGGGGAATGAATCGTCTATGGGTGGGTCGTCCTTCTCGCGTGAAGATGTAGGTAGCCGGCTGAGGTGATCCGCAACAGAATTTTCGGATCCCTTCTTACCGCGGATCTCTAAGTCAAACTCTTGAAGCAAGAGAATCCATCGAATAAGGTGTGGCTTGGCATCTTTCTTAGCAAGCAAGTAACGGATGGCTGCATGGTCGGTGTAGACAATGACTTTTGCTCCTACTAAGTAAGAACGAAACTTCTCGAAAGCATATACAACCGCCAATAACTCCTTCTCGGTGGTAGCGTAGTTGCGCTGGGCTACATCTAGCGTCTTGCTAGCATAATAGATGGTGGTGGTCCGGCCATCCTTCTTCTGTCCAAGCACAGCTCCTACGGCTACATCACTAGCATCACACATGACCTCAAAGGGCAAGGTCCAATCCGGAGGTTGGATAATGGGAGTGGAGATCAATGCTTCCTTAATCTTGTAAAATGCATCAAGACACTCCTGCGAAAACTCAAAAACAACATCCTTATTCAAAAGGTTAGTTAGAGGTTTAGAAATCTTAGAGAAGTCCTTGATGAATCTCTTGTAGAAACCTGCATGCCCGAGAAAACTCCTCACACATTTAACAGAACAAGGGGGAGGGAGTTTCTCAATAGTCTCGATCTTAGCGCGATCGACCTCAATGCCTCGATTAGAAACGAGGTGTCCTAGCACAATGCCTTCATTAACCATAAAATGACACTTCTCCCAATTCAAAACAAGATTAGTGTCCTCACATCTTTGTAGCACTAGAGAAAGGTTAGATAGACAATCATCAAAAGAGGAACCATATACTGAAAAATCATCCATAAATACCTCCATGATCTCCTCTATGTACTCGGAAAAGATAGCCATCATGCATCGCTGGAAGGTAGCGGGTGCATTGCATAATCCAAATGGCATCCTCCTATAAGCAAATGTTCCCCATGTACAAGTGAAAGTGGTCTTCTCCTGATCATCCGGATGGATAGGAATCTAGAAGAATCCACTATAGCCGTCTAAGTAGCAAAAGTGTGAATGCTGGGCCAACCGTTTAAGCATTTGATCAATGAAGGGAAGTGGAAAATGGTCCTTCCAAGTGGCCGTGTTCAGCTTCCTATAATCATTGCAAACCCTCCAGCCCGTAACGGTCCTGGTTGGGATCAGCTCGTTGTTCTTATTCGTCACAACGGTCATCCCTCCTTTCTTCGGAACTACATGCACCGGGCTAACCCATTTGCTGTCCGAGATAGGATATATGATACCTGCATCCAACAACTTAAGAATTTCTTTCTTCACAACCTCTTTCATGATCGGATTTAACCGTCTTTGAGGTTCCCGTGAAGTCTTATGATCATCCTTCATTAGAATTTTATGCATGCAGAAAGAAGGCTTAATGCCAATAAGATCATCTATAGTATAACCCAAAGCCTTTTGATGCTTTCTTAGGACATGCATTAGTTTAGACAATTCAGATTCGGAGAGGGAAGCGCTATCAATAACGGGATAAGTGGAATCCGGTCCAAGAAAGACATACCTCAAGTGATTTGGAAGCTGTTTAAGCTCCACAACTGGGGGTGCTTTCTGAGGGGAATCCTGGCTTCCTCCTTCCAGTGGAGTAGATCTAGAAACTGGACTTTCGAAAGTCTCAGTTGAAATCGTCTCGCCTTCGACCTCGGTCGAGGCGCAGAGACGTTGACCGAGATGTTCTTCAGTCGCCTCGCTCGGTCCAGAAAATGCCTCGGTCGAGGTACTGTAACTGGAACCGAAACTGGAGATCTTCGTCTCCTGGATTAGTTTCTCAGTTTTAGCTCCTGGATCTTCTTCCAGTGCCTTTAAGCTCCGTATATCTGCATCACAAGAAACATCTATACCTTCCTCATTTAAACTGAAACTAATAACTCTTTCGAGTAGATCGTTAATAAGGATAGAGCTCACCAATTCTCTTGATTCTTCTTCATCATAGATGTTGAAGATATCATCTCCTAGCTGCTCTCCCTTCATTTCCGCAAGCAATACGAACTCCACTTCATCTCCACCAATGTTGAATTTCAACTTGGCGTTCTTACAATCCATGTTGCAACCCGAAGTTGCTAGAAATGGCCTCCCGAGAATAATAGGAACAGGATAATCTGCGGGAATGTCAAGTACAACAAAGTCTATAAGTAAATAGAAGTTACCTAACTTGACCGGAACGTCTTCCAAAATTCCCACGAGATGGGTAATGGAGCGATCCGCCATGTATAATCGAATCTTGACCGGCTTGGGCTCTCCAAGTCCGATCTTCACACATAGCTCCAGCGGAATGATGCTCACGCTGGCTCCTAGATCACATAAGGCTTCACAAGTGACATCCCCAACTTGAATGGGAATGCAAAATGAGCCGGGATCTCTCAACTTAGGTGGCATCTTCTCCTTCATGATTTGTATAAGCTCCGAGGATTTAGATGTCATCCTTACTTCACCGAAGTCCTCCAGTTCCTCTTCCTTGATAAGATCTCTTTCAAGAACTTCCCATAGGCGGGCATCCCTAGAATAGCATCAAGGAAAGGAATGTTAATGTGTAGTTTATTCATCAAGTTAAGGAACTTACCAAAGTGCTTGTCTAGATGTGCTCTGACCCTTGACTGGGGAATTGGAAGTGGTTGTTTGTATGCAGGAGGTGGAATATAAACTTCGGTTTTCCCCTCAGCTTTCTGTGGCTCCACCTCGGTTGGCATCTCGGCCGAAGTGTTCTTCGACTGTACCTGGACCGAGGTGGTCTTCGTCAGTACTGGCACCGACCGAGGCACTGGATCTGTTGTTTTCAGTCCACTCCTCGTTGTTATGGCCATAATCTGGCCCTTAGGGTTGCTTTTTGTCCTTGCTGGAAGCTTCCCTGGATCTCTTGGCATTTCATTCGCCCTACTTGCAAGTTGTTGTTCAATGGCCTTTTGGGCCTTCGAGAATGAAGTCATAGAAGTCTCCATAGCACTAAGCTTGATCAAGATGACCTCCAGCACTGCGTCTTTCTTTTCCGGTTGAGACGAACTTGATCCTTGCCCCTGGCTCTTTAATGGAGTAGAAGAAGAAGAAGGGGAAGAGAGGAAAGGATTAGAGGAATCGTTAATATTGGAGTTAGAATGATTGTTACCAGAATTTTGGTTGTTCGCCCTCCAATTATTGTTGTTGGATCCTCTATTGTTGTTGTAATTGTTGTTCCGGGAACCGTTGTTGTTGTTACGGTATCCATTGTTGTCGTTCCTTTGTCCTTGATCTTCCTTCTTGGTTTGAGCAACCAAGAGTTCCTTCAATTGCTTCACGTTATTCTTCAAAGACGTGAGTTTATTGTTGTTAGGCTGAGTATCTTGGAAGTTAACTCTTTTAACTCCACCTTCAGCTCCTTGATGGATATATTTCTCCATATGCAAAGCTTGCTTCTCGATAAAGTCTCAAGCTTCGTCAATCGCCATGTCCATAAATGTACCGGCGGAGAGTAGTTGGAGGTTGAATTGGGTGCTTCCGTCCAGTCCCTTGAAGTATATCTCCAACAACTCTATCTTTGGAATCCCGTGATGTGGGCAATCCAAAAGAATGTCCTTAAACCTCTCCCATGACTTGGACAAGCTCTCCTTGTCCTTCATAATGAATGCATTAATCTTCCCTCTCATTTCAACGGTTTTAGAGGGGGGAAAGAATTTAGTCAAGAATTCCGTAGTCATCTCCTCCCAAGTGCTAATTTTTCCTGGAGGAAGAGATTGATACCAAGTAAGAGCTCTATCTTTTAAAGAAAAGTAAAAAGGTCTTAGCTTGTAGTTGTTATTTTCAATTCTTGAGGGTCTCAAGGTCTCCATCAAGATCTCATAGTTTTGAAGATGTTGATGCGGGGATTCCTTCTCTAGCCCTCCAAACTGGCATTGGCGAATCATGGAAAGAACTTGCGGTCGAAGTTCGTAGTCATGGTCCGCCGGATCTCCTAGGTTAACTCCTGGACGCCTCAGTTGTTGATTGGGGTCCATCCTTTGACCTAGGGTTTGCGGGATTCCTGCAAAAAGAGCGTCTCGGACTGGCATCCGAGGTGGAAGTACCTCGGCTGGGGCGTCAGGTACTGGGACCTGCCTCGGTCGAGGGTCTGCAACTGGGACCTGCATCGGTCCAGCATAGGGAACTGGGTCTTCCCTCGGTCGAAGTAGATACTGGTCTCGTAGGGCTGCCATATCTGCTTCGATCGCTTCAGTCCTGGTGCGAGTTTCTTCTTTCTCTTGCCTTAGTTCTTCCCTGCTGAGGCGTAGCTGTTCTAACGCCTCCTTCAATTCGGCCTCAAGATCGCGATTGTCTTGATTGACCATCTTTGCTTCTCTCAAGCGTCGTGTGTATGTCTTTTCTTGCCTTAGTTCTCCCCGGCAACGATGCCAAAAACTTGTTCGCTCCAAACGGTGTGTGCAAGCTTTAAATTTATAACCCTATATGTAAGCTTAAAACAAGGATGCGAACCCGCAGTGTACGGGTCAATCGTAGTAAAAAGCAAGGAATTCCAGGGGTCGATCACAGGGACTTAGTGAAACAAAGTCGATAACGGTAAGCTTTAGCAATTACTAACCACAAAGCAATCAAAACAATCAAAGATGATAAAAGTCAATAAAGGAAATATGCAATTCTAGGGATTAAAGCATCTAGTTGTGGTTCCAACTCAAGATCTAAAGATAAGCGGACAAAGCTGAGGTTTTTGCAAAGGGAAGGTGTTACTAAAGTGGAATAGATCACCGGGTAAGTCTCACTACTCACTAATCCCAAACCGTAACTCCTATTACCGGGTAAGTCTCAAGGAATTAAGATAAAGAACTATAACCTCAAACTAACACACCACCTAAGGGAATAGAATCAACCTTTACCGGGTAAGTCTCAGGCTAACTCACAAAGATGGGATGAAAGCACACTCAAACCCCAATAAAGGATAAACCTTTATTACCTACACTTATGATCATTGATACACAAACTAAGGAATTACCGGGTAAGTCTCATCCTAGGCTTGCATTGAACTAGGAAAGGTGTAATAAGAATAGGATTTGGCAAACTCTAACACTTAACTCTCAGTTTCGGATCAGATAAGTCACCTCGGTCAGAAGAATTCTACCCCGGCCGAGATGTTCATCGACTGAGCGAGATGCTTAGGGTTAAGGTTAAAGACTCGAACTTTCAGGGTCCTACTGTGATTAAGAGAATTCTATCATTGTTTTTCCCACAACCTTCAGCCAATCACCCTAGAATCACACAAAGAGATTAGCCACTCATCATCATGAAAGTATTAATCAAATATATGGGAAGAAAGTGAATATTTGGACAAAAAGAACTTAATAGAAAGACTTCAATAACTGAATCAAATATCACTCAAACAAGCGTTCCTTGGATAGAAATCCAACAAGACAACAAAGAGGAAGGGAATCTAAGATGATCTTACAAAAACCCTTCAAAAGCTATAAAAGCTATAAACTTCCTTCTTCAACCTTCAAAAAGGTTCTTCAAATTTCCTAACAATGGGGAATGCTCTAAACACGCTGTGGTGTATGTGGGGTGATAACGGGTGTCTTGCGCTGATAGCGGATGTTCCGGTGTAAGCGGGATACGGATTTATGGAAAATCCAACCCTTTTTATAGGAAAAATACCCTCCAAAGATAAGATATCTTAGAAAGATCTCTTCCCATAAAAATAGGTAAAATATATGATCTAGCATATCTTCTTCCTTCCAGGAGCCAAACCCAAAAATATAATATCCTCTTTCCAAAGATAAAAGATCTCAGCCAAGAATAAAATATTCTCGCCGCGTCCCAGGTGTTCGCCTCGGTCGAGTCGACTTCCTTGGATCACCTCGGTCGAGGTGACTCTGTAGTCAACCGAGGTGAGTCACAACTGAATGTGAAATCTCTCAAATCTTGTCCAAAGTGAATCTCTAATCCACGGCTATGCTTCCTGGATGTTTCCTTATGTTCCTGAATGTAGCTCAAATGACTCCATAGCTCCTTTTTGATGCAAAACGTGCCATTTTACCTACGATTACAAGAGAACTAGGTGTAGACCTCGATTCCCGCAAAGGTAGATGAAATGGTAATATAATCACATAATATACATACAAACATGCAGATTATTGAAGATAAAACGTCCAAACAAACCCCAAAATATAGACAATAATTCATGCTATCAAGGGATTAACATATCCTCACTCTTAAGGTTGTTCAAAGAGTATACCCGACTACTCCCTATTGTATAAATAGTATATATGACTTAATAAAACCAATACTTTTTGCTCTTATTCATGTTGTTAGTAAATGGTTTTTTATTACAAGTTGGTTTGTGGGCAAATCATAGGTTTGGTCATACTAACGGTTCAATTTTTCAATTGTTCATATAGGTCAGTTTTGAGGGAAGTTTCAAACAAGGCCGAAGATTAGAGGTACAATAGAAAAAGAAGAAAAGGAGACATAAGTAAATACAACTTAAAGGAAGGAGATGGATTTTAAGAAAACGATTTGCAAAAACAACTTAAGAAGAAATGAGACATTTGATTTAAGAAAGCCTTACAACAAGAAGGTCAAAACTAAAAATCAATAATTGATCCCAACTTGACACAGAACCCGTTAAAAAGAGCAGGAAAAACAACTCTAAAAGATACTAAAAACTCATCTTTACCTTGTAAGAAATAAGATAAGAAAAACGTTCCTCGTTAAAGAAGACTACAAGTATAAAACCAATAATTAACCGCGAAAATCAATACAAAAATAAATATATAGAAAATTCACACGCGGTAAGACGAATAATCAAAAGATGTGCATGAAAAATAAAACAAACGGAGAATTCGATGAGAAAAAAGGTAAAGAAAGACTAAAACAAAATAAAAGAAAGGAGACGAGATAAGGAAAGAAATTATTCCTCTAGACTTTCTTCTAACCTTAGAGATAAAAGACGAATTCCCTCAAAACATCATTGTTGTTGTTGTTGTTTTTTTAATTCTATTGTTGTGAGAAGATTTTTCATAATTTACCTTAATTCTTAGTCCAAGGTTAATGGGGTCATTTGGAAGTGAAAATAAAATCACACCGGTTCTTTTTAAAGTTGATTGTTCATTTTTTAGATTTAGATATTTTTGATTTTGATCAACAATACAGTTACAGTGATATTGTTTGCGGCCTTTGAAAACCTTAACATTTGGATTCAATTTTATAAAAGCTCTTTGCTAGAAAAAATGTTCTATGTTCTGGTTAAGCATATGATCGAACTTTTTATATCTAATGGGGTTCAGAAAAAGCAAAGCCTTATAAGTGAAGTTATTTCATGCTTTCAGTAGCAATTTCAGAAGCAAGTATGAGTTTGTTTCAAGACGTATGAGTTTGTTCAAAGAGTTTCAAGAAAACTAGTGCTTATTGCAATAGTTGTAGAACCAAAGTATGAGTTTGTTCAAAGAGTTTCAAAGAAAACTCTTGCTTTTGGTATCAATTTCAGAAACAATGTGTGAGTTTGGTCAAGAGTTTCAAAGAAAACTCATAATATAAGTATTTTTTGGGCAAAGAAGAGCTCGTAGTGAGGAAGTCTGCCAGCAAAGTGGGGGCCGGAGGGTGGTCTACAACGCCGAGATCTGCATCTGAATATCCAAAAATCTACACCAAATCTCAATGCACAAACATTATAGACCAAACACAATAAAACTTGAAGTTCATCAACAATTCGCGGTAATTAGAAAACAGAAAAATAAACTTGTTAGTATTATTCAAAAGCTTTCGTTGACGTCCCTTGTTTGTAGACCTAGGGTTTTGAAGAGAGGGTAGTGTGGTCGGAGGAGGGAAGGTAAGAATCGAGAGCCGCCAGAGGAGGGAAGATTCGCCGGCCGTCACCCTTCATTTTGTAGATTTAGGGTTTTCCTCCCTAGAGTAACCTACCGACACTGAAAAACTTGGAGCAAGGCTTCGATTTGCTTCGTACACCTCTTGGAAAAGACTCCGCGTCTTGATGCTTGGACTTCGATCTTGAGACCGCCATTCCCGTTGAAAGGAGCTTCACCTCTACTTCTCTTTTGAGCCCCTCCAAAGTCCATCATCTACAATCGAACAAAAGAGACAAGTAGCAAAAGGATTTGAAAACTAGGAACCTCGGTGAAGATTGTGGGAAGTCGGAGAGGCGAGAGGGGAATAGAGGCAAATAGTCAGATTAGGGTTATCCACTTCAAACCCTAACAGTGGCTGCATGTGGAGCTACCTTTGGAGGCCGACCCCTTCCTCTCTGAACACCCTTAGTCTCCGCCACCGGAGCTAGAGCCGGAGTAACAGTCTCAACCTTCTTGGCTGGACGGCCTCAGGGTTTCCCTGACGCGAGAATCTTCTTCAACACTGCTGCCTGAGCTAAAGGGTATGTGGGCTTCGGTGGTTGTCCTTTGGGCCTCGGTGAACCAATCACTGCCGTCATCGACGCCGACGCCGGATCTACCTCCTTATTCTTCTGTGGGCGTCCTCGTCCACATTTTGGTGCCGGATCTGGTTTCAAATCCTTGTCGGCGGCTAAAACCAGCTTGCCAAACTCCTTCATCTTGCCTAGGATTTCAGAGAGGCAGATGAGAGATAGCGTAATAAAGCATTGAAGATGGTTTGGAGGTTAATGTTAACACTAGTGGTTTAATAATTATTACTATTATTTATCTAATTATAAATAAAAATATTTGATGTGTTATAGTGTTAATGATAATATAATTAGAAAAACAAATAAAAATAAACATATTTGTTAAAATGTATATGGTAAGATATTTATTTAAATATAGTTTAAGATAATTTTTAATATAAAGTTCTAAATGAAAATTACGTATAGAAGTAACACGTGGCAAAATGCATCAAAAACGACATGTGGTGTGAAGAGTTTTTGCTTTAATATTAGTATATAGATATAGACTAAATATCTAATTATAAAAAAAAAATATTTGAAATATTAAAAAAAAAGTTAGTAGGAAAGAGAGTCGGTGATCTCCGGGGTATCTTGTCGCACTTACTATATATGAAAAGGTTTAAGTAGTTAGCAAGCGGGAATAGTCCGACCCCTAACATCAACAACAATAAAATCCACGACACCCTCAGGAGGGTCAAACTATAATTGAAAACCCTTAGGAAAGCTAAATGCAAGAGCAGCTAGAAAATCGCAAAGTAGTTAGCTTCACGGAAAACATGACGATCTTGGATAGTCCAAGCTCTACGCATGAAGTCATGACACTAGTGCATTAGGCTAGATAGGGGATGCCGACGAGAAATATTCTTATTGAGAAGAGTGGTAGCAAGCTAAGAATCCATCTCAAGAATCACACACCTCGCACCACTCTCCCAAACAATCTCTAGCCCATGCAAGATACCCCCATAGTTATGGCATGGGACCGTACACATCCCAATATTGTGAACAAAACTATGTTGCCAACCCCCACCCTCGTCTCTAACTAAACCAACAATAGTAGTCAGGCCGTTATTCTTCATAGATCCATCAGTATTGATACAGTCTCCATCACTATCAAAGTGTCTCTTGTGCCTCTCTTCATTGGTTAATCAACCTCCCTTAAGCAATTTCCACATAAAAACCCACCCTTTGTGGGTTCTAATTTCCAAATCTAAGCAAAACAGGGTTACTATTGGGGCGGACATCTGGCTAACACATGCGGAGTCCGCTCCGCGCTGCGTCTCCGCGCCATCCTGGGGCGCAACGCACTCTGCCTACGCCTAACTCTTTTTCACACACTTTTGTGTCAACTTCACCATTACCATGACAACTTATATTGGACAGTTTTGTTACAAGGTTGGTTCCATTAATTGCCTTCAGCTTCTCCTTCCCGTCTCCTTGATCATCTCCAAGAGGCTTCTAATGAGAAACAACAATTACTATCTCCTTTACACATCTCCAAGAGGCTTCTAATGGGAAACAACAATTGAGCATCGATGTTAGATGAAGTAATAGACTACATAAAGCAACTAGAAACGCAAGTGTCAATGATGAGTAGAATGAGTATCCCATTCATGATGATGGCACATCAGCTGGCCATGCAATAACAACAACAACTCCAGATGTCTATGATGGTAATGGGCATGGCATTGCCAGCTGCGACCATGTACATCAACATCAATCCGGCCATGGCAGCTCGTCAAGGCGTCTTAAACCCTACCGCGCTTTCATATCGGTGACCGCCACGTGGGACTTTGCCGTTCCCGATAGACTACCGTAGCAGGCCCCCACTGACCCTATTTCCACCTACCTTGCTTCTCAGCCCCAAGTACATACATGTGTGTGTGTATATATATTTATTTTCTTGATTGATAAATATGTATGAAATACGTAGAGTCCTATTTAACTGTGTGTATGATTTGCAGTCCATACCAATTTCAGCTTATAGCAGAATGATAGCGTTGATTCAACATCAACAACAGTGGAGCGTAGGTGGAGTCCGCTTGTGCCTCATTGAGACGGATTTGCAATGTGCCCTAGACGCGCAGCGCAGTCCGGCTGCGCCTGGCTTGGCGCGGAGGCGGATTGCGCCTGGTTTGGCGCGGGGGCGGACTTCGCATGTGTTAGCGGGATGTCCACCCCAATAACATCACTCAAGCAAAAATCGCGTTATCGGTTTCTTGGAGATCTTCAAAACCCATCAACATGGTGTAGGCTAATTTCACCGAGTACCAACCCAATCTCGAACTTGCGCAATTGAGTTCATATTTATGGTCGATGTCTAGACTAACCGCCGCAATCTGCAATAACATGGAGGTAGGAAGAAGGTGCTCTAATGCAGTCCCGTTCCATCCAAAAGATTCTCAACAATTGGAGTATTATGAATTCATTTCTTAGCCCATAACCTAATCTCGCAGCCATCCCCGACGATCAATTTAGCTCCGTGGACTATCACTTCTCTAATTAGACATGGGTCCCAAACCTAAACTTACGGCTTAGGCTTGGTAACCGACGGTTTAGGTTTGGCCAAAGGTCAAACCTAAACCTAAACCGGCCCAACTCAAACCGCTGGTTTAGGTTTAAACTAAACCGACGGTTTGGCGGTTTGACAAACTATTTAAAAAAAAAATTAAAATGCAACGTCTTCTTTGACTAAACCGACGGTTTTCAAAACCATCGGTAAAACCGTCGGTAACCGTAAAATTAAAAAAAATAAAAAAAGGTTAAAACCGTCGGTTTAGGTCTGGCCGAGAGCCAAACCTAAACCGTAAACCTCTGGTTCGACCAAACCGGCGGTTCGATTTGAACTGGACCCAACTCTATCTCTAAATAGAGTTTTCGATGCTCCTCCAAAGTAGTGAAGGGGAGTCATGTATAACTCCCGAAAGTTGATGTACTTATGCTAATATTGGTCCAAGGACAAATGTCATCAGTAAGTAGTCTCCACCCTAATTTTCCAACAAGAGCTTTATTGAGTACACTCATAAGAAAAACACTGCTACCTCTTATTTGCTTAGGTTTGCCAAAATCAGTTCAAGGAATAAAATGTAACTTTCCGACACCCTCAACGCCACCCTAGATAAATTTCGGACAGGTTTTATCAATCTTATCACAGGTGCCTTATGTAGCAAAATAGTAGACATAACATAAACCGACATAGAGGCCAAAACAGATTTTGTGAGAGCCATTCTGCCGGCTAAACTTAGGTGTCTCTGTCTCCATCCAACAAGTCTGGTTTGAATCTTATTGAGCATCTAGGCGAAGGAATACTTATTAACTCGTCCTTTGAATAATGGAACACTAAGGTAATCACCATAGTACTCGGAAATAGTAATCCCGCTAACTTTTCCTCAAGTTCCTTCTCAACTCCTTCCCTACATTGGGAGAAACATGTTTTATGAATTTCTCATGGGCAATGAAGGAATCTTCATTACCTCTTGTACAACTTACTCATTTTGAATATGTTTATGGTGTGAACGATTTTTACAAATTTGGAAAAGTGCTGGAAAAGGAAAAAAAAAGTTCTCGTTTTTAACCTAGTAGAAAAAAGACTAGGCCGGCAATATTTTTGAGACCTTGTTCCGGCGATACTATGGAGGGTAATCCTCCACCTTTGAATGCTATCACAGCAGGAGTTAAAGAAACAACCGAGAGTGGAATTGAGGATATGGAGATCTCAGCACCATTGCAAGTGGGGGGTACGACAAAGATTGTAGCCATTGTTGCTAGTACAAAGATGGTGAATAGGACTGAAATGCCTGTTACTACATCTAATTCCAATGGAGGGTCGGTCTCGCCAATCCAGACTGAAGGTGTTGCGTCCAGTGCCGTTGTAGTTAAGAAGGTGGTTATGTCTACTAGAACTTGAAGCGAGGTCATTGGAGGTGTCAAACATGTACCTCAAAGTAAGGATGTGATTACCAGAGAAACTATCAGTAGCATGATTAAAGTCAGTTTTCCTCATGGGCATGAAGGTGATCCTGTCATTGAGATTGATAAGAAGACTACAGAAGAGTTGGAGGCGAGGTGGAGACAGTCAATTGTCTTCAAGGTGTTAGGATTTCCGTAATAAAAATGAACAACTGATGATTCTCACCGGAGGACTTTGGGTTGTTTTTGGTCGATGTCACATTATGAAGCGTTGGTCACTGATTTTGTCACTTCAAATCCGATCTCTTCAGCACCGATTTGGGTTTGAATTACTGGTGTCCTGATTCATTGGTATCATGAGGCGGTTATTTGGATCATGGCGGAAAGCATAGGTCTACCGATTACTATAGACCCAAAGACACCGCACTTCAATAGGGGAAGATTTGCTCGCATATGCATTGAGATTGATCTCAGCAGGCCGTTAAAAAGGGCTATCACCATCAACGGGAAGAGATGTGCTATAGAATATGAAGGCCTTGATTTTATATGTTTCAAGTGTGGTAGGTATGACTACTATGCCTCCCAATATGAGCATGGGGATAAGTTCGAACACCAGGAAAATGAGATCACGGATAGTAGTAAGTTGCAAACTGACAACAATAGTAAGGAACACCACAATCATACTTCATCGGAGAAGACGCCGATCATTTCTAAGAAGGATGCATGTTATGGGCTATGGATGACGGTAGCACGACGTCACAGACCGAAGAAAGGAAAGAATAATGGGGAGAGATTCCAAAGATTTGCTTCCAATTCGGTTAGAGTGAGTAGTAGTATATTGCAAGGAAAGAATCAACACGTAAAAGACAAGATCTCCTCACAAATGGACAAAGGGAAAGTAGTTGCTAATGAGAGCATTGGACTGGGACAACAAAATATGGGCCTTTTTGTGGGGACCATGGTAGCTTCATCTAGTGGCATTAAAAAAGTGGACAACCCACATATTATTGAACAACAAAAATAAGATTTCTCCTCTAGCGGGCCCAATCACTAACCCTGGGGAAGTTACGGATAATAATAAACTGAATAATAATATCGTTTTTGTAGCAATTTGAAATAGAAGATAAAGAAAGCAGCGAAGGGAGGAAGAAGAAGACACGGAGCAAGGTGAAGAACGATGCTAGAAGAGCGGCGTGGAGACTGAAAAAGGCCGAAGAAAATGGAAACGATCATGGCACGCTTAAATGCCAGAGACAAAGCGACCCTACTCCACTTCATTCAATTATGTTGGAAAACTGCGTTGACGGAGGCAAGAAGGGTGCCCCAAGGGCGTCGATCACAAAATTGGTTAACGTTAATTCACCTAGCGAGATGGAAGATGTGAGTCCCACCCTCGAAGTCACAACTAGAGAGGAAGGAGATGAGTTTATGCAGAACAATGAGGAGGTTGTGGTCTCTAATATTGATAGCACTGATACTTTGCAAATGAATCTCACCTCAACCGGCGATGAAGTTATGAAGGTAACTTCAGAATTCAGAAGTGATGAAACATCAGAATCTTGGTCAGGTGGACAAGTAAGCCTCTTCTAGTAGAGTTTCTCATTTCTTCTCTATCTTAATGAATTGTTTATATTGGAATGTGTTTGAAGCCTATAAGAATGGGTTTCGCCGAGCTATCAAATATTTATGCAGGCATCACAATGTGGATATCCTCTCTATATTCGAACCACGAACTGTGGGGGCAAGAGTGCAAAGCATTTGTGATCGGTTGAATTTCTCGGGTTGCTTCAAAGTGGAAGCTATTGGGTTTGAGGGTGGTTTATGGATCCTTTGGAAGAGCGAGAAGTTTCAAATTACTATTGTTACTAGCAACAAGTGTTTTATACATGCTAAGATTATTGTAGGTTCTAAACTCTTCAGCATGATCTTCATTTATGCTTCTCCTGACTATATGAGGAGAAGAGTGTTCCGGAGTGATATAGATAAGGAGCTGGAGACTATAGTTGATCCGCTTATTATAGGCGGAGACTTCAATTGCATTCGGTTCTTACATGAACGCATGGGTGGTGCAGGTAAACTTCACCCTGATACACATGTTTTTAATGATGTTGTTTTGGCACATGGTCTTATCGATTTAGGCTATACTAGTGAAGACTTCACGTGGGATGATGGTAGGTCGGCCAATAGAAATGTGTTTAAAATGTTGGATAGAATTTTCAATAATTCCACGATTTGCTTGGATAGAAGTTGCTACGTTCAAAATAGAGTAAGGAGTATATCGATACCTGGATTAGAAGAGGCAAGACACCAAGAAGAGATTCAAGAAGAGTTATCAACGTTGTGTGGGACCCTCCCCCGGAAGGCTTCGTCAAGGTCAATACGGTTGATGCTAAAAATAAGGAGGGATTTGCGTCGGCGACAGGTGTTGTTAGAAATGTTGCGGGAGAGTGGTTCAAAGGTTTTGGTGTTAATTTAGGGATATGTTCAGTCCCTATGGCGGAGCTATGGGGAGTGGTACATGGCCTAAAGATTGCTTGGGAGTTGGGCTATCGATCATTTATAATTGAAACGGATTCCCAATTGGTTACCCAACTCTTGGGTAAGATCATAGCCCCTTATCACCCTTTTGCTAGTCTGGTATGTATATGCCATGAGTTTTTTTAAAAGAAACTAGAACATCCAGCTTCGTCATACCTATCGCGAGGCGAATAGAGTTGTGGACTGTGTTGCTAATTTTTCTTTGAACTTTCCTATTGGACTGAGTGTATTGTTTAGCCCGAGTCGGGTTATCCCCGTGTGATGACTACTTGGTCTCTTTCCTATAAATAAAAGCGCGTCTAGATGCGCCGGAGACCATTAACTCTCCTTCCCACCAAAAAAGTTTATGGTGTGATCCCTTTAACCCACTTGATTTTATGCCCTCTCCCATGTAATTTATACGGTAATCAATGGAAAGTCTATACAATGACTGGTTTAAATTTTGGGTATAAAAAGACCAAATCAAAACTTCTAGGGTAGAAATCGGAAAAATGAAATTGCATGGTCACCAACCAAAAAACAAAACCTGATCAACCAGTATAATAAGTAAAGGGTTTGAAAATAAAAACTAAATTAGTTTAGCACTTTAGCACGTTGTATGAGAGGATATCGAGATTGCTATTCATACCACTTGAAACATGCTATTCATACCCCGACTACGCGTACGCAATGCGTAGCCGTAGCAACAAGCTCATTTCGTTCAAAAATAAAGGAAAATGGCTGCGACTATGCTTGGTAGAAGCGTATCCATACTACGCATACGTCATGCGTAGTCGTAGAGCGTATGTGTAGTAGCCATAACATACAACAATTGGTTCGAGAACGGGTACATATAACATGGATAAGGTGGTACGAATAGCAGGAACCTCCTATATGAATAAAATTAGGAAAATTCCGGATGGTACCCTCGTGGTTTGGGATATTCCGGATTTTGCCCAACAATTTTTTCAAGTTCGGATGGTACCCTTAAGTTTATGTTGTTTTCCGGATTTTGCCCAAATTCATTTCATTACACTTTTTTAAATTCCATTAAAAACATACAAAAGAAAATAAACTAAAATTAAAAAATAAATTAAAATCGAAAGAATAATTTATTTATTTTAAAAATAAAGTAAAACAGTAAAAAAAAAAATTTAAAAAATTTATATTAATTTAAAAATAAATAAATTAGATAATTTTTTAAAAATTCAAAAAAATCAGTTTTTTATTTATTTTAAAAATAAATAAATTGGATTAGCATTTTTTTAACAAAATCTAAAAACATAAGTGTTATACTTTATTTAAAAAATAAATAAAATAAGGACTCTTTTAAAAAATTAAAAAAAATCATTGTTTTAATTTATTATTAAAATAAATAAATAA
>BSUD01000003.1:47566414-47608214 GCA_033239045.1 Fagopyrum esculentum
TTTTCTATTTTATTTATTTTCCCAAAACTAAAAGAAAGAAAATAAAGTAATATTAAAAAATAAAAAATAGAAAACTGATTCATTTATTTTAATAATAATTTAAACAGTGATTTTTTAAAAAATTTTTTTAAAAGAATCCTTATTTTATTTATTTTTTAAATAAAGTATAATTGTTATGTTTTTAAATTTTGTTAAAAAATGCTAAACCAATTTATTTATTTTTAAAATAAAATAAAGCACTGATATTTTATAATTTTTTAAAAAATATCTAATTAATTTATTTTTAAATTAATATAAAACATTTTTTTTATAAAAAAGTTAATGTTTTACAATAGTTTTAAAATAAATAAATCATTCTTTCTATTTTAATTTATTTTTTAATTTTAGTTTATTTTCTTTTGTATGTTTTGAATAAATTTTAAAAAAATTTAATGAATTTGGACAAAATCCAAAAAACAAACTTAAGGGTACCATCCGAACTTGAAAAGACTGTTGGGCAAAATCCGGAATACCCCAAACCACAAGGGTACCGTCCGAAATTTCCCATAAAATTACTACAACATTTATGAGTTAACTTTTTTTTAAACATTTGGGATGGAAGTAAAAAAGAAAAAAAAAATCTAGAAAATTAGGTTGAAAATTTTAACTAAAATTTTATTTTCATCGAATAAGATTACCAAACACTTCAGTTGAATCCATGTACACCTACAATGTATTATTTTCTGTAAATCATACTTCCCATAATCCATCTTTATATAATATTGTATTTAACAACTCATATAACACATTAGATATTAGAGACAGGATTTCCAAAGCATAATATAAGATTAATATAATGTATTTAATATTTTTGTAATACTACGTGATAACGGTGATATACATGCATATTGCCTATAGGCTATACGCAGTATCCATATAAATCAGTCCAACTGTCGTATAATGAAAAATGTTGTTAAATTGTCATCCAAACGATGGACCAAAGTACCAAAATGAAAGATCATATTCATTATAGCAAAACTCCCCAGCTCACCCTGTACCATATATCATGGGGCTGTATTTCTGTATCATTAACTGTCAACTACGAAATGATCTAAGATTTCATGCGTTTCTGCCAAACAAGCCACGTTCAACCTACCAATCACACCACTTCCTTGCATCAGGCATCAGCACAATTTAAACTAGGCAAATTTAGCAGATACAACTTAGGACGCTAATTTACCTCCTACAAACCCCTACGCCTTGTACTCCCCGACATGCATCCATTTGGTAGATGACCATTTGCTCCCTTTTATCACCGGGCACCCACCTGTAAACGTAACATTAGCATCGGAAACAACTTCGAAGCCGTAAGTTTCAAACGAAAAAAAGTAACTCACCGTGTAAACTCGATGGATCTAATGTGGCATCTGGTCTCATACTCCAGAACAGTAATGCGTCGCCCATTTTTGGTTTCACAGCAAGACCTTTTTTACCACAATCGGATAACTCATTCCACCACCGGACAGAGCTGATGTTTCCTTTGGCGGCAGGGAATACTGTTTCTCCCCCTTCTTCTACATCTGACCTACAGCAATTCAAACTACTTATTCAGCATGAGCAGCGCATCACACTCTCAAAAATAACCAATGGGTTTTGGAACTCTTACAAGTACATGAGAACAGTAGCAACCCTTTGACCCCCATTCTTAGTGTTGAACTCATCTAGAAAGTAATCATAGTGAGGCTCATATTTTTGTCCTTCCTCATAATGGAGAATCTGAAGTCCTTCTCCATGCTCTACATTTATCATTAATAACAGGTATTATCAATACTAAGAAAAAAATCAACTACCATAAGTTACAAAAAGAGGCGTTTAGCACAATATCCTTGACCATTATAATGGCGGAAACTAATACAAATCAAATACAAGAAGACAGATTTGACTATCCATTAGCCACATACACTTCAGAAAATTATAGTCCATTATGCTCAATTGCTCACTATAACTGAATAACATATACAGGTACGCATATGGTTTGCATAGGAAGGCCCGTGGTCCATTTATATTGTTACATCACATGTTATGCTACTTTATCATATCAAAAAATTGGTGAGCACTCACCCAGCTACCAGTCAGCCCATATGCACTAACATTTTGTGATCAACAAGACATTTATTATTTCTCTATACATTTAGCTCCTCGAGTCCCCTTACAAATAAGAGATACTATTTAAGTTATACAATGTACTTTTCAGACAACAGGATATATCCAACAAAATCTGACTATAACTGGCTTCTACTGTAACATCATCATGTTACATACCTGCAGGAATGAAGCTGAAATCTGCTATCCTTTTCTCAATATCTCGGATTATCTTATCTCTGCCTCTTTTCAGAAACATCCCAGAGCTTGTCCGCACCCTGAGGACAAGCACAATGCACTGCCAAATGATTACAAGGTTTGGAAAAATGAAAATTTTGGGTAAAGAGTAACATAAGAGGTAGTAATATATAACAAGAGCTAACCTGCTGTCCTTACTCCGACCAGTTTTACTATCAACAACAGTTGACTTCCTCATATGAGGCTTTGCAATGTTAATTAGGTATTCGCATTCCTCCTTGGACTGAACAAGCAGAACACAGCAGATTAATTATCGAGATACAGCCACCAAATGCAGGCTTTTGGCTATAGCATAAATTAATCACTACACCATACCCTATGCTAACACCTTTACACATACATCCTTGCATCAGATTGCTTATTCAAAGATGCATTAGTTCATATCTCCTGAAAAATTCTCTGATAGCTTAATGCTGCTAAAATTAGCAAATAATTTTTAACCGAAAGTAACATCATTGCAGTTACAGTCTGCAACCACAGAAAAGTCCCCTTGTAGTTCATTATCAAGAATATGACCATGGCTTGGATTAGTAGAAAGTAGAAAGAAGAAATCTCACCAAGAAATTGTGGTAGAGGAAGGCTCTAGGCTCCCACGAAAGAATTTCAACCCATTGATCTCCCTTTTGTCCCAATCCCTTGCCTCTGTGAATGCAAGGTAGAGACAGAGATAAATAATGAAGTTGATGAAACATCAAAACAAAAACTCAAGTAATCAGTGAACAATTTCAGCATATTGGAAGATCGTGGACAGACCTCTCAAGGACTCTACGACCAAAAGCGCTTAGATCACCAGCAGGCATGGAATCTTCAGAGCCGATAGGAAGAGAGAGAATGCCGAGAGCTAGAAGCAACAGAAGTACGATTGAGAGCATCAGAAGCATCGAGAGAACAAGCGTGACCGTCGATGCTCTCTTCATCCCAAATCTATACTGCCTTGCCTTCGCCATTGTTAAAATTCTTGGATTTAATTCTCTTAGTCTTGCTTTTTCTTGTGAGAACCTAGAACCCTAACCGATCAGTAGACAAACCTTGATGATTAGGGGAAATAATCCAAACCAAATATGAAGCAACTCAATACAGACGGAAATGAAATGTTTACGGTTGAATCTCGAAAGGTGCGTCAACGGACAACCTTCCCGACCGGGAATTACGCGAACACGCAATGTCGGTGTTAAACGATGAAGACGCTATGGCAAAAATGTGCAGATTGAACCAAATCTTACACGCGCTTGACTATTAAAGTCTCAAACAAGGATAGCTTAGTAAATTAATTACATCCAAAAAGGCAATTGTTTGATACGATATCTAGCGGTTAAAAATTATTAATCACATTAGATATTAGAGACAGGATTTGCTTGGATAGAATACTTTTGTATACCTTAAAATAATTAATCCTTCTATTTTATAAAAAAATTAAGAGAAAATTTGTGTAGAAGGGCCCTTTTTGTATCCATGATATAAAATAGGCCCCTCTATTTTTCTTCCAGAAAATAAAGCTAAAAGAAATTATAAAGCATGGTTAATAAGGTAGCTAGTTAAGGGCAAATCAGTAAAGTAGCATATTAACTGCCTAAAAATTAAAGATAATCAAATTTAAAAAAAAGGCAATTGTTTGATACGATATCTAGCGGTTCGTCTTCTTTCCTAATCATTTCATCCAAAAAGGAAGCGCCATTCTACACCTCCATAGTATCGTGCGATTCTGCAACTGCAACCTCCATCTTCAAATCTTCAACTTCGACCTTCTTCAACATCTTCGCTGATCTATTCTTTGTTTAACGACAATCAATCCTTGTAAGTATTCCAAATTCTCTCAACAATATACCATTTTAATGGCTTCGATTTTCGTTCAAATCGAAAACAGTTGATGAACGTTTTCCCTAAAATCCATACTCAAAACCGCCATTGTTGAACTGTAACTACATGGACTTTCATTCTCTCGGCCTTGCATGTGTTATGAAGCATGATTTTGTGATTTATATTCGATTAGGTTTTTGATTCCGACGACACAAAGAAGAACATATCTGTTTTTGGCTGTTATTGAACTTAATTCTGAAATTAGCCATTTCTGTGGAATTTATGTATTTCAATTAACAGTGATGAAAGATTATGTACATAAATTATGTTTCATGTGTTTTATGTACTGATACTTTCCCAAAACACTGTGTTATTTTTGTGGTTGATGGTCTTATATTATGTAAATGTATGGTTTGTAACTTCAAATATTCGATGAATTATGTATGTATACGATTTTATGTATGTAATTATAGTATGGATCAGATTTATGTACATAACAGATGATGACAAATGTTATATATTACATTATGTATCCCCGGTATATCATTTTTGTACATAATTACATAATGTGTTAGTTTATCCTTAACGATTATGTACTTACTTTGATATGTGTGTTTTTTGTATCATATAAATTCTGTATCGTAGTTTATGTATATAATTACAGTATGATTTAGACATTTATGTATCTTATTTTATCACATAAGTAATAAGTTTATGTATGAGGAATATGTACATACTTATAGAATGACTCAGTTTATGTTTGATCAATATGTACTTTAATTTCTTATGAACTGAGTGTATTAGTCGATGTTCCAAGTTTTTGACTGTCTCAAGTTATGGTTCACAGATTTATGTTTGAGTTTGTATTATGTATGCACTGTAGGTCATGTACAATGCTTTTTTTATGTTATTGCAATGTTTATGTAGCTATTATGTGCATAATATTATGTAGGACATTTAGCATATACAGACAAATTATGTAATGTAGTATTTAGCCAGAAATTGACTGAGAATATTTTCTATTTACTATTTGTTTGAAGAACAAAATGGTAACTACGAAACAAATGGCTGTCAAAAACCAAACAAAGGAACAAAGAGATGAAGCACAGGCTCGTCGCATAAAAAAGGTGAATATTTGAAATCAAATTGCTATATTATTCACAGGAATTATGTAACAGTATAGTCAAGCACATAAAAACATAAATTAATCTTTAATTACTATTATGTTATATTATTTCTACTTTTAATAGTTTCTGATTACATTTGCATAGTCATATCAGTTATTTTCTTATTTATGTACAATACTGTATATAGTGCTAGTTAAGGCTAGTTGATAATGAAGTATTTTACGTTATGTACATTTCAGCGGAGAGAGATGGGTGGTTCCTGTACGCAAGATGGCAATAGACTAATAAATTCTGATAACCCACAGATAAAGGTTAGTAAATTGAAATTTGCACCACATAGTTTACATTTGTTGATCATAAAGATAAATGCATTTTCCATTTTATGTTTATGCAGTTTACGTACAGATGGACAGAAACTAAGAAATCAATAAATGGCAGAATCAATAGCTATATGAAGCTTTCTCTGATACCTATGATTTTGGATGAGCTATCTACAGCTGACAAAAACAGACTTAAGGGGTCAATTTTTGGGCCTCTGTTGGAGATGAGCACTAAAATCAAAATGTCCAACCAGCTCATTCACTTTATGTTAATGAGGGAGTTAAAGACGAGGAGACATTTCTCAATGTGGTTTGCAATTAACAGTGTTCTTTTGAGGTTTAGTGTCATTGAGTTTTGTGAGATTACCGGACTCCCAAATTCTCCGGAATCTGGCCCAGATATAGAAGAAATGGAGGATGTCAACATGAGAGATGTAATTGGGATTGACAGATGCACAAACGATGAATTGGAGCAAATCTTCAAGGATGAGCCGAAGGAGTCTCCCAACAAGTACAAAATGGCACTCATTTTGTTCATTGAAGGTGTTTTAGCATCAAAGAATGGAAAGACTTTGATATCGCAGCACACTATAAATCTCCTAAGTGACATGGAGTTGTTCAACAACTTTCCATGGGGTCGTTTTGCTTACACCATAACTAGGAGATCATTTCAATCGTGTCATGCTGGAAAGGAGAGAAACAGCGGTGGATACCAGATTGGTGGATTCCCTTTGGCATTACAGGAAATGTATAGGTTCTAAATTTGTCAATGGTTAAGGAATATTTATTGATTGTTATGTAATATCTGTGTAACATGCTTATGTATAACATTGTTATGTATATGTACAGGTTTTACACATAGTACCGAGCTGTGTCATGCTTATGTGCATATTATTATTTACTTGATATTGTTTTATTTATTCTATGCTTATGTACTCATTCCATTATGGTAAATGTGTTACATCATTATAGTAAATGAATTATGTATTTATTAGATTGAGTTGCAACATCTATGTACTCACTATTATGTATACATATGTGTAAATAAGCATTTGTGTTGATTAATTATAGTTTTCATTTTTGTAATATTTGTAGATACTTGTCTTCAATTCCATACCAAAGTTTGCAAAGCATTTTGCAACTATAATCAATGCAGAGGCAACCCCACCATGCCTCAGGTATGTATCCAAATCTGGGAAGGGTGGCAAGCTATACCCTGCATATACTGAGCTCCAGGGTATTGCTGAAACTCTTCAAACAGAAGACATTAAGACAGTTGATGTTGAGAAGGAAGAGGATGATTATGAAAGCTGGTATATGGAGGGTGATGTTGACAGGATTGATGCACTATTTGGTATTGGGTTTCATAATGTTGTCCCCATAGTGACTTGGCCTTTAATTTATCACGCAAAGGAGGAAGAGTTTAGGTGTGTTTTAATCAAAATTAGTAATTTTTTTTATTTCATACATTACGTGATATGTAATGTACACCCTGTTTGTCTTATTATGTAGGCATAGTACTGAGAAAGTTGTGATCCGAGAAATCAACGATGACAAGGATGATAAAGATGACTTTGTGAACCCACCAGAAGACATTGGTATGTAGTAACCATTGGTTTTCATTTTATGTAGATTGACTTGTATGTAATAGCCAATTATGTACTACATCAAACATTATACTCATGTGTTGTTGATTATATTAAATAGGAGAGGTTCAGCCTGATAAACCATCTAGCAGTGCATCCAAAGGTGTAGGTAAGAGGAAACTAGAAGAAGCCATACCCAATCCAGAAGCCAAAAGGTTAAATTTATTTATATTTACATATAGTACATCCAAAGATTTATGTAGTATAAGAAATATAACACTTCATATATACACATATAGTTCTGCGACCAAAAGCACAGGAAAGAGGAAAAAGCAAACACCCAAGCCATCTCCAGAACCAACAAGGTTAAACTTATGTATATGTACTTATGTATATGTAACATGGTTATGTACAATGAATTATATGTATTCATACGTACATAATATATTATGTATCATTTGACAAATATGTAGATCATCAAAGCGCCTTAACAAGGCCAAGGATTCACCACCACCACTCAATACCGAGCAGACTCCTTCAGAACCCCATACAAAGGACCAACATAATGTCAATACTTATGCGGGAAAGAAGTCCACCCCTGTGCCACATGACACAACTACGTAAGCAAAATTACTGCACTTTATGTACAATAATATTACATTATGTATATTCAAAAATATGGTGTAACTTATGTATGTCCATAATAAACAGCACTCAACCTGAACAAGCACAACCATTATGGGTTGAAGTGTTGATGTCAAAGATGGATGCACTACAGAAGGGACAGGACATTCTTGCTGAAAAAGTTGATGCAATGCAGAAGGTGCAGAGTATTCTGTGTGAATAAGTGGAGGAACAAGGGATTCTGATTGATGATCTGACGACTTATGCAACAAACTTAGGTTCTCTCTATGAGTAGTTAGACACAACTGTGTTCGTGTCTAGCAAGAAAATTGAAAAGAACATAAAGAGTTTTGTAAATGATGCTATGAAACAATATGCGTCAGCTGAAGTTCATCAAACTCACGCAACAGAAAGCGATCATCAAACAGCTGATGTTGATCAAATTCCTACCAAAGATGCCATGGATGATGTAATGGTAGAGGAAATTGGTGTTGAATCCAGTGAGGTATGATATATTTATGACAAACTATCAACTTTATGTACACTGCCAGTGATTGATACATAAACTTAGGACTATGAATCTGTTATATTATGTAGTATATAATGTCCATGCATATGAACTGTATGCAGTTGTTATAGTAGCAAATTATGTATGTGCAAATTATATGTATAACTGTTTATGTATTAACAAAACATGTATATTTATATACAGAATTCTGAAAAAGTTGTGCCAGAAAGGAAGGTGGGTTTAAGAATGCCCAAAGAAAGTAAATATAAACGCACACCCTTCCGCAAAAATGTCAAGCTACCTAAAGAACCACGCATGGGTATGTTGACATTAAAGGAGCGACAAACCCTATACAATTGGGTCAAAAACAAAGACGGGAATGGGTCAGTAAGAGGTTTCATAAAGACCATATCCAGGGACACAATTGAATCCATTATTAAGCCTGGCGGTTGGATTAAAGATGAGGTTTGTATACTAAACTGATTTTATGTAGATATATATTTATGTCATTTACATAATATTGTGATGTGTTTATAATGTAAATTAGGTCATTGATGAGCTGATTATGCATATCCGTATGAGCATCTGTGAAAATCCAAAAAAATATGGACGCATTGCTGTACTATCAACCGGATGGACCCGAGCTTACAACCGTACAACATTTTCAAATTTCTTGGACATTAAGAATGACAAACAAAACTTCAAAGAAAGTATGTTTCAAGTCATCACTGGCGATGTTCCACAAATGTTCCCCAAATCACTGTATGATGTTGACATCATTTACTCTCCATTCAACCTTCTGGACACTCACTGGGTCGCATTGGAAATAAACCTGTTTGACTGGTGTATTTATGTGTACGACGCACAAGTCACGTACATAAAGGAGGACAAATTACAGCACCTTATCGAGCCCCTTGCTGTTATGTTCCCACAGGTTCTGAGGGTCCATGGTAAGCATTCTAGATTGGAAGACAAGCTCAAGATCCCATTGAAAGTGATCAAGAAGAACGATTTAAACACAAATGCTGATGGGTATGTACAGTATTTTGTTAATTAATTTTGTGTTACATATTTTATGTGTTAACCATTATGAAACATAAACTGATTTCATTTTATCCCTTTGCATTGTAGGGGTAGCTGTGGAATATACACGTTGAAATACATTCAATATCTTGCATCTGGTAGGAAGGATTTCAACGACATAGATGATGAAGTTGTTCAAGCTGTTAGGGAGCAGATTGCAAATGCTGTGTTTACAAGATAGTGGAAGAATTGGGCCGAAGAAATGTGATTGTGTTCAAACAATATGTACTGTTGATCATGACCATAGTTATGTAGGAAGAAGTTGTGAAATACTTATGTTTCCAGCGTTGTATGTTTTGTTAGTTTATGTACGGTTTTCCATCTGTTATGTAGACATCTATTATGAACATAATTGTGTATTTTGACCTTATGTAATGTTTTGATATGCACAAATTCTCATGTTATGTATATATTTAGTTGCAACATAATTATGTACTGATCCATTATGCACTATTTTTTTTAGTTTAATACAAACATAATACCTTTACATATACATAAGTGTATGTTTATGCACTAGCATATGTAACATCATCAGTATACAGTTTGTTCTCCAACATATGTGATGGATTTATGTACGTATGTACTTCAGTGTCAATTTCAATGATTTATCTTTAAGTATGATAATTGAGGTTATAGTTCACAATATAGTCAAATAAACGTAACTATAGTAATTTCAATGATGTACCTATGTAGTTCAGTGTCAAGCAATATTAGTCAAAACTGGTTCATCTACATAAACATAAACTCTATTTTGGTTGATTCTGACAAGTCCTTTTTGTGTGCCCGCTGCAGCCGCAACAACTGCATTTCCTATTGCTGCTTTGTTCCCAAGTTGACCGGAACCTGGCTTTTGGCATTCTACCACACCTTTTACGCTTCAATGGAGGCTCACATTTCATTTCTGCTATTGAAGTAGGAATACACCACTCTGACTTATTAGGTAATGGATAGATGATATCCACATAATCAACCCTCCAACTGTCTGATGAATAGTACTTGCCAACTAGAAAGGATGGGCTCATACCCACATGTTTTGCAGCTGTAATGGCATGTATGCATGGTATTTCTTCAATATCAAACTCCTTACATGTACAAGTTTTCTTCTGCAAACAAACAATCACGTGCTCTTCACACATCTTTACTTCAAACTCCAGCTTCTCTACATCAAGGACGCACACAAAGTACATCGCACACGCATCAAACCGCTTCTGAATAATTGCCTCAATCTTAGGAGTCGATACCTCTACACAAGCTTTGGACTTTTGACGGCGTTCTGCAAACCATCGGGTCATAAATTGCCTTATTTCATCCAGCATTGCCATGACAGGATACTCTCTACCTTCTTTCATCAATGCATTTACACACTCTGCGTTGTTACTAGTCATTATGTTGTATCTTTTCGCAGGTGAGAAGGAGCGTGCCCATGTAGAAATCCCTATTTCATTCAGCAATTCTCCCACCTTCGGTTTCTCCTATACATACATAAATCATGTGTAAGGTAATCATCATAATATAAGATATACAGTACATAATTTATATGCTTATGTACCTCCGATATTTTATGTAATATTTCAACGCAAATGCTGTCTTTGTAGCTCGTTGCCGCATCAATGAACATTTGTAGGATCCTGTTTGATCTTGTCCTCTTCCTCAGATTACCTTTTAGATGCCAAATACAGTACCCATGGAATGCTAGTTGGTAATTCGATGCTATACCCTTCTTAATCGATGCATGGCGATCGGACACAAACACAAGCTCCTTGCTGTCCATTACGACACGTCTCATATTCTTGAAAAAGAAATTTCAAGATGCATCATTTTCACTATCAACAATACCAAAAGCAACGGGGTATATTTGTTGGTTTGCATCTTGTGTAGTGGCGACTAGCAATACCCCACCATATTTTCCACTAAGATGTGTCCCATCAACGGTGATTACCTACATAAAACCGTAGACGTGTTCACAAACCTACTTATGCACAAATAACTGAACATGAATATATGCACAGAAACAATTGTATCCAACATTATGTAACAGATAACTGCAATACAAAAACAAAATCAGGGTTTTTATTATTATGTACCTTTCTCATCACACTCAAACCCCGAATGGACGGTCCGAACGACAGAAAAACATATTTGAACCTACTCTCCTCGTCGTGTATGAAGTCCACAACTGTTCCTTCATTCACCTCCACCAACATAAATAAGTATGCAGGTATTGTGTTATAATTGTCCACCGATGTACCTCTAATCATGTCCTTCACTGTCTCTTGAGCTTTCCAACACTTCCAATAGCTAGCGTCAATTCGATGCAAACTCTTCATTACGGTGATGATCTGATGCACAGAAGGTAATTTCTTTGAATTACCGTACCTACATAAACTTTGATTTTCAGTAAAAGCAGGATACATAACATATTTTTCACATGCAGTAGCAGATACATAAATTCAGTCCAACAAATACATGCAACTTACATTGTCTTAACCTTATCAGCTATTACATGATATGAAGCTCCCCTATTTGCCTCCCGCCGCAAATGGAACGAGCAAGTGTGTGTCGAAACATACTTTGTGGTGGTGAAGTATGTTGTTTTACCGAGCATTGAAAAGCGGACCCTCCACTTACAATCTTCATCTACACATCTCGCAGTCACTGCCTTCATTTTCGACTTTACTATCTTGTATTGTGAGCATTCGGAAATTGAATGTAGACACAATGCGTTTTTAACTTCAGTCTTCGAATGATATATCTTCCCAACTTGTAGTTGCAAATCGTCTACTGATGATACATAACTATTAATATGTGGAACTATTGCAAGTGTGTTATTGTTTGCATCTCCTACCGACTCGCTCCCAATCACACTTGAACCTGTTGTAAATAAATCAGGTTCTATATCTGCTACATCAGCTTCCTGACCATGTAGATCGGTTGAAATTCCTCCCACACTCTTATGCAAATCAACTTTGTTCACACATAAAGGGAGACTCCAACTAAACTGTGTGAGACCATTTATGTGTACAAAAGTAACTAAATCATCCTTTGTGTTAACATCAAATGGTTTTAGACCCTCATTGAAAGGATTCTTGTATGACAAGCATAAATCAAACAGTGTTAAAGATATTCCAAATAGCAACGCAATCTTCTCCTTTAACACATCAAATGTGCATTCAACTGATATCAATAACGGCTTACTTGACTGTACTTCAATGTAGCTCCACACACCTTCATCAAATTTCCAATGTCCGTCAAAATAAATTGTCACAAACACCACCCCCATGATTCCTACAAGAAAGGTACAAAATATAAGAAATATGTCAATAGCTTCCTCACGCTTTGTACATAATATTTCAGTAATTACATAAAACCACACTTATGTACAATCAACTAAATGAAACATAATTTCTGCACTTATACATAAACATACACCGAAATTATGTAAACATACGCACATAAAATTATGTTCATCACATTCTGCATAAGATTATGTTCATCACCGAAATTATGTAAACATACATGCACCCTAATTTCTGCACTTATACATAAACATACACCGAAATTACGTAAACATACGCACATAAAATTATGTTATTCACTGTTACATAAATTTAACCATACATAATATATAAACAGATACATAAACCGAACTTATGTACACATAAACACATTAGATTATGTTCGTCACTTTCATCATTACAGACCCTCACCACATTAAACTGAAATACACATACATTTTACAACTACATAAATCTAAGCAGATACATAAATTGAGTATATATTTCTTTCCAACATAATTATGTACACATACAGACATAAAATTATGTTCGTCTCCTTCATCAATATCAAACCTCAGCACATAAAATATCACCGCCATGTATATATACGAAATACAAAGTATGAACCATATACATAAATTACGCAAACGAAATGTGAGAATTATCCACCAATTAAACGATTGAACGTACATACCTCACAGATCTGGAAAAAATGTCTCAGAACGATTGGATCTACAGATCGAGTTTTTTGTCTCAAAAATCGCACAAAACAAACGATTGAATCTACAGATTGACAATCCGAATGTTGACGATCTCATAGCCGTAACAATTGAACAAACAGAACATCAAATCGAAATAAATCGGCAGTAATTGAAAAAAAAAGAGTGAAAATGTATATGACAGTAGACGAAAGCTCTGTATAATTGGTGGTTATGGATGCAGCAAATGGGGGAAATTCGTGATTCTTGTATCACGTTTACAAGGAATGTATATTTCCTTTCCTAACAACTTCCTGATTTGTAGGGGACCACAATAAATTACCTTATTTATTTAATTAAAACTGCCACAACATATTTTTAAATTTCCATGAAGGGTATGCATTTAGTTAGGAATTAATCTTTATTAGAAAATTAATTGGGGCCTAGTTTATCTACATTATTGCAAAATAGCCTATTTAATACACAGTAATACATAAATGGCCTACTTACCATTTTAACTCAAAAATTAATAATTAATATTTTTTATTTGTTATATAAGTCTAAGTTTTAAATTTTAATTACTGAATTTTTTATTTTTTTTACTTTTTTATTTTTTTTATTTTTATTTTTTTCTTTTTTATTTTTCATACTAGAAAGTTTTTATAACAGAAGTTCATACCAAAATTTTTTCATATCAAAAATTTTTCATACTAAAAGTTCATAACAGAATTTTTTCATACAAGAAGTTTTTTTTTTGTTTTTTTGTCCTTGTTTATTTTTTTATAATTTTTTGGTATGATTTTCTGGTATGACATTTCATACCGAAAACTCATACTAGAATTTTTTTTGTTTTCTTTTTGTCCTTTTTTATTTTTTATAGTTTACATACCATAATTTACATACCGGAAATTACATACCGAAACTTACATACCGGAACTTACATACCGGAACATTTTTGGTATGAAAACTCATACCAGAAAACAAACAAAGATCAAATGATAAGATTAATGTGTCTCAATATAATTGATGGACACTATAGAGGAACATTTACAACTATTTTGCTTTTACAAAGACAATTACTTCAGACATCCCAGTTTCATCGATCCCGACACATCTCTTCAATCCCATACTTCGCTCTACACATCAAAACATATGTACGGTTAAGAACCATCATCCTTGTTAAAAGAAAATAATGATGCCTACTACTTCCTTACACTTAGGGCCGGTTTGGTTTTAACTCCGGAATCGGAAACGGAATGGAAACGAATCTAATCCATACGTATACCCTTGTTCATGAAAGTTTTTGGAATCATTCCTTGTGGTTTGAAGTAATTGGAGTAAAGTTTGATTACTTTTGATACCCTATAGGGTAACAAGATATGGGGAATCAAGTGCATTTTATATTAAACCACAAAGAATGATTCCATAAAATATCATGGATAAGGATATGCATATGGACTAAATTCGTTTCCATTCCGTTTCCGTTTCCAGAGTTGGAACCAAACGGGCCCTTAATGTTTTACCAGCCTATAAAACACATGAAGAGACGACAACATATCAAACACATCTGAAATCTTAAGCAGAAAATATCTAAATACTTAAATTCATCTTTATACCTAGATACCTAATCCATGGATGAAACTTCTCAATTGCAAAACTTCCAGTTTTTTTTACTAATAAGCATCATAAAAGATGATAAACATAATAAATAAGCAGAGATTTAGCCTTTAGGTACGTTAGTTCATTTTGTTGCGATTTAACCAGCACTAGGTAGGCCCACTTAATCCATAATCAACTACAAGGAAGAAAAACAAGCCTCAACAAATAATAACAAATAAAATTAAAACCATCTTACTCTCAATGGTGGATTCTAATATAGATATCAACTCCATAAATCAAATTAATCCCAGATTGCAAAACTTCTAGTTTTCTACTGATAAGCATCATAAAAGGTCACATCTGTTCATTTTCTTCAAATTCAAGCAACATCTCTAGGTAGAGCGATATAAATCCCTCAAAACTAAGAAACGCACTTCAGCAACAATCTCACTAGAAAATAACAAAGAAAAGATAGCATAATTAATCAATTAAACAACAGACCTTGATTGTGAACTTGGTTTCAGAAAGATCCGTAGATTCAGGTTTCACCAAATAATCTTAGCATCTGATATCCTTCTTGGCCTTCGAATTATTTCAAGTTGCAGCTGCAATCTGAAGAAAGGCCGGGCAATTTTATGCAGACGTAGAAGACAATATGTATTGTGGCGTGCTAAGAAGATAAATGAAGTATCTTGTCAAATTCTCGCTCCATACTGGGAGGGCTAACAACAAGATAAGCGTATGTTATCAACTCGACTGGCCAACCAGTGACTCTTATAGGAAAGCATTGCGTCCTGCAAGAAATTGGTAACAAAAAGCACCTAATACCTTGCTAGAATTTCATGAGTTTTAGAGAGAGATTATCCCAGCATACTAGAAGTTCAAACCCTAATACAATAAGTTCAACCATTCCCGATCTAGGTATACTCGTTGTTGGCGGCGCTTCCCGGTCTTGGAGGACGGCGACGACAACTCGACCACTAGAGGAGGCGGTTGACAACGGTGGTGAAGGTTGAGACGAGCAACGAAAAGGACTTACCGTTGTCAACCGATACACATCCTTCAATTAAAAAAATATACCTCGTTCGCCTTATCTTCGCCGTACACATCCTCGATTCCGCCGCCGATAGCGGATTTCACATCTACCAGATTCATAGCTTTTCCAGCTCCTACGTTCTCCATCCGCGCCACCTGGAACTTTCAAAAAACCAGAGAAGGTTATAATGTCTAGAAATGACGTGTTTAGCCTGGTGCGACAAGCAACAAATGATAGGTGATATCCTTGCAGAGGAATGAGACGGCTACCAAAGGAGAACTAGATATTAAGGAAAGGGAAGTAGAAGCGAGAGATTCAGAGAAGGGATAGAGGAATGAGGCGGCTACCAGAAGGAGAACGAGATAGTGAGGAAAGGGAAGTAGAACGAGATAATGAGGTTCTAGGGTTTGTACGGTTAAAAAAATCGGGGTATATTTTTTTAATTGAAAATCTCATAAAAGCCTAGTTACTTAATTGTTTCTCAAAAAGGCCTAGTTGCCTAATTTGCCCTTAAAAATCTCTAGAAAATCGGAAGATAAATGATCTTTTAATATTTGATTTGTTGAATTGAACTAATCGATTGTCAAAAATAATAAATTTGAAGCATAATCCACAATAATATTATGCTTTAAAAGTAATAAAATTTTAAAGATTTAAAGCTTCTAATTCTAGTCGATTGTCACACAAATACATCTCAATAGTTCTTCTATCAAATTTATAAAAGTTGTACTTTGTGATTTAATTTTTATTTATCAAATTAGGCGCAATTGTGTAATTGAAATTTCATTTACACAATTTAAAAGAGTGATGGTATTTGGCACGGGCCGAATTTACAAACCAGATTTTGCATGCGTCTCAAGCTGGGGCGTAGGCGCAATTCGTGAGCGCGCCTAGCCTGGGGTGCTCCCACTGTCCGCGACCACAACATCTGGGGCGCATGTGGACTCCCAAACCCTTATTAGGGCAGCCACCGCACCTTTCTTCTGCTTCTTCTTCCCTCTCCTTCTCTTCCCTGCGTCATCTTGTTGTTCGCATAAACCAGAAAAAATCCAACGAAAAAACACGCAATCAAGATTCAACAATGGTTTGAGATTCAAATGTCGGAGGTTCACAACAATGTCAAAGTAAAAGACAACTTGTTATCGGTTTCAGGTTAGTTTATATCGTTTTTTTTGTTTGTGATTTATTATGGTTTAGACTTGAATTTAGTTATTTTTAGAAAGATTCGGTTAGTTTAAGAATAATTGGAATTGGATTGTCTACTAGATTTAGTTTTTTTTTTTTGTGTTTCTATGAGTTTTTTTCCGAGCTTTGAAACAAAGCTCTAATGGTGATTCCGACAAAGAAGATGACCAAAATTTTTTAAAAAATTATAATTTTACATCGCCAAATTTTATTTGAAAAAAAAGAGATTGTGATGAAAAACATTAAAGAGAAAAAGAAGCAAGAAGCTAGACTTGCCACAACGTCCGCCCGTCGAGAGGCTAAAGCTCGACTAGATAGACTTGCCACGACATTCGTTGAAGCTTCCGTTCAGGCATCAATTGATGCATCCGTTGAATCCTCTCCCATGACATCTCTAAAGAAGATTGTATCTTCTGAACTTGATTTGTGACCATCAAATGTATGTTGTCACACACCCACTGAAATTCTCCAACATTTGAAGCTAGTGTTTGTTTCAATAACTTGTGCGCGGACTCACACCTTAAAAAGTAATAAATTAATTACAAAACGAACAAACTTTTAACAATGTAGAAGCATAGGGACATTAATAAACTTCATTACACATTTGTCGTTCTTGTGCCGAAATGATGGTATAAGTGACACCAAGCTTGAATGATTGCCTCCTTGTATGGGGTGAGCCATGTCGTCTCAAGGTAGTTCATTAACCTCGGATATAGATGTCAATAATTTTCCATTTCCATCAAACGCCGTTGGTAGCTTTCATTGAATCTCGAGTCAAACAAGGCATCAATGGGACATGAAGACGGCTTCTACTTCCTTAGAGCGCAATATGACGGCCACTCTATTTACAATGTTGTACTTTATATGAAACAAGCATAAGATATGTTTCACCTCGGGAAATACTACACTTGGGGCGCTTATAAGACCTAACTCACGATCGATGTCAATCACCTCCGGGATTTTTTCAATAACACAAATAACGGACCCACCTTAAAGCCCACTCGTAGTGATCTCTATTCTCTTGTGCCATGTATACAAAAACAGTTACGAATGTCGTCTTTGTGCTTGTGATGCTTACGATCTCTAACAATGGCATTTTGTATCTACAAGTAATACAAACCAAGGATTAAGTTCAAATTTTGTAGAAGAAGATGTTTGAGTTTATGAAGTAAAAACACGCCTTCTAACTTACTTATTGATCTTATATGTCGAGTCCGTCATAATAATATTGGGAAACATGTTGAGCAAATGCCTCGAACCGCGAAATGAGATAAAGAAATCAACCACCTCATCGGAGTCTGGACATTTCCTTGTGTGCACATAATATCCACGTTCTGTCAACGTATAAAGTGATTGTTGTACTAATCCTCTTCCTTCGGCTTGTTCCATTCTAATTGTTCGCTATTTTCAAGACACGCAAACAGAAGCTTGTTCGCTCCCAAACGTGCATAAATAATGAATGAATAAAGTCTTAAATTTATACTTGTAATAAAAGCCTGAACAATTCAGTAGACCCGCAATGTACATATCAGTTGTAGTAAAAGCAAATATTCCAAGGTCGATCTCATGGACTATGGTGAAATCAATTGATAACAAATTCATGATACAATAGATCAATGCTTAAATAAAGAATGAAAAAGACAAAAAGAAATAAAGATGAATAATATGATAATCGGACCAATGCAGATTCTAGAGATCAAGGTATATAGTTGTGGTTTTCGATTCAAGATTTCTAAAGAGCTAAGGCTGGGATCGCTAAGGAAAGGTGTTTCTAAGGTGGAAAAGATCACGGGGGAGGTCTCACTAACCACTATCCCAAACCAATGCTCCTATCACCGGGTAAGTCTCAAGGATCTAAGGAAAGGAACTATAAACTCAAACCAACAACTCAACCTAAGGGTCAAGAACTAACCTTTACTGGATAAGTCTTAGGTAAAGCTCACTCAGGCAAGAAGAAAACACACACAAACCTAATAAAGGGTTTGGAATCTTTTATTACCTAGAACTCGTCATCTTTGGTAACCAAGAAATGGAATCACCGGGTAAGTCTCTTCCCAAACTTAGATGTAAGCTTGAAAGGCTCAACAAGGCTAGGATTTGGACAACTATAACCTAAGCATAAGGATATAAAAAAACGGATCAACAGAATCAGGTTGTTATAGGGAAAGTCTCGGCTGAGATTCTCAAGAATAGGCCAAGATTTAACTACTCGAAGGTTAAAACAATTCTTCAGAGTCCAATCTAACTTAAAGGCTCATTCTATCAACCAATCACCCTAGAATCGCAGGGGTTTAGCTAACAACACACATATTCAAATCAAGAAAGATAAAAGAAAGATTCAAAAAACTCATAAACCAATAAAACTAAAAGAAAAGTAAGAAATACTTAGCAAGGTGTCTTCAATATCTAAAAGCAAAAGCAAACCAATAACAAAGATCCAATCTTTAATCCAAAAGTAATGAAATCTAGAATTAATCTTTCTCTCCAAGAATCTTTACAAAAATCTCTCTCAAGTGTTGTTGCTATCAATGTTGATGATCAATCTCTATATCTTGCTGTGTTCGAACTGTATGAACCTTCTCATCGACATCCTATGATTGTTGCAACCATGCTTTACTTATAGGAAAAACTTGGGTTTTGAAATTTGGGTCATGGGCCGTTTATACACAAAATCTCGGGTGATTACGTTAAAGATCTCTGCCGAGATTTTTCATATTTGGGCCGAGATTTTTACTTTGTAACATATCTTCTTAGCTCTTTTCTCCCATCCTTTGATGATGTCCTAGCTTCCTTTTATGCTCCACCATGCTCCAATGTGACCCACCTTGAGGCTTTACCCTCATAAGTTCCATTTTGCTCCAAAATCTACCAAATTACCTACAAATGCAACAAGAATCCGTGTAGACATCTATTCTAGCAAAGTATGCAAATATGAGCTCAAATGCTATGGATTGATGTCTATGCATGCAAAAGAAAGGGAAAACTACCTATATGCAAGGCTATACTAAGGACATAATTCCTGTTATCAAAATACCCATACTTGTCTCTTGCTTGTCCCCAAACAAGGTTCAAACTCAAGATACAAGATAACATGGATTATGCATATGCAAAAACAAGGAAAAACACAAATACTTTAGGGTTGTGCTTCTATTCATAGATCACCCTCAAAGTCATGCTTCATAGCTAAATATAGATCATCATATGTCAAAGAGAAATATAGGCATGAAAAGGATAATCACACTTTACCAAAAATCATAATATGCATAGCAAAATCCAATCATCTAGATCAATCATGAGGAATCAAATTTAAACCACTAATCTAAAACACATGTGCAAGGTCTTAAGGACTTAGCAAGAAAAGTCAAGAAACGTGTTATGGATGGGATGCATTTTAGGATATGTGGTGCGAAAAATCCGAAAAAAAGGACCAACTCCACAACATCCACAAAAAATAAGCACTTATTTACATCAATTCTTTTTTTTCTTTTTTCTTTTTTACTTTCACTTGAGAACATGGCATAGGTGCATAAAAGCCGAAACCTTGGTGATCAACAAATCTTGGAATTTATCGAGGTGCCTCACACCAGATGCACATACCATGACTTGTTAGTGTAAGAGCCTTAGTCTTTTCGAGATCCCGCGCCTGCGCCTCAGCTAAGAAGCAGGTGTTGAGTAGTGTTGAGCCAGGACCAGCCTCCCCTGCATGTCCAGTGGGCCGCCTCTGCGGGTCCTGTGGTCCGACCCTATAGATCCACCCCTACGGTTTTGTGCGGCTACAACCGACTTTGTTGACTCTTGACCCGTGCTTTACCCTTTCTTCTCCTATAAGTTTCTTCTTTTACCTCCTGATGAGGGTTTTATCTTCTCCCCAACTCCATCTTCTCTCCTCACGTTCTTCTTCTTCTCTTCTTCTTCTTCTTCTTCTTCTTCTTCTTCTTTTTCTTCTTCTTCTTCTTCTTCTTCTTCTTCCTTTGATCTTCTCCTTGAGTTCTTAATCTTGTATGAGAGTTTGTGTGGATTTTGTTGTGGATGATGATGAGAGATTTTGATGATGTGATGTAGGAGCCAATTGAGCTTGTGTTGGTGATGATATCTTCCTCTGTTTAGGTTGCAGCTGTGGTAAGCTCTTCCTTCTCCTTCTTTCTTTCTTTCTTTCTTTCTTTTTCCTTCTTCTTTAGCTTAGAATTCCACAAGATTGATCTTGTGTTAATCTTCGTGGGCTTGTATTGATGTATATATGTATATATGTATATATGTATGTATATGGTTGTTGGCTAGTGAAGAGTTGAAGAGAATCGAGTGAAGGATTGAAGAGAAGTCGAAAACCATATTTTGCACAGGAGCCGCCCCTGCGCCACCTCGGAGCTGCCCTTGCACCACCAGTGTCGCCGCCCTTTTGTGGGAGGGTCGACGCCCCTGCACCTCCCAGTGCTTTGCCCTTGCGTCCTTCCTGTCACGTAGGTATGTCTTATTCAGGACCTACCTAGAGTGGTATGGATCCTTTCCTTTCCTTTCCTAGTATGAGTGGTTTAGTAGCATGCTAGGTATGTGTATGAGGATAGAATGAGGATGATCATGATATCGATATATGCCGGTTATGGCTTTGAGGATTTGTAGGTTGTGAGGCTTACAAGTTGATTATGATCCTTATGGATCCCTTGGGTCTAGGTGTGACCCCTTAGATTGATAGAAGATTTGATATCTCTTTATGCCTTGTTATTAGGCATTGTTGTTATCCGGATTGAGATTGCTCGTGGTTAAGAGTATCAGAGGTTGAGGTAAGTCCGTAGGACTTGCTTAGCTATCATCCTTATATTGGGTGTATGCATGAGTCGTGTTTGCTATATGTTTGATAGCATGAGATATCGATTATTACCGACCTATGTTTTATTTGATAGCCCCCTTACAGTGGTAGTGATAACCTTTCCCTTTCATCCTGTAAGGATTCTGGGAGGTTCTTTGTGGTCAGGCCAGACCTGGTATACAGGATGGGCACTTCACCACTCCCTTAGGGTACAAGGGTTGTGCGCTGATTCTACTCTAGATGGCTATAGCACCCGGAGGCGAGGATGATACATTCCTCGTGTCACATAGTTTCATGTATATATATATATATATATATATATATATGATTTGAGTGGATGACCATATATATAAAGATAATTAAAACGGGTAAATGTGTGACAACATGATTATGTGTTTATGATTCCATGATTTGTGCTTCTGCTTATGCATTAGCTTATATATGAATGGTTAGCTAACGGTTTTATACCGTATTGTAGATGCTTTGCAGGATAGGAGGACTGTAGAGTGATCCGGCAGGGTGGCTAGCCGAGGACTTCCGTACATAGGTGTTGCATGGGCTTTTGGGAATGTTTATATAGGTTGGATATGATGTTGTGTTTTACACTCGACTAAGTTTTTGTATACTCTTTTGTTAGACAGTTACATCTTCTTATGTATTTGTTTTTAATAATGGTTGGTTCCTTGTTGTAAGGCCCAGTGAACTTGTTGTCAGGCTAAGGTCATGTTCCACTGTGAGATCCTAGCCTAGTAGCACCCCGAGTCCCGCGGATTTGGGGTGTTACAAAGTTGGTATCAAAGTCTTAGGTTGACAACAATGGTACTTGCAGCCTACAATAAAGGTCGGATAGATAAATAAACAAAACCCGAAAGGGGTCTGACGTATTAAAAGGATTTTTGGTTTTAAAACTGTGTATATAGTGTTTTGGAATATAATGTACGGGAAGTCGTCACCCCTGCTGTGGATCTCAATAGCATAAATATGTATATACATGTATTATGGATTGTATGTGGACGAGTTATATATATATATATATACACATATTGTGTATATATAGCCTTATAAGTTAGATGTGCATACCCCGCAGATGGCTTGGACTAGAGCAACTTCTATTGTGGGCCGGGGTAGAGGCAGACCACCTCTTCCTCCGGTAGTGATAGGATAGGGACTAGTTCCCACTGCTGATCCGCCAGTGGCGGAGGATGTTCATGAGAAGATTGCTGAGACCGTCGTTCCTGAAACTAGGAGCGGTGTATCTGGGAGACAACGATCACAACGAGTCCAGTCAGATGACTCGGATCGTGTCTCTATGAGGAGACGAGAGTTCCATGTGTACATCAGATGAGTGAAGAAGGCTGCCAGAGCGGGTAGACGTGCTCCGGATCTGCCAACACAGGAGGGATCTTCTGAGATGTCCCAGGGAGCTACTCAGGTGCTCCGGATCTACCTAAACCGCCCTTTCTTGCCGCTTTGAAGCGGATTAGGAGGAACGAACCGAGGGACATTGTCGGTGGTGGGGTGATTTCCTTGATCGCCTCACAGGTGATGGACCTGTCCGGGCTAGAGGACGGGTTGGAGGCTCCTCTTTACACAAAGGGGATGCTCAGGAGGTGCAAGCTCCTCCGGCGGGACGGGGAGAACCTATTTTGGATCTCCCTTGTAGATGGGAGCCACCTCACCTACCTCCCCCGGCCTTTACCATTAGGAGGTGAGCTCTCCGAGCTCTACATTCCGGCAGATCTTTTCGTGCCGAGGAGGCCACTAGTGGCCATTGTGGAGAGGCATGCTGCCAGCTCCAGCCGGGCTCATCAGGAGGAGCACCTGCCCATTCCCGACGATGACTAGGAGATGCCTACTGCGGCTCCAGAGGAGGACCCAGCCATGGCGAGCCTTCAGACTCAGATGGCTACCATGACCACCCAGCACTGGACATGGGAAACGGAGTATCAGAGGACCATGCTGGAGCAGCAAGAGAGCTGGCAGACAAGCTTTACTGCCTCTATGACCTCACACTTTGACCAGAGGCAGGAGGCTTGGCAGGCCACCCAGCAGCAGCACCTTGAGGCTCAGCAGCTGGCTTGGCAGGCCAGTTTTGAGTCCTCTTTTGGCCGCCGGATGACAGCCCAGGAGGACTGCATAGATGACATCTATCGCCGGCAGGAGCAATTCTTTTGCCATTTTCCTTACCCACCGGAGGAGGGTCCTGGTGGTCCATCCGGACCACCCCACTGAGGGGTACATTTCTTTTCCCTTCTCCCACATTTATCTTTGACTCATTTCCACTTTGAGGACAAAGTGTACTTCAAGTATGGGGGAGGGATATATCATTGCTTGTACAGTTCAATGAGTTGTTTTTGGAGTTTGTTTTTGCTTTGTTGAATTCAGTTTGATATTCAGTAAAAAAAAAGAAAAAGAAAAAGCCAAAGAAATGAAAAGAGGCATGAAATCCTTGGATAAACCGAAAACCCGAAAGGGCGGTTTAGGTAAAAAGAAGGTAGTCCGACCAACCTTAGGTTGGTTCAAAATTGGGCTTGAGGGATGTGAGTTAAAGTGAGAAAAGAAGAAGAGTGGCAAGGTGAAAACCCGAAAGGGCGCCTTGGCAAAATGAGCGACACTGAGTGTAGGTTTCCCTTCCGGCGTTTGGCGACATAAGAAGGGGAGTCATAAGGAGGTTGTCCGGGTAGGCCACTCTTGGAGCAATAAGGATGGTAGTTTCTCTCTTTTTCTCATTTTTCCTCTCTTTTCATTCTTTCTTTCTTAGCTTTTCTCTTGTTTTCATTGTCTTTTCTTGCTTACCCATGCTTCTTGAGGCCTTTGAGTCTAGTTGATGTCATTTGTTTTTACTTGGGACAAGTAAAAGGTCTAAGTATGGGGGAGTTTGATAGGTGATGGAATCACTATCATTTAGGGTAGTTTTTAGAGTCTTTTTATTGCATTAGTGTCGGTTTATGCTACTAACTCCTTGGTCCAGAAGAATAAGACTAAAAGAAGCTAACGAAGGAGTTATAAGCACTTAGGAGTGAAGATCGATCATGAAGCAAAGCTTCTGTTGCCTCACCGCCCCAACGGGTCCTTGCAGCCGCCCCTGCGGGTGACGCCTTACACCGGAGCGCTCCCTGCACCTTCACCAGCGCCGGCCAAAAAGTGTGTCACCGCCCCTGCGCCACTCCTTGGCGCCCCTGCGGTGTCCTCCATTGAAGAAACGAAGACCAACTCCCCTGCACCTTCCATTACGGCGCTGCCTACGCCTTAACATGAGAGCTGGAAGACGAAGAGGTTGTGTCATCGCCCCTACGCCGACATAGGAACGCCCAGGCGGCCTAGCATCAGAAACGTCAGGAAGGCAAAAGGTCAGACGTTGAAGAGCATTGAAGATCCGCCCCAGCGGAATTGTGTAGCCGCCCCAGCGGCTCTGAAGAAGATCAACCGATTCTGCCTAAACCGCCCCTGCGGTTCCTGAAGGCCGCCCCTGCGGTTTAACGCCAGAAGCTTTACTCCGGCTGTTTACACCACCTTTATGGCATTAAAGGTGACTGTTTAGGGCCGGCCATTTACTCCTATTTAGTGTCTTTTGTAGTATAAATAGTCCTTGGTTGATTGCTAGAATCATCCAAGCCTATCCATGTTTTTCCACACAAAAATCCATTTTAGAATTAAGCTTTCCATTGTAATGAGTTGCTAACTCCCTTACTACATTGGGTTGGTTTGAAGCTGCATTGTTACTTTGGTTGTAAGTTCTTTTTAATATAAGTTTTTATTCAGTAATGCTTTGTGTTTCCTTGATCTCCACTGTCTAATTGCATGTTTACTATTGCTTGAGATTGATCACCTTAGGTTCTAAAGTGCATGCAAACAACTAGGATTAATAGGTTCTGGGTTCGGGTCTTTAATCTAGTAGTCACTTTAAGTAATAACGGGTTGCGATTACTTAATGAAAAGGAACAAAAATATAAAGATAAGTTTAACGGTTTTAATCTTCTCTTTATATCCCTTAGTCTTTGTTTGAAAGCTAACTTGTTACTTGTTCTTGTAGGTTTACGGAACACTAACCTGTTAAGTTGTGTTGATGCCGGTTGGCTCAACACATATATATGATCGAGACGGGAGATTACTTGAAAACTTGTAAAAGGAACTGACCAAAGTATCAATTGCATGCTTAGAATCAACCTAGTGTAGATTTATCCATTATTGTCTTACTTGTCGCATTAATCGTTTTCATAAGTTTTTGTGCATCAATTCAACCCCCTTCCCTTTGTGTTACTTGTCACTATAATCGATAATCGTATCTAAAACACCTTAACTCTCTTGGGTTCGACCCTTACTTAATCACTATACTTGTTTCTTAGTGCTAAGTCGGGATTTACTTTTGATTGGGTATAGACGACCATAGAAATACCGTCGGTCACATGGGCTTTTGGGAATGTTTGTATATGTTGTATATGATGTTGTGTTTTACACTCGGCTATGTTCTTGTATACTCTTTTTTAAATACAGTTACATTGTTTTATGTATTTGCTTTATATCTGTCGGTGCCTTGTTGTAAGGTCCAATGAACTTGTTGTCAGGCTAGAGTCATGATCCACTGTGAGATCCTAGCCCAGTAGCGCCCCGAGTCCTGCGGATTTGGGGTGTTACAGTTAAGACTATCGATCAATTAGAATTTGGCAAGATACAAACACCCGACTATGTGAATGGTACTGAGTTACTCATCATCATGATCAACGTCCCCCAAACCTATTTGTAACACACTTCAACTTTTTTCAACTTCAACATAGCTTTGCTTTTTCACACTTCAACACACTAGCATGCTTCCTAATTCCCGGATGGGTAATGGGAAGTAGTTTATACATTTTTCAAGAGGTGCTAAGCATGATCAAGATGAAGAAAGAAAATAAATCGAATTGCCTTAATCATTCCAAAATAATGTGTAAGAACTTATCATGCGGTTTCAACCATCAACACTCAACATGATATAGACAAAAGCAAATTACCATCCATGCATGAATTCTAGCAAAGTATTCGAATCTCACATATGTCATAAATTAATTCAAACATATAAGGATCATCATAGCTATTCCACAAACAATATCATCATAGAGATCATATCCATCTATAAGCACAAAATTTCATTTTTTTCAATTTTTTTCAAAAGAAAGCATAAGAAAGTATATTACAAACCATGCAATTCTTAATAAAACGTGTGACAACAAAAGAAACAATTTCAGAATGCAATGCATAATATGAAACGTGGAAAATATTGCAAGTACCTTCACCCCATATTTAAAACTCACATTGTCCCCAATGTGAAGAATTAAACACAAGATGAAGAAAAATACTCACAATGTAAAATGACAAATGGTGTGGTGAATCATCTTATCACTCCTGTGGTGGTGGTGGGTATCGTGGAGTATTCGGATCATACGGTTCTCCAAATGTGTGATGATAGAGGTCCACCCACATCCCGTCCGATACGGAATGTCGTGCATCCATCCGGCGCAAGTGTCCTTGAATATTTGAAATATCGCTCGCCAGGCTATTGAACCTGGAGGTCATTTGCCGCATCTGGGTAGAGAACTCGGAATACTCTAATCTGTGCAGGGTCCCGTGCCAATGTGCGTTAGAAACCGAGTGTCGCGGTCTCATAGGCACCTCATGTTGTCCAGGAACCTTGCCAGTCCCATCCTAAACTAGCATGTCTTCCTCAGCGGCCTCATCATCATCCTCATTATCTTCTCTACTGGGACCAACAACATTTTTCCCAATATTCATGGTGTCAACATCATCACTATCATTGGCAATCTCAACAACTACATCCTCCTCATCGGAATCATCATTCATATCCTCAAATTTGTACTTCCAATTGTTTTGATCTCTGATGGTGAAGGAACTCTTCCACTCAAACCCCCTAGGATTCTTTTTCTCCCAAGGCATGGCAACATAAGGAGCGCCACTGCCTCGGCGGATAAGAATGCCTCGGGAGATAAATTGCTGAAGTCCCAAGCGGCGAGCCTCAACCAGAGTGCGGGAAGACTAATCCACACCTAAGGCCCTAACAACGTTACTCACTAGGCCTCCAACACAAATGTCCCCCGAACTTATTTGCAATCTTCCCTAAGCTATCAGCAAGAAGAGTAGCAGTATCCGACATAGTACCGGTAGCCATGCACCATAAAATAAACAACTCATCCGCCTTCAAATTTTGTGGAGTCTAAATCCTAGCAAACATAGTCTCACTCAAAATTTTGTGAGCTATCTTAAATGAGATATTTTAAATGTTCTTGGTTTTGGAATCACCCGCAGCCCATCGATCAGTACCACCCTCAATCAATTTTGTACTCTCCCAAAAATCCCAAGGCTATACTGTCATCAGGAATGTACATGCACTAGCCTAAGGGAAACCAAAGAAGTTCCCAAACATCTCAATATTAATATCATAATTCCGGTTCATCAAACTAAACTTCACCTTCCTAGTCTTAGGATCATGCTTGAAAGAACTCAATAATTCCAAAGTTATCTCCTCATATGCATGTTCTCTAATTCCAACAAAGACCGCAAGTCCAACTCTCTCAGTCATCCAGTCTAAGTCATATATAACATTCATACATTCTAGTTATCCTATGACCAAATAATGAGGAACAATAACAAGACGTCCTTTGATGCGTTCGTACCTCGTTTTATGCTTATCCTGGATGACCGGGAGTCTCAGAGGTGGTGGAGGAGGTGGTGCCTACTAAGAAGAGGAAGATCCTCTCCTAGGAACAATAGCTCTGGAGAATCATCGTATGAAATCCATTGCAGGAGAAATCTAGGGTTGTTCTTGATGAAATCTTGGGCGAGATTCTTGCCCAACACCCGAGATCTTTTTTTTAAACGAAAGTTGCAAATCTGTAAAGATTTTGCCAAATTGATGCCTCCAACAACTTCTCTTTCTTCTTCCTACCTTGAATGGAGCTTCATTTCGAACCAAACGAGCCTAAATCGACCGATTTAAAGAGGGCAGGTTTCTTTAGGGCTTGGGATCGAAAAATCAAAATCTGGACTGATTCGGCAATTTGTGGTGTTGTTTGAGCTCGGAATCTTGATTGTGATGGAGAGGGCTTGAGTATAGGAGCAAGAACGGGCGGATTTTGTTAGAAAACGGGGATTTGGGAGTTGAGAAGGGTGTTCGGCCATGGTTTTAGGTTTTGTGAAGAGGGGTGAGGTTGAAGACGAAGTGTTTCCTCTTATATTCCCCTTTTTGAATTTGAATAAATCTCGGCCGAGATTTTTGTCGGCCCGAGATTTCTTGTTCGTTCTTCACTTCTAAAGAATCTCGGCGGAGATTTTCCAAGAGGGTCGAGATTTGAGTCGAAATTGCAATCGACTTTGGGAATCTGGACTTGATTAATTCTTTTATTTGAAAATCTAGACTCATATTTTCCCTTGTTGGTCTAGATATTTAGCTTCCGGCCTTCACTTCTCTTGCTAACGGTTTCTGCACTCCTTATTCATCAAAATCTCAATCTTTCATCAATCTTAACACAGTTCATGATTCATTCTTTTGAGAAAAACCTAGGCTCTGTCATTTAAAGATACAAAAACACAAAATACACAAAGAAAAACTAACTAAAACTCTTGGGTTGCCTCCCAAAAAGCGCTTGGTTTAAGGTCGCTAGTTTGACCTATGTCCTTGATGGCTACTCAAGGTGAAGAGGAGCAATGCTCTCCACCGAAGCTTCCGGCGTGTACTTCTCCAAACTATGTCCGTTCACCTTGAAACTTCCGCAATGTTCACCCCATACTTCAACTGCGCCATGGGGAAAACCATTTTAATAACATAAGGTCATGCCCATTCTGGATTTAAGCTTACCTAGAAAGAGGCGGAGTCTAGAGTTGAAGAGAAAGACAAGATCTCCTTCCGTAAACTCCTTCGGAATGATGTGCTTGTCATTCCACCTCTTGGTTCTTTCTTTTTAGATCCAAGCGTTCTCATAAGCATTTAGACGAATCTCCTCTATCGCATTGATGCCCAAGAGGTGCTTCTCTTCATCTTTCTTCATATCAAAGTTGAGCCACTTGATCGCCCAATATGCTCTATGTTCTACTTCCACCAGGAGATGACAAGACTTGCCATAGACTAGATTATACGGTGTAGTTCCTATAGGAGTCTTGAAAGTTGTTCTATAGGCCCATAGTGCATTATTTAGCTTCATTGACCAACCCTTTTTGTTCTAGAGACAATTTTCTCTAAATTTCTTTGATTTCTCTATTTAATATCTCTACTTGGACACTAGTTTGAGGATGGTAGGTGCGGCTAACCTATGAGTTACCCCATACTTAGATAGAAGTGCTTCAAACTTTCGGGCGGTGAAGTTCCTCCATCACTAATGATAACTCGGAGCGTCCCAAATCTTGGGGAAATGATTTTGTTAAAGAACTTTACTACCAACTTAGCATTATTAGCAGGAGAAACAGTGGCTTCTACCCATCTAGAGACATAATCTACCGCCAATAGTATGTAAAGATTCCCACAAGAAGATGAGATTGGTCCCATGAAATCCATTCCCTATACGTCAAAGATCTCTACCTCTTGGATGTTGTTTAGAGGCATCTCATTCCTCCTAGATATATTTCCTGTTCTTTGAAAAGCATCGTAAGAGACAACAAAGTTTTGCACATCTTTGAATAAATTAGGCCAAAAGAAACCGGATAGAAGTACCTTAGCACATGTCTTGTGGGAACTAGCATGTCCACTAAAAGGCAATGAGTGACAATATCGAATGACGCTCTCTACTTCATCTTCCGGAATGCATTTTCTGAACATCCCATTAGGACCTCTCTTGTAAAGAAGAGGTTCATTCTAGTAATAATGTCGCACATCCTTGAATAACTTCTTCCTTTGAGCATATGATAAACCAGGAGGTACTTCTTCACCAACCCAATAGTTCACAATGTCTGCAAACCATAGCTCATTCCCTCTTGAGACCTGAAGAAGACACTTCTCAATCTCATAAAGCTGCTCATCTTGAAATGAATCATCTATAGGTATATCATCCTTTTTAATCCCAATAGGAGGCAATCGGCTAAGATGATCTGTCACCGAGTTCTCGGATCCTTTCTTATCCCGGATCTCTAAATCAAATTCTTGTAGAACGAGGATCCATCTAATGAGGCGCGGTTTGCATCCTTCTTGGTGAGCAAGTACTGGATTGCTGCCTGGGCGATGTAGACAGTGACTTTCTCTCCCACAAGGTAGGAACGTAATTCTCGAACACATAGACCACCGCTAATAACTCCTTTTCAGTTGTTGCATAGTTCATTTGAGCTTCATCTAGCGTCTTGTTAGTATAGTAGATGGCATGAGTGCGTCCACCTTTCTTCTGAACAAGCACGGCTCCTACAACTACGCACTAGCATCACACATAACCTCAAAGGGGAGTTTCTAGTCCGGAGGTTGAATGATAGGTGCGGATATCAAAGCTTCCTTCAACTTGTAAAAAGGATCTAGGCATTCCTTTGAAAACTCAAAAACCACATCTTTCATTAGTAGGTTAGTCAATGGTTTAGAAATCTTAGAAAAGTATTTAATGAATCTTCTATAAAAACCTACATGTCCTAAAAAGCTTCTTATCCCCTTTACCAAAGAAGGTGGATGCAACTTCTCAATGGTCTATGTCTTTGCTCTATCCACTTCAATTCTACGGTTGGAAATTAATGACCTAGAACAACACCTTCACTAACCATAAAATGCCACTTCCCAATACAAGATAAGGTTAGTGTCTTCACATCTTTGTAAAGCTAGAGAAAGGTTAGCTAACCAATCATCAAAAGATGAATCATAAACAGAAAAACCATCCATAAAAACCTCCATGATGTTCTCTATATATTTGAAGAATATGGTCATCATGCATCGTTGGAATGTAGCTGGTGCATTGCAAATTCCAAAAGGCATTCTCCTATTAGCAAACGTACCCCAAGGGCACGTAAAAGTAGTCTTCTCTTGATCATCAGGATGGATAGGGATTTGAAAGAATACACTATAACCTTCCAAGTAGTAGAAGTGTGAGTGTTTGTGCTAATCTCTCAAGCATTCTATCAATGAAAGGAAGGGGAAAGTGATCTTTCCTTGTAGCTACGTTCAGCTTCTTGTAATCTATGTTCATCCTCCATCATGTGACTGTTCTTGTGGGAATCAACTGGTTATTCTTGTTGGTGACAACGGTCATTCCTCCTTTCTTAAGAACAACGTGGACGAGACTCACCCACTTACGATCAAAAATAGGAAAGATGATACATGCATCAAGCAACTTAAAGAACTTCCTTCTTCACCACCTCTTTCATTATCGGATATAACCGTCTTTGAGGTTCACGTGAAGGTTTATGATCATCTTCCATAAGAATCTTATGCATACATAAAGAAGGCTTAATTACAATTAAATCATCAATAGTATAATCAAGAGCTTTCTTTTGTAATCTCAACTCATGCATTAGCTTGTCAAGCTCATCATCATTGAGGTTGGCACTCACAATAATTGGATATGTAGAGTTAGGTCCAATAAAAGTGTATCTTAGATGCGAAGGTAGAGACTTCAACTCCAATATAGGAGGATCTTTCAATGAGGAATTCTGACCTTCCGAGGCATCTTGGGATGCTTCTATGGCTGAGGAAGAAGTATAAATGCATCATGGAACACTTCCATGCAACTTTGGAAAAGATTCTAGGATTTTAAAAATCTCAACTTCCATGGAGAAATCTCGGCCGAGATTTGAGTCGAAGTTGCAATCGACTTGAGAAATCTTGGTCGAATTAAAAATTTTTAATTAAAATCTCGGCCAAGATTTTGGCTTCTTAACCGGGATTTTTATCAATGCTTGCCCCTTCCTTTATCACTTCAAACTCAACCTTGGGGTCTTCTTCCAAGGCTGCTAAAGCTCGGACTTCAATATTGCAATCCTCCTCGATTCCTTCTTCCGTAATGCTCATACTTGAACTTTTCAAGCGGATCCTTGAGCAAAATCAAGCTTACTACTTCCCTTGATTCTTTCTCATCATAAATGTTGAATATATCTTCTCCAAGATCTGGCCCTTTAACCATAGTGGACAACTTGAATTCAATATTCTCCTCACCAATGTTGAAGGAGAGTATGGCGTTCTTGCAATCCACCATATATCCGGAGATTGCATGGAATGGTCTTCCAATAATGATTGGAACCAGATAATCTGCATGAATATTTAACACCACAAAATCAATATGTACATAGAAATTACCAAGTTGTACGGGAAGTCTTCTAGGATTTCCACCGGATGCATGATTGACCTATCTGCCATGTAAAGTGTCATCTTGACCGATTTTGGATTTTCAAGTCCAACCTTTTTACATATTGCAAGCGGTATTACAGTTACACGAGCTCAAAGGTCGCACAAGGCCTCATAAGTAACCTCTCCGACTCCAATAGGAAAACAAAAAGATCATGGATCCCTTAGCTTTGGTGGCATCTCTTCTCTCATAATTTGAATGAGTTCGGATGACCTCTTAGTCATCCTTACTTCCCCAACATCTTATAATTTCCTCTTGTTAGAAAGTTTCCTTCAAGAACTTCCCATACGCGGGCATACCTACAATAACATCCATGAACGGAATATTAATATGCAGTTTACTCATTAGTTCAACGAATTTACCAAAATGCTTGTCCAAGCGCGCTCTAGCTCGAGATTGTGAAAATGGAAGTGGTGGCTTGTATGCTGGAGGAGGCACATAAACCTGGATGGTTATGGTTAGGTCGAAAATTATTTCCTCCATGGAAATTCTTGTTGTTGTTGTTGTTGTAATTCCTCGATCCTTGATAGTTTCCTTGATAATTTCCTCTACCCATATAGTTCACATCTTGCTCTTTAGCTGACAACCTAGCTTGTGCCGGCGCTTGAGTTTGAGCTCTCAAAAGCTCCTTCAAAGCTTTAATCTCATTGTTAATAATATCAAATTGAGCATTATTAGTAGTAGTGGGACTAACCTCATAGACTTCGGGTCTCTAGAGTCTATCATCAACCTTCCTATGGAATATTTCTCAATCACTAAAGCTTGCTTCTCAACAAATTCCCATGCTTCATCAACGGGCTTTCCATAAAAGTCCCTCCAAAGGGATTGAAGCTTGAATTGTGTTTCCTCATCCAAGCCCTTGAAGTAGATCTCAAGAAGCTCGATCTTCGGAATACCATGACGAGACAATCTAGTAGAAGGTCCTTGAACCTTTCCCATGACTTGAACAAGCTTTCAATGTCTTTCATCACAAAGCATTAATTTTACCTCTAAGTTCTGTTGTCTTCGATGGTGGAAAGAATTTGGTGAGGAATTTAGTAGTCATCTCCTCCCAAGTGTTAACTCGTCCATATGGCAAAGATTGATACCGAGCAAGAGCTTTATCCGTCAAAGAAAAGGAAAATCCCCTCAATTCGTGATTGTTGTTCTCTAACCTTGGGGGCCTTAATGTTTCCATAAGTATCTCATAATTCCACAAATGTTGGTGTAGAGACTCCCCCTTTAATCCTTCAAATTGATTTTGACGGATCATTTGAAGGACTTGAGGACGGAGCTCATAATCATGATCAGATGGATCTCCAAGATTTATACCTGGACAGTGTACTCACTGGGCTGGATCCATTCTTTGTCCAAAGGTTTGTGGCTCTCCACAAACGGATCAACTCTAACATTCCTCACCGATAGGTGAGGTGCAACTGCTGGTGCGATTGGTGGAGGTATTTCCACTCGGACATTGTCTCCTCTTTCTAGGAGTAATTGTCTCATATCAACTCTCATTTCAGTGATTTATGCTCTAATCGCATCTTCTCTTTCATGCGTTGCCGCTCTTTCTTTTTCCAAGGCTTCATCTCTAAGTCTTACTTGTTCCATAGCATCTTCTAGTTCGGCTTGAAGGTTTCTTTCAACCATCTTCTCTTTTTAGCTTCCCTTCGTCTTCTCTTTAAAGTTTTCACCGGTTCAGGATCGTATGGAACTAATTCTTTACCGGCACGAGATCTTCACATAAAATTAAAGAGAAAGGGAATTCCTGCAAGAACAAATACTTAAAGCAAAAAGATTAAAAGAAAAAGAAAATTTAGAATATCGATGACCGAAATCACCAATTTCTCTAGACCAAGTCCCTAACAACGGCGCCAAAAACTTGTTCGCTATTTTCAAGACACGCAAACAGAGGCTTGTTCGCTCCCAGACGTGCGTAAATAATGAACGAATAAAGTCTTAAATATATATTTGTAACGGAAGCATGAACAATTCAGCGAACCCGTAGTGTACGGATTAATTGTAGCAAAAGAAAATATTGCAAGGTCGATCTCAGAGACTATGATGAAATCAATTGGCGAAAAATCAATGATAGAATAGATCAATGCTGAAATAAAGAATGAAAAAGACAAAAAGCAATAAAGATAAATAATATGATAATCGGAACATTGAAGATTCTAGAGATCAAGGTATTTAGTTGTGGTTTTCAATTCAAGATTTCTAGTGATCTAGGACAAGGTTGGAATCATTAAGGAAAGGTGTTTCTAAGGTTGGAAAGATCACGGGGGAGGTCTCACTAACCACTATCCCAATCCAAAGCTCCTATCAATGGGCTATAAACTCAAACCAACAACTCAACCTAAGGGTCAAGAACTAAACTTTACCGGGTAAGTCTCAGGTAAAGCTTACTCACACAAGAAGAAGACACACTCAAACCTAATACAGGGTTTTGAAACCTTTATTACCTAGAACTCGTCATCTTTGGTAATCAAGAAAGGGAATCACCATGTAAGTCTCTTCCCAAGCTTCGATGTAAGCTTGACAGGCTCAACAAGGCTAGGATTTGGGCAATATATAATCTAAGCATAAAGATATAACAAAAACGGATCAACAAAAGAAATCTCAAGCTGTTCTAGGGAAAATCTCGTCCGAGATTTTCATGAACAGGCCGAGATTTGACTACTTACAGGTTAAACCAACTCTTCAAGGTCCAATCTAACTTAAAGGCTCTGTCTATCATCATCTAAGCCACACTTATGAACCAATCACCCTAGAATCACAAGGGTTTAGCCAACAACACACGTATTCAAATCAAGAAAGATAAAAGAAAGATTCAAGAAACTCATAAACCAATAAAACTAAAAGAAAAGTAAGAAATACTTAGCAAGGTGTCTTCAACATCCAAAAGCAAAAGTAAACCAATAACAAAGATCCAATCTTTAATCCAAAAGCAATGAAGTCTAGAACTAATCTTTCTCTCCAAGAATCTTCACAAAAATCTCTCTCAAGTGTTGTTGCTATCAATGTTGATGATCAATCTTTGTATCTCGTTGTGTTCGAATTGTATGAACCTTCTCATCGACATCCTATGATTGTTGCAGTCATGCTTTACTTATAGGAAAAACTATGGTTTTGAAACTTGGGCCATGGGCTTTGTTACACAAAATATCGGGTGATTACGTTAATGATCTCGGCCGAGATTTATCATAATCGGGTTGATATTTCTACTTTGTAATGTGTCTTCTTAGCTCTTTTCTCCCATCCTTTGATGATGTCTTATCTTCCTTTTATGCTCCACCATGCTCCAATGTGATCCACCTTAAGGCTTTGTCCTCATATGTTCCCTTTTCCTCCAAAATCTTCCAAATTATCTACCAATATAACAAGAAAAAGTGTAGACATCTATCTAGCAAAGTATACAAATTTGTGCTCAAATGCTATGGATTCATGTCTATGCATGCAAAAGAAAGGGAAAAACTACCTATATGCAAGGCTATACTAAGGACATAAATCATGTTATCACTAATCTTCAAACCGGTGTTGTAAACTTGTTGGATGGTTGTGACGTTGACGGAATCATCTAATTGCACAAATTTTTTAAAAATGTCTCGGTTTTAACCCATAACCCAATTCACACTTCACCTTTCGGGCCTGGGTGGGAGTCAAGCGTCTTGCATATGCATGACCCCTTAACACCGAGGGAATTACGTGGTTGTGGATTCCACATACAACCCTCAATGTCCATTTTTCTTCTTCAATTTGCGCTTTCTCAAGTTGAAACAAGCACATACACTTCTTCGATTTTTTTTCTTCTAGAACTTGGAACATGATCGCGATCAACATCTTTTTCCTTTCTAGGTCTTCCGTGTCTATCACATGACAATTGTAAGATACGAAACTCCCATCTATCCAACAATGATTTTTTATGACCAACACCATATTTATTGAGTTTGCCACATACCAAGCCTAACCCAATAAGTTTTCTCTATCCGGAAATATCCATGGAGATCAAATTTTGACGAAAAATCAGTACCGGTTGCACGAGAATATTCCATAAGATCCTAAATAAAATAAGACAGAGTATTATTCTAAATTCAGGTATTATATTCTTAAATTAGTAAAAGTAATCCAACTAATTTAACATTTTGGTTCTCCATTCTAACATGTCTAGAACTAGTCCTATTTATTCAATAATTTTGGCTCTCTATTTTAATACGTCTAAAACTAATCCGACTAACTCAACAATTTTCGTTTTGTACTCAAGCACGTCTAAAACTAGTCCGACTAATTCTACAATTCCGGTTCTCTATACTAACATTGTGAAAAAGTAAATAAATAAAATATAAATTGTACACTTACTTCAAGTTGTGCGAGAAGTTCTTCCGGATCACTATATTTATCTACTTCGAGCGGCATATTAGAGTTTTTACCATCGGATTCTACAACGGCTTCTTCTGAAAATGTCGGCATTTGAACGAGCTTTTACGGATTTGTTTATAGACGTTGTAGTGATTTTAGATGTGAATAGTAAGATGAATTGACATATATATAACTTCGTAATGAATAACAACTAGTTTTCAACGGCTACATGACAACGTCTCTCTAACGGCTATTTTTTTCAAACATCTTACGGCTACCTTGGGGCGGACTCGTTATTCGGATGCGCCCCAAGGTGGGGTGGACTCGCAGTCCGCCTCCGCGCCCTTACCGCACCCGCGACCCGCGGGCGCGCCAAGCCTACCACAGAGGCGGACTCCGCCTATCTGAGGCGTTGGTCCGCCCCAATAGTAAGCTTGATTTAAAACTATGTAAATGAATTTGTGTAATTGAGATTAAACGTAGTTGTATAGTTAAATGAAATTGTATAATTCGAATTTTTTTTCTTTTCATTTCAGAATTTGTGTTTACGTATTTGAATGAATTTCACTAATTCGTGTATTTTTTTTATAACTTATGTAGATTCAATAATTTTTGTGTAAAGCATTTGGACATTTTCATATATTTTGTGCAATTAAGTTTAATTTTGTGCAAATATTAATATGTGTTTTTTAAAAATCTTTTGTGCAGTTGAATTTAAGTTTGTGTAGATTATATAATTTAGTGAAAGTAATTCGTGTAAATATTAGTATATATGTGCATTTTAAAAAGTTTACTACAAATAAGATTAAATTTGTGTAGATTAAATAATATTTACACGGATAAAAACTTACACAAAATACATCAAAATAATTATATAAAATAACACAATATAATGAACGTGGGAAAACTATTGGATTTTTTAATAGAAAAGTTGGTTAGAGAAAAAACTTACACAAATTAACACATAGTTAGAAATTTACACACAATGACACAATACAATGACTCTTAAACAAACTATACATTTTTCTACACAACTTACTCCTTCTGAATGTGTTTATGGTATGAACCCTTTAACCCCACTTGATTTTGTGCCCTTTCCCATGAAGGAACAAGAAAACTTTGATACATGTAAACATGTTGAGTTTATAAAATTACTCATCGCCTAAACCAGACCGACTCCTCTAAAAGGAAGAAGTTGTAGCTGCTCGTGGTAACCATGGACGACGTCGAGTCATATTCTCGCCCAGAGATCTGTATGGGTACATCTTCGGAAGGAAAGATTCTCATCCCGAAGAAAGGAAAAATTGGAGGCTCAAGGAGACGGACCTTTCAAAATAATCAAGAAAATTGTAGATAATGCCTATCAGCTAGAGCTCCCTGGTGAATACGAATTTAGTGCTACTTTCAACGTCGCAGATCTTACATCATTCTTGGATGATGAAGGCATGCCAGATTCGTGGTCGAATCCTTCTAAAGGAGGGGAGGATGATGCATGAGCATCTCTACCATCTTCACCACTCACCATCTCCACCACTTTCATCATATCCAAGGAGACTTATTACAAGAGCACAAGATAAGAAGATAAAAGAGAAAACAAGAGAAGACATGCAAACTTTGGAGAATTGCTTAATCAAGTTAGAAGCAATGGGGAAGCATGAGGATGATGATGCACATTCAACCGGAAGGGGTCCCGAACCAACAAGGAGGAGAACCACGTAGCAAGGAGGGTGTGCATGGCCATGCGCACACATGAGCCAATCCATGCATAAACGTGGTAGAGGAAGTCGAACCAAGTGGCCGAATTTTTGGTCCATCTTATTTATTTTCAGCTCATAAAAATATCTTCTAAATATGGATTTTTTTGGGCTTTGATTGTTATTTTTCAGACCAAGTTTATTTTAATTATTTTGTAAAAAATCTAAGTCTTCTAATAGATAATCTTAAGGAAAGATCGAGAAAATCATATTTTTCACAATATATTATTTGATTGATCTTATAAGATCATATCTTATTAGAAGATATAATTTATCCTAGAGTAGAATATTGAATCTTATCCTAGATTAGATAGATTTTACTTGAAACTTTGCTTGTGAATCACTCGAGCCTCTCCTATATATATAAGGTACTCGAGCCTCTTGTAAATCATCCAATTCATAATTCAAAACACAATTTTGCGGTATTTACTTGTGCAATCTTCCTGGCTTCCAACGCGGAGTAGAGTACGACTGTACAAGTGACGTCTCATTCGCCCCATAGCTTGGACTTGTTTGAGTTGTTCTGCTTGTGTGTACAAGTTGATATCTTCTCATTCGATTTGCAAGCCTTATTCATTGGTTATAGGTGGACATGCCATTGCCCATTCATTGTAGTGGAAGGGTGTACGATCGTTCTTGGCTGTGCGTTTGAGTCTCAGTTTCCCTATCGTGCTCCAAGTCGTTTCTTAGGGTTCGACCTAATCTATCCATCTATTGATCCAACATCACCATCGGATCACATCATCCATCTCACGCATCCTTCATTCGAGCCATCCAATTCCATATCACGATCTATTCTTCGAGCCAATTGGTGTCAAAAGATCAGGACTCTTCACACGGCTAACCCCGTATCAAAAGGTGTACAATGTTTATTGTGGGGAATCCTAATATTGCCCTCCGCTCCACTAAAATGACTTTGAACTAGGTGTTGGGTTAGGCCGTGTAGTTTATACAACAATCAATGGAAAGTCTATACAACGACTGGGTTGAAATTTGGGTATAAACAGGACCAAATCAAAACCTCAAGGGTATCAACCGAAAAAATGAAACTGCATGGTCACCAACCGAAAAAACGAAACCTGATCAAACCATATATTAAGTAAATGGTTTGAAATTAAAAACTAAATTAGTTTAGCGAGAGGATAAATATGGATAAAATTACTACGTCTATGAGTTAACTTTTTTTCTTAAGCATTTGGGATGTAAGTAAAAAATGCTAAAAAAAAGGGAAATTCATGATGGTGCCCTTGTGGTTAGAGGTTTTTCGGATTTTGCCCAGAGTTTTTTTTTAGTTCGGATGGTGCCCTTGTATTTTAATATTTTTCGAAAAATGTCCAATTTTTTTAACCTATAAAGAGATGTCAACTAAAATATTCTTTTAAATGAGATAACTTCCTTTTTAAAAAAGATAAAAAGTGGTTAAACATTTTGCAGACATGTTTTTTTTAATAAAATTATTTTAGTTTACATCTCATTACAATTTAAACCGAATTGAACATTTTCCGAAAAATATTAAAACACAAGGGCACCATCCGAACTAAAAAACCCAAAATCCGAAAGCCCCAAACCATAAGGCACCATCCAAAATATCCAAAAAAAAAAATCTAGAAAGTTGGGTTGAAAATTTTCCCTAAATTTCTTTTTTTTTTCATCGAATAAGATTACCAAACACCTCAGTTGAAGCCGAAACTTTATGAAAAAAACATATTTATCTCCCATAATCCATGTCCACCTACAATGTATTATTTTCTGTAAATCATATTTCCCATAATCCATCTTCATATAATATTGTATTTAACAACTCGTATAAAATAATGTGTATTAGAGAAAGGATTTCCAAAACATTATAAGATTAATATAATGTATTTAGGGAATTTTCGGATGGTACCCTCGTGATTTGAGATTTTTCGAATTTTGCCCAACAATTTTTTTCAATTCGGATGGTACCCTCAAACTTTTGTTGGTTTCCGGATTTTTCCCAAATTAATAAAGTAATTCAAATTCCATTAAAAAACATACAAAAGAAAAAAAATTAAAATTAAAAAATAAATTAAAATAGAAAGAATGATTTATTTATTTTAAAAATAAAGTAAAAAATAACTTTTTTTAAAAAAATATTTTTTTATATTAATTTAAAAACAAATCAATTAGATAATTTTTTAAAAATTCAAAAAAATTATTGTTTTATTTTATTTTAAAAATAAATAAATTGGATAGTATTTTTTAACAAAATCTCAAAACATAATGAAAATAAATAAATGAGTCTTTCTATTTTATTTATTTTTCAAAACTAAAAGAAAGACTGATTTATTTTTTTAATAATAAATTAAACATTGATTTTTTTAAAACTTTTAAGAGAATCATTTAAAAAAAATAAAAAATATAACACT
>BSUD01000003.1:47608224-47828845 GCA_033239045.1 Fagopyrum esculentum
AGATTACCAAACACCTCAGTTGAAGCCGAAACTTTATGAAAAAAACATATTTATCTCCCATAATCCATGTCCACCTACAATGTATTATTTTCTGTAAATCATATTTCCCATAATCCATCTTCATATAATATTGTATTTAACAACTCGTATAAAATAATGTGTATTAGAGAAAGGATTTCCAAAACATTATAAGATTAATATAATGTATTTAGGGAATTTTCGGATGGTACCCTCGTGATTTGAGATTTTTCGAATTTTGCCCAACAATTTTTTTCAATTCGGATGGTACCCTCAAACTTTTGTTGGTTTCCGGATTTTTCCCAAATTAATAAAGTAATTCAAATTCCATTAAAAAACATACAAAAGAAAAAAAATTAAAATTAAAAAATAAATTAAAATAGAAAGAATGATTTATTTATTTTAAAAATAAAGTAAAAAATAACTTTTTTTAAAAAAATATTTTTTTATATTAATTTAAAAACAAATCAATTAGATAATTTTTTAAAAATTCAAAAAAATTATTGTTTTATTTTATTTTAAAAATAAATAAATTGGATAGTATTTTTTAACAAAATCTAAAAACATAATGAAAATAAATAAATGAGTCTTTCTATTTTATTTATTTTTCAAAACTAAAAGAAAGACTGATTTATTTTTTTAATAATAAATTAAACATTGATTTTTTTAAAACTTTTAAAAGAATCATTTAAAAAAAATAAAAAATATAACACTTATGTTTTTATATTTTGTTAAGAAAATGCTAATTTAATTTATTTATTTTTAAAATAAAATAAAACACTGATTTTTTTAAATTTTTTAAAAATTATCTAATTGATTTATTTTAAAGTTAATATAAAACATCTATTTTTTTAAAAAAAAGTTACCGTTTTACTTTACTTTTAAAATAAATAAATTATTCTTTTTATTTTAATTTGTTTTGTACTTTTTTTTTTATGTTTTAATGAAATTTGAAAAATATTTAATAAATTTGGGCAAAATCTGGAAAACAACAAAAACTGTTACCATCAGAACTTAAAAAAACTGTTGGACAAAATTGGAAAAATCCCAATTCACGAGGGTACCATCTTGAATTTACCACGTATACGCAGTGTCCGTAAAATTCAGTCCAATTGATTCCTTCAACTGTCATATAATGAAAATATTGTTAAAATGTCATCCAAACGTTGGACCAAAGTACAGTTGCTCAACCTTTACATTTCTGTCCGAGGTTTTAATACAAAAAAAAAAAAGAAGGCCTTTTTTACCGCACTCAGATACAACTTAACCTATGCAAATTTAGCAGATACAACTTAGGACGCTAATTCACGTCCTACAAACCCCTACACCTTGTACTCCCCGACATGCATCCATTTGGTAGATGACCATTTGCTCCCTTTTATCACCGGGCACCCACCTGTATCGTAACCATTAGCATCGGAAACAACTTTGAAACCGTAAGTTTCAAACGAACAAAAGTAACTCACCGTGTAAACTCGATGGATCTAATGTGGCATCTGGTCTCATATTCCAGAACAGTAATGCGTCGCCCATTTTTGGTTTCACAGCAAGACCTTTTTTACCACAATCGGATAACTCATTCCACCATCGGACAGAGCTGATGTTTCCTTTGGCAGCAGGGAATACAGTTTCTCCCCCTTCTTCTACATCTGACCTACATCAATGTCAAATGACTACGATAACAGAAGAGCCAATTCAAACTACTTATTCAACATGAGCAGAGCATCACAATGCCAAAAATAACCAATGGGAAATCTTACAAGTACATGAGAACAGTAGCAATCCTTTGCCCCCCATTCTTTGTGTTGAACTCATCTAGAAAGTAATCATAGTGAGGCCCATATTTTTGCCCTTCCTCATAATGGAGAATCTGAAGTCCCTCTCCAAGCTCTGCATTTATCATTTATAACAGGTATTGTGTCACCATGCACAATAAAAACGATCAATAATGAGCAAGGGGCCAATGTCCAATCAATAATATGAAGACCTCAGCTGAAAGTTCTTTACCATAACTGACCAAATTATGCAGATATTATCAATACTAAGAAAAAATCAATTAACATAAGTAACAAAAAAGAGACGTTTAGCACAATATCCTTGACCATTATAATGGTGAAAACTAATACAAATCAAATACAAAAAGACAGATTTGACTATCCATTATCCACATACACTTCAGAAAATTATAGTCCATTATGCTCAATTGCCCACTATAAGCTGAATAACATATATAGGTACGCAAATGGTTTGCAAAGAAAGGCCCGTGGTATATTATATTGTTACATCACATGTTATGCTAATTCATCATATCAAAAAGTGGTGAGCAGTCACCCAGCTACCAGTCAGCCCATATGCACTAACATGTTGTGATCAACAAGACGATTATTATTTCTCTATACATTTTAGCTCCTCGAGTCCCCTTAAAAATAAGAGATACTATTCAAGTTATACAATGTACTTTTCAGACAACAGGATATATACAACAAACTCTGACTATAACTGGCTTCTACTGTAACATCATCATGTTACATACCTGCAGGAATGAAGCTGAAATCTGCTATCCTTTTCTCAATATCTCGGATTATCTTATCCCTGCCTCTTTTCAGAAACATCCCAGAGCTTGTCCGCACCCTGAGGACAGGCCCAATGCACTGCCAAATGATTACAAGGTTTGGAAAAATGAAAATTATGGGTAAAGACTAACATAAGAGGTAGTAATATATAATAAGAGCTAACCTGCTGTCCTTACTCTGACCAGTTTTAATATCAACAACAGTTGACTTCCTCATATGAGGCTTTGCAATGTTAATTAGGTATTCGCATTCCTCCTTGGACTGAACAAGCAGAACACAACAAATTAATTATCGAGATACAGCCACCAAATGCAGGCTTTTGGCTATAGCATAATTAATCACTACCACCATACCCTATACTAACACATACATCCTTGCATCAGATTGCGTATTGAAAGATGCATTTGTTCATATCTCCTGACAAATTTTCTGATAGCTTAATGCTGCTAGAATTAGCAAATAATTTTTAACTGAAAATAACATCATTGCAGTTACAATCTGCAACCAGAGAAAAGTCCCCTTGCAGTTCATTTTCAAGAATATGACCATGCCTTGGATTAGTAGAAAGAAGAAATCTCACCAAGAAATTGTGGTAGAGGAAGGCTCTAGGCTCCCACGAAAGAATTTCAACCCATTGATCTCCCTTCGGTCCCAATCCCTTGCCTCTGTGAATGCAAGGTAGAGACCCGAATAAATAATGAAGTTGATGAAACATCAAAAGAAAACTCAAGTAATCGGTGAACAATTTCAGCATATTGGAAGATCGTGGACAGACCTCTCAAGGACTCTACGACCAAAAGCGCTTAAATCACGAGCGGATATGGAATCTTCGGAGCCGATAGGAAGAGAGAGAATGCCGAGAGCTAGAAGCAACAGAAGTACAATTGAGAGAATCAGAAGCATCGAGAGAACAAGCGAGACCGTCGATGCTCTCTTCATCCCAAATCTATACTGCCTTGCCTTCGCCATTGTTAAAATTCTTGGATTTAATTCTCTTAGTCTTGCTTTTTCTTGTGAGAGCCTAGAACCCTAGCCGATTAGTAGACAAACCCTGATAATTAGGGGAAATAATCCAAACCAAATACGAAGCAACTCAAGACAGACGGAAATGCAATGTTTACGGTTGAATCTCGAAAGGTGCGTCAACGGACAACCTTCCCGACCGGAAATTACGCGAACACGCAATGTAGGTGTTAAACGAGGAAGACGCGATTGCAAAAATGTTAAAATTGAACCAAATCTTACGCTCATCGCTCATCGTCATCGCAGATTTGCCTGCTTTCTCCTTTTTTACGCTCATCGCTCCATCGCACGGCTTGTTTCTCCTCCGCTCCTTCGTTGGGCTTGTTTCTCCTCCGCTCCTTCGTTCCATAGCAGATTCAGCTGCTTCCCTTCGCTGCTTCGCTCCATCGCTGCTTCAATAAGGATCGTTACTCTCCAACGAAGAGAGGCGCCATTTGATGACTGGCGGCGAACCCTAATACTTCTCGTTGTTGACTGCGGCGTCGGCGACGGCATCACAGCCCGTGCACACGAGCTTACTATAGTTCGTGTACTGTAATTTGCAACGTAAATAATGTTGGAGTATTGGTTACGTCTGTTAGATATTTAAAAAAAATAACATAACATGATAATGTACCTAGGCAAATACCAAAGTAACTCTGAATAACGTTGATGAATTAGGAACGATGACGATTGGATTAATGTCGAAAGCATTAACTTGAGATAATTCTTACAGACATGAGCATCAAATCCATAACTTTGACGCACATACACAACACGTAGTAACTGATTGATATATATATATATATATATATATATTTCTTCTTGGTAAATTCAAATTAGATTATCTAAATCCTTCATGCCAACATTCTAAAAACTGCTGCAATCAACTTCACTTAAGAGGGATCACTGGTTTGACAACGTACTCAACACTTATGTAGTTTTGTTTATATTTAATTGGTTGATCTTCATTCTCATAAGACACTAAAGATACCGATTTGCACCTCTTGAGATTTTTCCAATAGTATATCGTTGAATTCCAAACAATAATTAGGTTGACTATTTATCCTAGACAAGCGTGTTGATAAGAAGATGATCTTGACCCACCACCAAGAAAGGGAGAGAGAGATTCAGAAACACATCCAAATTGGCTAGACCCGCCCGCTCTTTGGTTTCATTGGGATCATTCAATGGCTACGGACAAAATCTTACACCTCGAGTCTGGTAGGTGTTGCTCCCTCGTGGCCTTGAAGAGCCCGTAAAACCTCGGATGTCATTGATGGCATGGTGATAGTTGAAGTGTCTACCATTCGAGTTCCATCTGATAGCCTTAGCTGAATTGAAGTAGTTTGTTTTGTTTCATCGACAACAAGCCTTCCAAACTTTTTATCTTCTTGAAGTTTTCCAACGGATTATAGATTGTTGTTAGTTGTGTCAAGAAAACAAATGTAAAGATATGATTACTTGAAAACCTTATTGATGCGCCCTTGGATGTCCCTTTTACGTTGACCATAGACGAAGAGGATGAGGCTCTTAGAGTTTGTTCAAATGGACCGATCACCCGATCCCGAGCTAAGGCCATTGCTCGAGCCACCGGTTCCATCATCGCCCGCATTACTTCTTCACTTGGTTCCATTACCGGCATGCCATGTCTCTACACCACCATGGCATAGGCTACCGGTTCCGTTAGCGGCATGTCTCGTCTTTCCGACTCAATGGCATGAAGCTAGCTTATTTTCGGACTATATTTTCATGTTTTCCTTTTTATGTAATAAAAGGGATATTCCGTATAAGAATATTCCCTTTTGAACTTATCCTTTTAGGGTTTTCCCTTTTGGGCTTTTTCTTCATGTATTTTTGTTTGGCCCGTTGGCCCATAGGTAGGCAAGACTCTCTATATAAGAGATATCTTGCCTCACTTATTTTTCATGTTCAATATTACTAAGTTTTGAGAAGAATTTCCTCCTACTTAGCTTGGACATCAAAACCTCTCTTCTATCTCTCAAATTTCTTCCTTGGATCTCGTCTTTGATCCCAAAAATCCATATTCGAGGATTCTTCTTAAGAATCAACCTTCGATCCACACAAAAGGGTTTATTCGATCTCTCTAGATCGAAGTAACCCTTGTTTCTTTATCGCTTCCGCCCCTTTTGATCCGAAACGATACAACGTTGCACAAAGAATCAAGGAGTAGTTGGAGTTTTGCTTGATCTAGATCCGGAGTTATCCTTGGTTACCTCCAAGGACGCATCAAATTGGTATCAGAGCAAGGGATCAAAGCTAAGTTCTCTTTACTCTTGTTTTTGTGCGTTATTATCTTAAACCTATTTAGCCTTTTTGTTCATGATGTTCTTCGTTTGTTCATGATGGTCTTCATTTGTTCTTCATGATCTTCATGTTGTTCATCATGTTCTTCATCATGTTCATCCATTTTCCCTGAATTTTTTTTTCTTTTCCGTGTTTAATTCAAAACAAAAAGTACAAAAATAGGAGATATTTGGTTTGCCTTCAAACCATTTATCAAACCCGTCTTTTTCTTAAACCGACCTAATCCGACAATTTTGTTAATTAATTTCACCAAATCTCTTGGGATATTTTTGTTAACGAAAAGTTCGGATATCTCGCATTTGATATTCCAAGAAAAGCAAAAAAAAAACTCTTCATCAATACGGATTTGTGTTCAAAAAAAAAACAAAAGAAAGTGTTGCTCAAAACGTTTCAAAGAAACGAAACACACAAAGTGAAAAGACGTCCAGCAAACCGGTCCATCCGAAAAATCGGATTTTACAAAACGGTCAAAGACCGAAAGCAAGCAAAGCTTGCCGAGTGAACAATCCGTCCATCTTCTATCTCTCCATTTTCTCACATACGTTTGCAAAATATCACTTGTTTATTTGTGTGTAATTGGTTCAATTTTGTTGGATTTGCCTTCCTTGCCTAACCGCCAAACGGCCTTCCCCAAAGTAGCCCGATAACGCACTTGAACTTGGGTAAAGTTGACCTAACTTGTCACCTTGCTCACTTGATTGCTTGCAATTGTGTGCTGATTTGGAGCAATGACTAACGTTGAAATGGAAACTTCTCAGGATTCTGGTCCGCAAGAGTTCAGTGAACCTTTGGCTCAAGAAACTGCTTCGTTGTCCCTCGAAAATGACTCCATAAGGTGAGAATTGGAAGCCTTGAAGGCACAACAATAGTTTGATGCCTTGACCCGAGAAAACATTGCCTTGAAAAAAGAGCTAGAAGCTCTTAAGGCCCTTCAGATTGCTCAACGTCCCACCCCAACATATCCGAATGAGACCGTGGCCAATGCTTCCACATCCGACGCACAACGGAAAGGCAAGGGACTTTTGGGAGCCGGACCATCAAACGTTACCCGGCTTGCGTCTGTCATTGAACGCACCTATCCTTTACCTCTTGACGGAAATGAGTCCCATGAAGAAGAGGAGGAATTCCCCGACCCGCCTCAAGATGGTTTGCCCATAGTCGATACGGAACATCGGCACCAATATTATGAGCATCAACATCAACGGTATGTCCCTTCTCTACCTCCACCTAGTGTGCCCCACACCGACCGTCAAACCCGGGAAGAGCCCCGGTACCGTCCCAACTCAACCACCAATCATGGTCGTGAGCATGATCGTTCCGAACACCGTCGCCAACGGTCAACCCGGCAACCGAGGACCCTTGACTTTGATGAATACGATGAGCAACACAACTTCAACGAGTTCTCCAGTGATGAATCACATTTAGAACGGGTAGCACATAACCGTCCGTGGCACCCACCCGTCATAGACCCTTATGAGAACCAAGACCGAGGTGAAGAATGGTTGCCTCCCCCAAATCCACCTAGGCAGGCTCCACCCGTTCATGGGCGCCAACGGCCTCATGGCGGCCACCGGCGAACCCGTGTCGATGATGCCTACATTCCACCGCCCCGCCCGGACCCCTACCAAGCTCGTAGGGAAGGTAAGGTTAAGTTCCCTACCTTTCATGGTGAATATGATCCGTGTGTTTTTCTTGATTGGGCGCAGGATATGAAACGAGCATTAAAACATTGTCATTATGAGGAGGAATACGAGAAAATCGAGGCGGCAACTCTATACTTTGAAGGAGATGCCAAGTCTTGGTGGAACCGGTATGAGTTCACCCGTGAGAGGCGAGGATGGGCACCGATTGAGACATTTGAGCAATTGCTCTATTGCATGACCAAGAAGTACGTGCCCGAGGACTTTAAGAATGATATGCGGTTGCAAATTGCCGAGTTCAAGCAAGGCAACCTCACTCCGGTGGCTTACTTGGCTAAACTTGAGGACATGCACATTAAGGCCGGCGTCTCGGCCTCCCCCTCCGCCCTCCGCACAAAATTTATGAGTGGGCTTAATGCCTCAATCCGGCGGCCGCTCGAGATTGTTCCATTCAAGGATTTGGGAGCATTATGCCATGCCGCCATGAAGCTATACAAGCAACAACTCGAAACACCGCGATCTTCTAGATATACCTCTTCCTCGAGTCCATATCTTTATCCGTCTAACACACGTTCTCGAGATGCGCCTAGTCCTACAGATACCGACGCTTCCATAGGAGCCCAACGGACGGGTCCCTCCAATAGGCAAGCGGGTACCGAGAAGGCACCAACCCGTGGCCCGACACCGGCGCCTCCCTCTCGAGGTCAACAAGGACCCTCACCGGAGGCTCGCCCAAGGGAGCCCGTGTGCTAAAAGTGTAGCGGTTTTGGCCATGTGCAACGTGATTGCCCAAACACCAAATTGTCTTGTTTGCCGACTCAACATATTTCAAGGATGAAGAAGGGTAACAAGACGGCGATATCATTATTGAGGATGACCATGCCACCGACCTCCATTTTGGCATGGAACCATGTGACGACGAGCTTGCTTGCGCTCCGGCACAACCCGGTAAATTCGCTCTTGTTTCTCGTCGTATTTTGGCTATTAAAGAGCATATTCCTATTGATCAACGCAAGAATCTCTTCCACTCTCGTTGCTTGGTTAATAATACAAGCCTTTCTCTCATCATTGACGGGGGCTCTTGTTGCAATATTGTCAACGAACGAGTCATAAAACACTTCAAGTTGCCTACGACCCCCCACCCAACGCCTTACGGACTTCAATGGATTTCCGATACGGCTTGTGACACCATCACACAACAAGCTTGGGTGACGTTTTCTATTGGCGCCTATGTTGATAAGGTCCTTTGTGATGTTATCAAGATGGACGCCACACATGTCCTATTAGGACGACCATGGCAGTTCGATCGCCGAACATATCATGATGGTTATCTTAACCGGTACATGTTCCAATATAATGGAAAACGGGTCACACTTTTGCCTATGACTCCGCACAAAATTTTGGTTGACTATGCGGAACGGAAGAGGCAACAAACTATAGATGAGTCCGCTAAGGCACCGGCAAAATCGGACCCCCGGAGTCCCGATGTTGTCAATTCTAGTACTTCTAAATCCCGGAACACCGCCCCTCTTGTCCATGCTACCGAGTCCAAAGGTAGTAAAGGTCGCATCGTTTCCCCGAGCGCACCTTTACCATCTTCGGACCCCATAATTCAAGGACGGTGTGAGCCGAGGATACTCTTAGCTCGCCGGCATGATTTGCAACCGGTCATGGAAGGCAAGTTCCCATGTTTCTTACTTGTCCCATTCTGTTTATCTACTTCTCATGACCCGAGTAATGTGCCACACGAGGTGTCTTTGTTGTTGTCCGAATTTCAGGATATTATGCCCAAAGACCTTCCTCCCGGAGGGATTGGACACCAAATTGACTTTGTGCCCGGTGCCTCCTTGCCAAACCGTGCCGCATACCGAGCTAGTCCGGAAGAGACGAAGGAGCTACAACGTCAAGTGCAAGGGCTCCTAGACCGGGGACATGTGCGTGAATCCTTATCACCATGTGCCGTCCCGGTAATCTTAGTACCAAAGAAAGATGGATCATGGCGGATGTGTGTTGATTGTCGTGCCATCAACCAAATCACCGTCAAATACCGCCACCCGATCCCGCGCCTTGATGACATGTTGGATGAGCTTCATGGCGCCACCATCTTCTCCAAAATTGATATCCGGAGCGGTTACCACCAAATCCGGATGGCCGAAGGTGACGAGTGGAAAACGGCGTTCAAAACGAAGTATGGACTCTATGAATGGCTTGTCATGCCTTTTGGCCTCTCCAACGCCCCGTCCACCTTCAAGCGCCTCATGAACCATGTCTTGCGCCGATTCTTGGGTACATTTGTTGTTGTTTATTTTGATGATATTTTGGTGTTTAGTACGTCTTTGGAGGATCACATCGGGCACCTTCGCCAAGTGCTCGAGTGCCTTAGACAAGAGCAATTGTATGTCAACTTTGATAAATGCGTCTTTTGCTCGGACACCACTATCTTTTTTGGCTATGTCGTGTCTAAGGACGGACTACGAGTAGACGAATCTAAAGTTCGTGCTATTCGGGAGTGGCCTACTCCTACTACTGTCACCATGGTCCGAGTCTTTCTCGGCTTAACGGGTTTCTACCGACGCTTTGTCAAGGACTTTAGCACGGTAGCGGCACCGCTCCATGAGCTCACTACCAAGGGTGTCACGTTTGAGTGGCGTGATATCCATGCTCGAGCGTTTGATGTGCTCAAAGACCGTCTTTGTAATGCACCATTACTCCAACTCCCAAACTTTTCGAAAACTTTCGAGGTGGAGTGTGATGCATCAAATGTGGGCATTGGAGGAGTTCTCTTACAAGAGACTCGTCCAATTGCCTACTTTAGTGAAAAACTGTCCGGTTCTTCGCTCAACTACCCTACATATGACAAGAAACTATATGCTCTAGTTCGTTGTCTTAAGACATGGCAACATTACTTGTGGCCGAAGGAGTTCGTGATTCATTCGGATCATGCGGCTCTTTCGTATCTCAAGAGTCAAACAAATCTCAGTCGGCGCCATGCTAGTTGCGTAGAGTTTTTAGAGACCTTTCCTTATGTCATTCGGCATAAGAAAGGCAAAGAGAATGTGGTAGCCGATGCCCTTTCTCGCCGCTATGCCCTCCTTGTGTATATGGATGCCAAGATACATGGCTTTGCTCTTATCAAAGAGTTATATGCCACGAATCTTGACTTCAAGGACATATGGGCACAATGCCTCGACCTCCGAGAGCACGAGTCTTTCTTTATTAACGATGGCTATCTTTTCCGAGCGGGTAAACTTTGCATTCCGCGCTCATCTATACGCCATTTGTTGGTCAAGGAAGCTCATGAGGGCCGTGGTCATTTCGGTGCTACCAAGACCCTTTCTGCTCTCCAAGAGCATTTCTTTTGGCCCCGGATGCGTATGCATGTGACACGGTTTTGCAAGGGTTGCATCACATGTCATCATGCAAAGTCACGCCAAGGTCCGGATGGAATGTACTCTCCTTTGCCTATACCAATGGGCCTTGGGAGGATCTATCCATGGACTTTGTGGTAAGGTTGTCTATGTCAAAACGAGGCAAAGACTTCATTTTCGTGGTAGTCGGTCGCTTCTCCAAAATGGCTCATTTTATTGCATGTAAAAGTACCCAAAATGCTAGTGAAGTTGCCACCTTGTTCTTTGACAATAAGGTGCGTTTACATGGGATACCACGTTCCATCGTTAGTGATCGGGACGTGAAATTCGTAAGTCACTTTTGGAGAACGTTATGGGGAAAAGTTGGAACCAACTTGTTGTTTTCAAGTAGTTATCACCCCAAACCGATGGTCAAACGGAGGTGACCAATCGGACTCTTGGTGCTCTACTTAGAGCCACCACTAGGACCAACCCACGTAGGTGGGAGGACTTACTTTCTATTGAGGAGTTTTCGTATAACAGGTCTAGGCACACGGCAACTAAATTGTCCCCATTTGAAGTTGTCTACGGCCTTAATCCACACACACCGTTGGACTTCACTCCCCGCCCGCTCAAGGACGGAGAACACATCATCGCCGGGAACCGAGCCACCCAAATCATTGAGCTTCATGAGCGGACTAGGACACAACTCGAACGTCGTGCCGCCCAACTTGCCGGACAACGCAACAAGGGCCGCCGCGATGTCTCTTTTGAGCCCGGTGATCTTGTTTGGCTCCACCTAAGGAAGGAGCGTTTTCCAACTCGCCGCATGAGCAAGCTCTCGGACCGTGGTGATGGCCCATTCCGCATCTTAGCCCGTCATGGCCCGAATGCATACAAGTTAGAGCTCCCGGATTCCTATGGAGTACACCCGACGTTCAACGTCAAGGACCTTTCCCCTTATGTTGAGCCCCTCTTTGACGATGGTGAAACAGGGACGTTTCACAGCCAAGATGGGGGGACTGATGCGCCCTTGGATGTCACTTTTACGTTGACCATAGACGAAGAGGACGAGGCTCTTAGAGTTTGTTCAGATGGACCGATCACCCGATCCCGAGCTAAGGCCATTGCTCGAGCCACCGGCTCCATCATCGCCCGCATTACTTCTTCACTTGGTTCCGTTACCGGCATGCCATGTCTCTACACCACCATGGCATAGGCTACCGGTTCCGTTAGCGGCATGTCTCGTCTTTCCGACTCAATGGCATGAAGCTAGCTTATTTTCGGACTATATTTTCATGTTTTCCTTTTTATGTAATAAAAGGGATATTCCGTATAAGAATATTCCCTTTTGAACTTATCCTTTTAGGGTTTTCCCTTTTGGGCTTTTTCTTCATGTATTTTTGTTTGGCCCGTTGGCCCATAGGTAGGCAAAACTCTCTATATAAGAGATATCTTGCCTCACTTATTTTCCATGTTCAATATTACTAAGTTTTGAGAAGAATTTCCTCCTACTTAGCCTGGGCATCAAAACCTCTCTTCTATCTCTCAAATTTCTTCCTTGGATCTCGTCTTTGATCCCAGAAATCCATATTCGAGGATTCTTCTTAAAAATCAACCTTCGATCCACACAAAAAGGTTTATTCGATCTCTCTAGATCGAAGTAACCCTTGTTTCTTCATCGCTTCCGCCCCTTTTGATCCGAAACGATACAACGTTGCACAAAGAATCAAGGAGTAGTTGGAGTTTTGCTTGATCTAGATCCGGAGTTATCCTTGGTTACCTCCAAGGACGCATCACTTATATTGAGGGTTAGGTTGATCAGGAGCCCTAACACATTGAAAAGTATTCTTCCAATTAGCCACCGTATCCTTACACATATGCTCCACACAGAAAAAGAGGTCAGCAAATCTAACGGATTACAAGTTGTATAAAAATGGAAAGGAAAATATTAAGTGTTGTAGCTCAAGATCACAAAGCCTATTGAACATCTGGAATCACTTGGAGTTAGATGAAGCTAATTAGGTTTTAATCAACCTATGACAAATGAAATTAAATATGTAGAAAACAATTAGAATTTGGGTAGAAAACAAAAAAAGACAAATAATGAGACAAAGACGAAGAGAAATATAAAAGATTGATACCCGTAATATAATGATGCAAGAGAAACGAAAACAAGAAAATTAAGACATTAGATCAATGGTATATAATCGATAATCAAACATTCAAATTTAGAGGGAAAGTTAAGAGATTATATCGATGGTATATAAAAGCAATAAAAAAAATCCAACATAACAGATTTAGCAGGGAGACATAGAAACAGTGTTGATTTGTTAGCCTCTGTATTGATAATCAAACGCTCAAAATTTGGTTTTTGTTAGGTTAGAGATCTCTTTTTGATTAATTTGCTATGCTTTAGCTAGATGATTATTCTTTACTTCTTCTCAAATCAATTAGCTTAATCTTTGTATCCATTTTAGCAAGGTCATGTATAACCTCACTGTAACATTATTATAACAAATCATTACCTTAAAATGAGGTACCATGATGAACAGAAAAATCCTTGCCTTCGCCTCCAACATACTCAATTAGACGAAGTTTCTCAAAAGTTCTTATCTTATGTTTAGTGACAAGGATAATTTCCAATGATCATTTATTATCTTATCAAAGTAAACTCCTAGCTTAATACTAACACAAGTATAGTGATTAAGTAGGGATCGAACCCAAGAGAGTGAGAGAATATTTAAAGTACAATTGAGATTAGATTACCAATTATGAGTAGGGGGGGTTATGATTATCAAAGTGACAAGACAAAAGCATATGAAATAAGTAAAGATGGTGATAATATTAAAAAATGTCACACTTGGTTAGATATCCACTTTCACACAACATGGTTGATTCTTTTTAGAAGTCTTCAAATATTTGTTCTCATCTTGATCTTATGTATATATTAAGCCAACCCGCCTTAATATAACATAACAAGTTCTTTAATCAGCAAACCTACAAGATCAAATAACAAGTTATCATTCAAACAAAGATAAAGAGATATATAAAAGATAAACAACCCATTAATCTTAATTATATATTTGTATTCATTTTCCAAAAGACATTTACATTCCGTTAATGCCTATATGTTTGCTACTAGATTAATAATCCGAACAGAAACCAATCAACCTTAGCATTTTTTGCATGAGATTAAACTACTTAGGTGATCAAACTAGGTAGAAAACAACATGAAAACAAAGTTAGAAACTAGGAATATAACACAAATATTACTGAATATAAACTTCTATTTAAATAGAACTTACAACCAGCTTGTATGAAAGCTTCAATCAACCCAATGTAGCAAAGAGACTTTGGCACTCCATACAAAAACTAAGAACGAAAAATGACAAAGAGAGGTTTTGGATGTGGAAGAGATGATTCTAACATCATCCTAACATCTCTATTTATACTACTTAGGACACTAAATTGCAGTAAATAGGTTGCCTAACCGTCACCTTAATGTTCATAAAGTGAGAGTTTAAACATCCAAAGTTATTACGACTGTTGCACAACCGCGGACGCGGCATCTGGGAGCTGCGGGGGCGGTTTAGTGCAAAACGCTTCGTCTTCAACGTGTCCGCAAGTGCGGCGTGGGAGTGCCGCGGGTGAGGATTCTTCAATGCTATGGCAATGCTTAATTCTTCAATTTCTGATGTTTCTTTCGTCCGGGCGCGGGTGCGGCCTAGTGTCACCGCGGGGGTGGTGACATTGTCTCTTGACCTTCTCAGATCCACAAGCAAGGGGCGCATGGGCGTTGACATTCATCTTCAGGCGGTGTCATCGCGGGTGCGGGGTAGGGCCGGTGTGGGGGTGGTGACTTGAGACTTCCAGACGCTGGCAAGGCGCATGGAGGAGCGTAGGGTGCGGTCGGTCACCGCAGGGCGGTGCTCGTCAGCCACGGGGGCGGCTAGTCGACAGAAGGTCATCTTGGTTGTCTTCTTTGCTTCTTTTTCTCTTCCAATTGTTGCTAAATCCTTAGATATCTTCATGATTGACTTCTTCATCTAGATTTACATATTAGCAACAACATACAACCAAAAGACTCTAAAATCATGATAAAATACATAAATACGATAGTGATTTCATCACCTATCAAATTCCCCCATGCTTAGACTCTTACTCTTCCTGAGTAAACCAAAAATATATCCAATGTGAATAAAAAACTCTCAGAAAGTATGATGAAGTAGAGAGGTAATGAATCAAAGCATGCAAAAGTGCAAAAACAAAAAACTATCAAAGTGATGTGAGAAAAGAAAAACTACCATCCTTATCGCTCCAAGAGTAGCCTATTTGGAATCCTCCTTATATCTTCTCTTCTTGTGTCCCCAACGTCGAAATGATTGAACCTATCACTCGGATTCCACTCATTTTGCCAAGGCGCCCTTCCGGGTTTTCACCTTGCCACTCTTTTTTTCTCTAAGATAATCTTACGAATTCTCGCATCCCCCAAGTCCACTTTTGCACCCACCTAGTGTTGGTCGGACTACCTTGTTTTTACTTACACCGCCCTTTCGGGTTTTCGGCTTATCCAAGCATTTTTCATGCCTTTTTTTATAATTTTTTTTGGTTTTTGTCTTTTTTTTTTTTGACTGAATTTTTAACATTACAAATCAACAACCATCATAATTCAAGCTTCAAGGCAATCCTTCGAGAAAACAAACTCAATATCTTTCATCAATAAGTTAGTGAGAGGCTTAGAAATTTTAAAGAAATATTTAATAACCTCCGGTAAAAACCAACATGCCCTAAGAAACTCCTTACCCCTTTTATCGAGGTAGGTGGTGGCAACTTCTCTATTATCTCAATTTTAGCTCTATCAACCTCAATGCCTCGGTGGGAAACCAAGTGTACCAACACTATACCTTCACTAACCGTGAAATAACATTTCTCCCAATTCAACACAAGATTAGTTTCCTCACACCTCTTCATTACCAAAGACATGTTAGTTGAACAATTGTCAAATGAAGAGCCATAAACCGAGAAATCGTCCATAAACACTTCCATTATATTCTCAATATACTCAGAAAAATGGCCATCATACACCTTTGAAAGGTGATGGGTGCATCACACAACCCAAATGGCATCCTCCTATATGGAAATGTTCCCAATGGACAAGTAAATGTATTTTTTTCTTGGTCATCTGAGTGAATAGGAATCTGGAAAAAAAATCCGCTATAACCATCAAGGTAACAAAAGTGAGAATGTTGAGCTAACCTTTCTAGTATTTGGTCAATAAAGGGGAGAGGGAAATGATATTTCCTAGAGGCCATATTAAGCTTCCTATAGTCAATACACATCCTCCAACCCGTTACCGTCCTAGTCGGGATAAGTTCATTGTTCTCATTAGTTACTACGGTCATACCCCTTTTCTTAGGAACTACATGCATGAGACTAACCCACTTACTATCCACAATCGGGAAGATGATTCCCGCATATAGCAAATCTAGGATCTCTTTCTTTACTACCTCTTTCATTATTGGGTTCAATCTCCTTTGAGGTTCAATAGATAGTTTATGATTGTCCTCCATTAATATCTTATGCATGCACAAAGATGGTTTAATACCAATAAGGCCATCAATGGTGTAACCTATAACCTTTCTATGCAATTTCAATTCAGTCAAAAGCTTATCAAGCTCATCATCACTCAATGATGCATTAACAATCACAAGATAGGTAGAACTTGAACCAAGAAAAGCATACTTTAAATGAGAAGGGAGAGGTTTTAGATCAAGTTTAGGAGGACCTTTATCGGTTGGATGTGATCCATATAGCTCCACCTTGGATGATTCCAAAGTCATGTAAGACTCCCCAACACCTTAAAGCTTCATCAACAACAATTGGACCTTCTTTTTTGAAGTTCAAGGACCTCGGTTGACCCATGATAATCTTGACCGAATCTGGTCCGAGGTTGGTCCTTGTTGTAAAATCTCGGATGCTTCCATAGTCCATTTCAGCCGAGATGACCTGCTTCCAACCGAGATTTGTGGCTGCCTTGGTCTCCTCTTCGAGTACTTCAAATTCAACACTTGGTTCCTCTTCTAATGCATCCGAGGCTTGGATCTCTTCATTGCGATTCTCCTCAACTCCTTCCTCCATGATGCTCATGCTAATAATGTTCTCTAAAGGATCCTTGAACAAGATGGAGCTCACAACTTCTCTAGGTTCCTCTTCATCATCAAGGTTGAAGACATCATCACCTAGGGATGACCCTTCCCTATTGTGGACAATTTGAATTTGATGTGCTCCTCTCCTATCTTAAATGAAAGGGTTCCATTTTTTTGCAATCTACTAAACATCTGGATGTGGCTTGAAATGGACATCCCAAGATGATGGGAACCGGATAGTTCGTCGGGATGTCCAACACAACGAAGTCTATAGGAAGTAGGGACGTAGAACTTTCTGAGCTGCATCGGGATGCCCTCAAGTATCCCCACCAGATGAGTGATGGGTCAATCCGCCATATAAAGGGTCATCTTGACCGGCTTTGGCTCTCCTAGCCCAACCTTTTTGCATAGTGCAAGGGGATTATGCTTACACTAGCGCCAAGGTCGCATAGGGCTTCGTATTGTACTTCTCCCACTCCTATCGGGACACAAAATGACCCCGGATCTCGTAGCTTGGGAGGAATCTCCTTCTTCATTATTTGTATTAGCTCATAAGACCTTTTCGTCATTCTCACTTCTCCATACTCCTCCAACTTCCTCTTGTTGGAGAGTATCTCTTTAAAAAATTTTCCATAGGCCAACATACCTAATATCGCATCCATGAACGGAATGTTAATATGCAATTTAAACATAATTTCAAGGAATTTACCGAAATGTTTGTGTAAACGAGCTCTTGCTCGTGATTGTAGGAATGGTAGTGGTGGCTTGTATGGAGGAGGTGACACATATGCAGTCTCATCTTCCTTGCTCTTGCCTCCTTCATCTTGCTATGGTTCCTCTTCCACCATGACTTGTTTCCCCTTGCAACTCCCTTGGGCAAGGAATCATTTGTGCTTAGTCCACTCCTTGTGGTAATGGCTAACACTTGCCCTCTTGGGTTGTCCTCGGTCCTTCCGGAAACTTCCCCGGATCTCTTTGTGTCTCGCCCGCCTTTTGGAAGACTTGAGCTTCTAACACCTTTTGAGCCTTGAAAATTGATGTCACGGTACTCTCAAGTCCACACAACCTCCATAGCAATTGTTCAAACATCATCTCGGTCCTATCCTTTGGAGGTTGAGCAAAACCGGGTGGAGGCTCTTGTGAAACCTTAGGTGGTGGTACTTGGCATGTGGAAGCGGAAGGGTTTAATGCACCATCCGGGTTTGAGTAGGAGAACCCGGGATGATTGAGGTTGGGGTGGTAGCCCCCATTGATGTTACTCCGGTTATTGTAATTTCTTGGGCCTTGGTAGCCCCCATTGATGTTACTCCTCCCCATGTAATTCACATCCTCTTCCTTGAAAGCCAAGTTGGGTTGAGCTTGTACTTGCACTTAAGAACTTGCTTGGTTCTTCAAAGTGGTAGCACACAACTCTCTCAAGGACTTGAGCTCATTGTTAATTGCATCAAGCTTGTAGTTGCTCATGGTGACTTCACTAGCTTCACAGGCTCCTAGTTTCCTCCCATCATTCTTCCTGTGGGAGTACTTCTCTATCACCAATGCTTGTTTTTCTACAAACTCACAAGCCTTATCCACATTCTTCTCTATGAATGTGCCTCCGGAAAGCGATTGGAGCTTGAATTGACTATCATCATCAAACCCCTTGAAATATATCTCCAATATCTCTATCTTCGGGATTCCGTGGTGTGGACAATCTTGGAGGATATCCTTGAATCTCTCCCAAGATTTGAATAGGCTCTCCTTATCCGTCATTGTGAAGGCATTTATCTTCCCTCTTAGTTCGGTTGTCTTGAAAGGTGGGAAGAACTTTGTAAGAAACTCGGTTGTCATCTCCTCCCAAGTACCCGCTCGTCTTAGTGGTATGGATTGGTACCAAGCCAGGCTTTATCCTTAAGTGAGAAGGAGAAAGCCCTAATATTATGGTTGTTGCTCTCCAATCTAGGCGGTCTTAGAGTCTCCATCAAGATCTCGTAGTTCATAAGGTAATGATGTGGAGACTCTCCTTCCATCACTCAAATTGATTGTGTCGGATCATTTGTAGCACTTGAGGGCGAAGCTCATAGTCATGACCTGCGGGATCTCCGAAATTGACACCCGGATGGTGTACTCTTTGAGCCGGGTCCATGCGTTGGCCAAGTTTTTGTGGCTCCTCATTAGTATTCGGCTCAACCCAAACATGTACAGCCGGTTGAGGTGGTGGTGGAGGTGGTTGTTGACAGAGATTAAGCTCTCTTTGCATAAGGGCTTGCCTAACTTCCTCAATCTCTCTCCTAGTAGCTTCTTGCCTCTCATTTGCAAGTCTCTTCTCATTTTCCAAAGCTTCATCCCTAAGCCTTATTTGCTCTAAAGCTTCATTCAACTCAACCCTAAGGTTTGCTTCATCCATCTCCTTCTTCTTCTTGGTACCTTTGGATCTCGTCTTAAGGGTCTTCTCCAGTTTGGGATCAAATGGAGATAAAGCCTTGCCACGAGATCGTCGCATGCACCTAAAGAGTGGGAAATTTCCTGAAAAATCAAAGACAGAATCCAAACAAGATCACAAGCAAAAGAAAGACCTAAACTATAAACAATCACACACAATGATTCAATCTAGACCTAGTCCCCGGAAATGGCAGCAAAAACTTGTTCACTAATTTCGATAACGCAGAGCAAATCCGAGGCAAGAGTGCCAAGAACTTGTTTGCCTAAAACGTGTACACAAAAGTCTTACAACATATACTCGATCAATTCTCCTAATCTACCTAGCGAACCCACAATGTATGGGCTGTTTCGTATCATGGAAAGCATTCCGAGGTCGAACACAAAGACTAATGTGAAATTGAATCATGTAATGATCACGGATAGTATGAGTCTAAGCTAAGAAAAGATAAGGAAATAAAGAAAAGAAAATCATATTGTTTTTGGATGGGTTTTATGGTGATCAAACAAAGATCACAATCATGTAAATTATCAATCAATCAACAACACAAAAACGGGATATAAGATCAAAGTATGAAAAGCGGATTCTGGAGACTTGGATTTCTGGTTATGACAAGGACTCAAGCTTCTAATCAACAAAGGACAAGCTGCAGTATGTTGAGAAAGGATGTTTCACTAATGGGAACAATCAACGGGTAAGTCTCATGTTCACTAGTCCCACACTTAAGTCCTATTACCGGGTAAGTCTCAAAGAATTAAGGTTGGGAATTCTACACAAACCGGATCACTACCTAAGGTTCAAACCTCTCCTTACTGGGTAAGTCACGGAAAAGGCAAGTTCTAAGCAACAATCCTAGCACACTCAATCCAATAACGACTTTTTTGGCTCACTACTACCTAGTGTTCATCATCTTTTATACCTAAGAGTGGGAATTACCGGGTAAGTCTCTTCCCTCACTCAATTTACTAACATAGGTCGTCCTAAGATAGATTAGGCTCGACAAACACTAGGATTTCAACACTCAAATATCTTAACATGCAGATTTATCAACATAAGAACAACAGAACAAGAATCTTGGGTGAATCTTAGTGAATCTCGGCCAAGATGTATGAAGAACAGTCCGAGATCTTACTCTGAGCTAGGTTTCGAGCATACAAGCTATCCTAAGGTACATTAAGTCTATTCTATCATCATCCTAGGCATAACCTTCCATCCATCACCCTAGAAACACATGCTACTTAGCCAACAATAATCATCTCCAGATCATTCATCATCATGTGAACGTACATGCATTTCATGGAAAGATGGTGAAAGGTAGAAACAGTTGAAAGTAAGAACTAAACTGAATAAAGAGTTTAAAAAAAGTCTTACAAGTTTCCAAGTCAACTCAAAACGGATCCAAGTAGTCTCTTACAAATTTCCTCACTCCAAGTCTCTCAAACTCAATCTAAATCTATAAAATATTGTTTTCTTCTTCTTCTTCTCTTCAACATGAGTTTTTCTGTAACACCCCGAATCCGCGGGACTCAGAGTGCCACATTGGGCTAGAATCTCACAATGGATCCTGACCCTAGCGTGATAACAAGTTCACTGGACCTTACAACATGACACTAACAGATATAAAAATAAATGCATAATACTGTATAAACTGTACAGACAAAAGGTAAGACAACGTAGCCGAGTATAAACACAACGCCCTCACATAGGAGGTAATAAAAGATCGTCCTCACGTAGGAGGGAAAAGGTAAACAAACCCAAAAGCCCACAACAACCTATGTACGAGACGTCCTCGGCCTGTCACTCTGCCAGATCACCCAACAACATGCCTATCCTGTGGGACATCTACAACATGGTAATAAACCATTAGCTATCCATACACATATATAGAGTAATGCATAAGCACAATCACATTCAAGGAAAGATAAACACATCAGCATGCTTTCACACATTTACCCATCTAATCATCTCAATATAATGGTCATTCACTCAAATCGTATATATAAATATATATGAAACTATGTGACAGGAGGACCGATACATCCACGCCTCTAAGCCTGCTAGCCAGCTGCACAAGTATCGGTCACACAATCCGTGTACCCTATGAGAGTGGATTGCGCCCTTCCTGTAAAGTCAGTCAGACCTGACATCAGAGAACCTCCCAGACTCCACGACGGGATGAAAGGGAAAGGTTATCACAACCACGCATACGGGGCAATCAATAAAACATAGGTCGGTATATACGACATCTCATGCTATCATAGCAAATATGTAAATCACACACCACTCATGCAAACACCCAATATAAGGATGGAAGCTAAGTAAGTCCTACAGACTTACCACGATCACCTCTACACTGGAGGGATAACACAGCCTATAAAAATGTCACACCTATACCCAAAGGGATCCATAGGATCATCCTCAACTTAAACTCACAACCTAACGAGCCTCAAAGGCCATACAAGGTATAAACCGATCATAACCTCAACCAAACACATCCTCACACCTCTAGCATGATCCTATACACTTACACTAGGAAAGGAGGGAACAAAGGCATCCTAAGATAAGCCTAGAAGCAACACACACCTGCAAAACCAAGTGCAACACCAAGCTAGTACAAGTGGTCGCAGGGGTGGCTAGGTGGTGGTGCAGGGGCGGTTCACTGCCGGCGTTGGGGCGGCTCAAGACAGGCGAAAGGGCGGCTGGTGTGCAGAAGACACCCCTTCAGCTCCTTCTTCACTCCTTCCTTCGATTCCTTCACTTATTCTTCATCCAACACAGTTACATATAGAAATATATATATATATATACATATATATATATATATATATATATATATATATATACATCAACATAAGCCATTTAAGGCTGGAGCAAGATCCAAACCTAAGGAATCCAAACTAGGCTAAGGAAAGAGGGAAAAGATGAAGGAAAGGATAAAGAAAGAGAAGAAGCCATGAGACTCACCAATCTGAGCTCAACTCAGAGCAGAACACCATCTAAAACCTCAAGGCTGGCTATCAACAGGCACAACAACAACAACAATCAACAATAGCAAGCAAAGCCACTCCTAAGCTTTTAATCTCACACAAACTCAAACATGGATCAAGAAGAGATCCAAAGGGAGAAGAGAGGAGAAGAAGATCATGAGGGAGATGGAGCATGAGAGATAATAAGGTAACCCTCATCTGGAGGAGAAGAAGAAAATATAAAGGGAAAAGAGGTCAAAAAGCAAGGCTCGGGTCAAAGAAGACGGTTGCAGCCCACCACAAACCGCAAGGGTGGTTGGCCTGGCCATTGGGGTGGCTCACAGTACCGTAGGGGCGGCCAACCAGGGGCACATGGGCGGCCCACTGCAGCTCCAAAGAAGAAAGGCAGTTGCGTCTCAACTAAAGCGTAGGTGCGGGATCTCTTGAAGACTAAGGCTCTTACATCTCACCCCCCCTAAACACAAGTTTCTTCTCGAAACTTACAAAGTCCCAAAGTCTCTCGGACCCATAAGCCGATGTATAACTCTCACTCTCTCTATCGGAGGAATCGCATCTCCGTTCAAAAGATCAGAACCTATACAAATCTATAACCTCAAGCATCAACATGGAGGAATCATCAACTCCAGAAAATAGGGCCATAACGCTACCTAAAGGCGTGGAGGAATCACGTCTCTCGCCACACCACATCACAAGGCATAGAGGAAGCACATCTCTAGCCAAACATAATCATATACATTGCACGGAGGAATAACATCTCCACTGAAACTATGTCCATTAAAGTAGCATGGAGGAAAGAACCATCTCCAATTGAATCCTAATCAACTCAGATATCATGGAGGAAAGAACCATCTCCAGCTATAAACATATATCATACTCAAATAGCATTGAGGGAATAATCATCTCCAGCTATAACATACATCATGCTAGCATCACAAGATCTAATAAGATCATAATACACATCATAGCTAGCATGGAGTAAACACATCAAGGCATGTAAGCACATAAGCGCATAATCATATACTCACCAAGATAGCACTAAGATCTACTCATCGACCCTAGATGCATCTATCTTGGCATAATGGATAGTTCTTCTGGATACTATCCTCAGTCTCCCATTTAGCCTCCTCAGGTCCACGTCTCGACCACTGTTTCCTCATCATAGGAATGTCCTTCGAACGCAGGCGTCTCACACCTTGCTCTAGGATTGCAATAGGATGCTCAACAAAGGTGTGGTCTGACTCCACCACCAAATCATCATAACTCACAATGTGCCTCAGATCTAGTATATAGTCTCTAAACTGAGACACAAGGAACACAGGGTGAACACCCTCTATTCTCGGAGGCAAAGCTAATCTATATGCTGCTCTCCCAACTCTATCTAGTATGTTGAAAGGACCGACATATCGAGGACTCAACTTCCCCTTTATGCCAAAACGTATGACGCCACGCGTCGGAGATACTCTCAGCTAGACATGAGCTCCTACTCTGAACTCTAGAGGCCGATACCTCTTGTTTGCATATGACTTCTGGGGATTTTGTACAGCCAGCATCCTCTCTCTGATCAATGCTACTCGAGCCATATCATCATGAATCTGCTCTAGCGCTATTCCACTAATATTGCTAGGCTCATCCCAACATAAAGGTGTACGGAACCTACGTCCATACAGTGCCTCATAAGGAGCCATCTAAATAGATGCATGCCAGCTGTTGTTATATGAGAACTCAACGAGTAGGAGGTAATCAGACAATCCCTGTCCCCAATCCAACACACAAGCTCGCAGCATATCCTCCAGGGTCTGGATGGTCCTCTCGGACTGAACATCGGTCTGGGGGTGAAACACAGTCGTGTAGTGTAGACTCGTCCCCAAAGCAGTCTGAATCTGCTGCCAAAACCTCGAGGTAAACCGTCCATCTCGATCAGAGACGATCGTCTTCGGTACACCATGGAGTCTCACTATCTGTCTAGTATACTCCTCAACCAACCTACTAACTAGCCACGTCTCTCTGATAGGAATGAAACGTGCCGTCTTCGACAGTCTATCAACAACAACCCACATAGCATCAAAACTCCTATTGGGTCTCAAACTAGTCACAAAATCCATGGAGACATCCTCCCACTTCCACTGTAGTATTGAAAGTGGATTGAGCTCACCTCCAGGTCTGCAATGCTCTATCTTAACCCGCTGGCAGGTCGCACACTGAGCCACAAATCTGGCTACATCGGGCTTCATCCCTCCCCACCAATATGAACGTCTCACATCATGGTACATCTTACTCGTAATTGGATGTACAGAGTAAGGTGTACAGTGAGCCTCCTATAAGATCCTCTATCTCAACTCTACATCAGCAGGAACACAGATGCGGTCATGCCGCCTCATCATTCCATCAGCCCTAATGGAAAACTGTGGTGCCTCTCCAAGAGACATCCTCTCTCTGATCCTCGTCAAGGTTGGGCAGGTCCCCTGCTTCTGCTAAATCTCATCCAACAAACCAGATAAAACCTCTAAAGCATACAACTGGGCATCCTCATCAGGGAACTGGATGTCCATCTCTAGCCAAGCTAGATCCCTCTAAAGATGAGGCTGAACTGTTAATCTGGCAATCGCCTTCTCTCGAGGCGTCTTCCTGCTCAAGGCGTCAGCTACAACATTCGCCTTTCTAGGATGATACAATCTCAAGGTCAAAGTCCTTGATCAATCAAGCCATCGACGCTGGCGGTTATTCAACTCCCGCTGCGTGAAAATATACTTCAAACTCTTATGGTATGTGAAGATCTGACATGTAGCACCATACAGGTAATGTCTCCAGATCTTCAAAGCATGAACTACAACTGCCAACTCCAGATCGTGAGTCGGGTAGTTCTCCTCATATGTCTTCAGCTGTCTAGACGCATAAGCAATCACTCTGTCTCTCTGCATCAACACACATCCCAAGCCTAGCTTGGATGCATCGCTATAAACCACAAAATCATCAGAACCCTCTAGTTGTGCCAAGACAGGAGCAGAAGTCAAGCGTCTCTTCAACTCCTCAAAACTCTGGGCACACTGGTCGGTCCACACAAATTTGGTAGTCTTCCTCAGAAGACTCGTTAGTGGACGGGCTATCACAGAAAAACCCTCCACAAAGCGTCTATAATAACCGGCTAGGCCAAGAAAGCTACACACTTCCTTGACGTTCGTCGGTGTCATCCATGCAGCAACAGACTCAATCTTCGCCGGGTCAACTATGATCCCATCGGTGGAAACAATATGTCCACGGAAAGCAACCTCAGACATCCAAAACTCGCACATAGAAAGCTTGGCATACAACTCTCTATCCCTCAAAATCTGCAAAACTGTCCTCAGATGACCGGCATGCTCCTCTCTGCTACGAGAGTATACCAGTATGCCGTCAATGAAGACCACCACGAACTGATCAAGGAAATCGATGAATATATTGTTCATCAACTCCATGAAAACTGTTGGGGGATTTGTCAGCCTGAATGACATCACCACAAACTCGTAGTGTCTATAACGGGTACGAAATGCCGTCCTGTGTACATGATAGCATGAAATATGACCATATTTTTGGCACTTATTTTGATTGTTTTTCCATTTTAGTTGTGTACATGGATAAGAGTTTGAAGCCTTTATGAGCACATTCACCTATTTTGTCGATATAGAGATCTACACAAGCTTTGTTGTGTTTTTAGGTGAATAAAGGCTTGGATTGGAGCATATATGAGAGAGTAGGAGTATTTGATCATGCTAGGCATCAAGAGGATGCATTGGAGAAGCTAAGGAAGGAGCGTGGTTAGAGAACTTTACGAAACAAAGGCTTTTACAAAGGTATTTGAGAAATCACGGCCAAACCAAGAGAACCACGACCGTGGTTTTGGCATTGAGAGCGTGGAAAGTTAGGTCGAGAGCAACATAAAGGTTCCACGACCAGTTCCACGACCGTGGAAGTTTACACTAGACTGTGATTTTTATAACGGTTGCCACGTGTCATATTTGCCACGTCAGCAGCGGTTATCGGGCTTTTTGTAACCCTACTTTTCCCCTATAAGAAGGCTGAAGAAAGGAGAAAATAAGGAGGCTGCGTACATCCCACACAGAGTATATTTTGGAAGATTACTTAGGAAGATCTTATTGCGTACAGGGAAGATTCGGAGAAGGACGCATTTCGAGATTGCGTATTTGGAGAATATCTTAGGATTCCTTTCGAAGACGGATTGACATCCCGTTCTTCATTGTTCCTAGATATTGTTGTGAGGTTTTCTGTTCCCTATTCCGCATACATTGAAAACGTATACTTTGGATTGAATTGAGATTGATTGTTTGGTTATTATTGAGTTTTCGAGATTTTACCCCTTCTCTCTTTTAAACTTGATTATTGATTTCATAATGATGATTGTTGGCTAAAACCCTTTAGAGATTCTAAGGTGAAGGGTTGATAGTTGTGGCATAGATGATGATAGATTGAAACCAAAACAGATTGGACCCTGAGAGTTGCGAGAAACCTCGTCGTCGACCTTTTCCACGGCCTGTTCTTGAGTTCCACGGCCGTGGTTCTTCAAGATCCAGCCGTGGTTTCCTCTGTCGTATGACCTTTGCTTTTGCTTTGATCCAAAGTTAGAGATTTGCCTTAACCTAGCCTTGACTTGCCTTTTCTAGGTAGTAGTGAGACTCAACATCCTCTATTTCGGTTTCGAGTGTCACAACCTTAACTGTTTTGGCTTATCTTTGATTTCCTTGGGTTTGGGGATGGGTATTTGAGAGTAATTCTTATCCTTTGATTCTTTCTATATTGCAGCCTCAACAACCTTTATAGAAAGAGCCTTTGGGTGAGATATATAGGGTTTTGGAACTTCATCGTACAATTCCTTACCTTAGATATACCTTTGCAATCCCGACTCTGTCCTTACATCTATAGAATATCTTGAATCAATTGCCACAATTGGATATCCGGATCTTTAGAATTGCTGTTTTCCCAATATTATTTGCAAAACTTCTATTTTTACTTGCCTTACAACTTGTCAACAAAATTTGTTCCCCCAAATCCCTGAGTTCGATACTCTGAAATTGTTTCTTTACTACGCCTATCCGTACACTGCGGGTTTGCTTTTGCTTAAGTTCAGTTTTATAAATTTTAAGACTTTGACGCACACACTTTTAAGCGAACAAGTTTTTGGCGCCGTTGCCGGGCATTTGGTTCGGCTCTCGGTTGTCGAGCTTGGGAGCTTTTCTCTTGTGATTTGATCTATCTACTTGAGTGATTTTTACAGGAATTTTTATAGGTATATCCCACCAAAGACCTCGTTACTTTTGATCCTAAATTAGAGAAAACTTTGAGAAGAAAGCTAAGAGAGAAAAAGATGGCTGAAAATAGTGAGAGGAACATCCAAGAGGAGTTGGATGAAACACAAGCTCAACTCCAATTGAGTGAGAAGGCTCGCTTGGAGGAAAAAGAACGTAATCAGTTTCAAATAGATGAGCTTAAGGCTATGATTCTAGATATGAAACTAGAGAGGAATGACTCTAAGAAGAAGAAGAAAGCTAAGGCATCTATAGCTGAATTATCCGATGATGATGAGATGCCGGAGCTAGCGGACATACCACCATTTAATCCTCGTGCTAATGTTGATCCCCGCCCTTGTGCTAGAGAGGTGAGAGTTGTTGATGTCGTGGCTGAACCACGAACCCTTGGGCAACGAATGGACCCAATTTTAACAACCACGGCGTCTAGGTGTGAATCTTGGAGAGCAAGATGATCATGAATTTGGGATGCGTCCACAAGTCATCACTATGATCCGCCAAAATCAATTTGGTGGAACGGAAGTTGAATCTCCGCACCAACACTTGCAAAATCTTGAGATTCTCATGGAAACTTTGAAATCTCAAAGGGTTAACGAAAGTTTGAAGGACAAAGCCTTAGCTTGGTATCAAGCTCTTCCGGCTGCAAAGCTCAACACATGGGAGGACTTGACTTCGGAGGTTCTCACCAAGTTCTTTCTGCCATCCAAAACGGCGGAATTGAGAGGTAAGATAAAATGCTTTTTCTATGAAACCTAACGAAAGTTTGTTTCAATCTTAAAAAAGGTTTCAAGATCTTCAATGGATTGCCCGCACCATGGCATTTCAAAGCTGGAATTGTTGGAAATCTACTACAAGGGATTGAATATGGAGACACAATTCAAACTCCAATCTCTTTCTTGTGGTACATTCATAGACATGAGAGAAGATGACGCTTGGGACTTCATTGAGAAGCATGCCCAAGTAATTGAGAAGTATTACTATAGTAAGATCGATGGTGGGAATCGAAATTTGGGAGACCCAGGAGCAAAATTAACTCAATCTGCGCAAACTCGAATATTTTCCCTCAACAATGAGATCAAGGAGTTGAAGGAAGTCATAAGATCTGGCCTTCAAAGGACGAAGGAGCAACATATTGGCTACCTAGGAAGGGATAATAACCAAGGCAATAGGAACAACTACTGGAACAATAATTGGAACAACAACAATAGGAACTCCAACAACAATTGGAGATCCAACCAACAAAATTCCGGTAATTCCTATTCACATGCTGAAAATACACTAACATCTCCATCTTCTTCTACTCCTTTGAAAAGCCAGGGTCAAACTTCAAATAATTCAAGTAAACCGGAGAAGGATAAGCATGATGCTATGCTGGAGACACTCTTGGGAAAGCTCCAAGGACTAGAGAATCATATCACTTCGGTTGATAAAGCATAAAAAGCTTTAGAAAACCAAGTTTTCAACAAGGCCGGAGAAATTCTTAGAGATCAAGGGAAGCTTCCCGGAAAGACGGAGGACAATCCAAAAGGAAGGGTGATGACTATTACAACTAGAAGTGGTGTAACAACCACCGACCCGCAGCCAAAGTTCGTCGAAGTCCCCATTGAGAAAGAGAAAGAAAAGGAGAAGGAGAAGGAAGATGTTTATGTTCCTTCTCCAGCTTACAAACCTCCTCTACCATTCCCGCAATCTAGAGCAAGAGCGCGTCTAGACAATCATTTCGGTAAGTTTATTGATCTAATGAGCAAACTGCATATTAACATACCTTTCATTGATGCAATTCTAGGTATGCCCTCTTACGGGAAGTTATTAAAGGAGATCCTCTCTAACAAGAGGAAGCTGGAAGACTTTGGAGAAGTCAAGATGAGTTCGGAATCCTCGGATCTCATCAAAACAATAACGGAGAATATGCCCCCAAAGCTGCGAGATCCGGGGTCATTTTGCATACCAATAGGTGTTGGAGAAGTCACATACGATGCTCTTTGTGATTTAGGAGCAAGCGTAAGCATCATTCCGCTTGCTTTGTGTAGGAAGTTCGGTTTAGGTGAACCTAAACCGGTGAAGATGACGTTGTACATGGCGGATCGATCCATAACTCGACCCGTAGGAATCATTGAAGACGTCCCAGTCAAGCTCGGTAAGTTCTATATTCCTATAGATTTTGTTGTGCTTGATATTCCTGCAGATTGTCCAGTCCCGATCATACTCGGGAGACCTTTTCTTGCAACTTCCGGCTGTATGGTAGATTTCAAGAATGCTAGACTAGCCTTCGATATTGGAGAAGAGAAGGTTGAGTTTGTCCTCTCAACCTTAACAAAAGATCCAACACTTGGAGTGGACATGTTCGACATCTATGATGAAGAGACATCTAGGGAAGACGTAAGTTCGATCTTGTTTAAAGATCCGCTACAAAAGGTCATAACCATGATCATCATGGAAAAGGGAGAAGAAGAGGATTGTAATGCTGAGGTTGATGCTTTGGAAGAGCTAGAAGAAGTGCAAACTGAAGAATTCGAAAAATTATACGATGGCTCCGAAAACGTTAGAAACCTTGCCAATCGTGCTTTTCCACGGGCATGGTTTCACCTATTCCAGCCGTGGAAAGTTATGTCGAGAGCAAGGATTTAATTCAAACCACATTCCACGGCCTCCAAGACAAAAACCACGGCCGTGGAACAGTGACACCGTGGTTTTGGGAATTACTGAAGACAAGTCCGTTCTTTCTACAAACATCCACGATTCTTCTTCCAACACTTTCACACCCTTGGAGACCTCCAAGGAGACATCAGCCATACCTCAAGACACTCCAAAGGTATCAACAACCTTGGAATTGAAGCCACTTCCCACACGTCTTAGGTATGCATTTCTTGGAACTAATTCTACCTTTCCCGTTATTGTTAGTTCCGATTTGAGTGAAGATGAACATGAGAAGCTTATGACTGTTTTGAGGAAACATAGGAAAGCTCTAGGCTATACCATAGAGGATCTTGTAGGAATTAAACCATCTTTATGTATGCACAAGATTCAAATGGAAGAGGATTACAAGCCTTCACGCCAACTTTAAAGACGGTTAAATCCGATCATGAAAGAGGTCGTGAAGAAGGAAATCCTTAAGTTACTTGACGCATGTATCATCTATCCTATCTCCGATAGCAAGTGGGTGATCCCCGTTCAAGTGGTCCCGAAGAAGGGAGGAACGACCGTTGTGACCAACAAGAACAACGAACTCATTCCAACAAGAACGGTAACAGGATGGAGGAAGTGCATCAATTACCGCAAGATGAACAATGCAACGAGGAAGGATCACTTCCCGCTACTACCATTCATCGATCAAATGCTTGAGAGGTTAGCACAACATTCCTATTTTTGTTACCTTGACGGTTATAGTGGTTTCTTTCAGATCCCGATTCACCCGGATGATCAAGAGAATATCACATTCACGTGCCCATGGGGTACGTTTGCCTATAGGTGGATGCCATTCGGGCTTTGCAACGCTCCAGCCACCTTTCAAAGGTGCATGATGGCCATTTTCTCGGAATACATTGAGGAAATCATGGAGGTTTTTATGGATGATTTTTCAGTTTATGGTTCCTTATTTGACAATTGTCTTGCTAACCTTTCTCTTGTTTTGCAAAGATGTGAAGACACTAACCTTGTTCTAAATTGGGAGAAGTGTCAATTCATGGTTAGAGAAGGCAATGTGTTAGGACATTTGATCTCCAATAGAAGGATCGAAGTTGACAAGGCTAAGACCGAGACGATAGAGAAGCTTCCTCCTCCATCTTCGGTGAAGGGGATAAGGAGTTTCCTAGGACACGCAAGATTTTATAGGAGATTCATCAAAGATTTTTCGAAAATTTCTAAACCGCTAACTAATCTATTGATGAAGGATGCTGTTTTTGAATTTTCGTAGGAATGTTTGGATGCTTCTATAAGATTCGAGAAGCCCTCATCTCAGCCCTAATAATCCAACCTCCGGACTGGAATCTCCCATTCGAGGTTATGTGTGACGCAAGTGATGTAGCTGTTGGAGCGGTGCTTGGACAAAAGAAAGACGGCCGCACTCATTCCATCTACTATGCTAGCAAGACGCTAGATGAAGTGCAGCTCAACTACACCACAACTGAAAAGGAATTTCTTGCCGTTGTATATGCTTTCGAAAAGTTTCGTTCTTATCTTGTAGGAGCGAAGGTGATTGTATACACGGATCATTCAACAGTACGGTATTTGCTCGCCAAGAAAGATACGTAGCCAAGGCTGATTAGATGGATTTTTCTCCAAGAATTCGATCTAGAGATTCGTGACAAGAAAGGATCCGAAAATTCTTTTGCGGATCACTTAAGTCGTCTACCAACCCCTACAAGTGACGACCTACCTATTGATGACTCCTTCCCGGATGAACAATTGCATATAAGGGAGGAGTGCATCGATCTTATTTCTAGAGGTAACGAACCTTGGTTTGCTGATTTCGTGAATTATTTGGTTTGTCAGGAAATACCTCCCGGATTATCCTACGCACAAAGAATGAAGTTCTTTAGGGATGTCCGCCAATACTATTGGAATGAACCTCTACTCTTCAAGAGAGGTCCTGATGGCATCATTAGAAGATGTGTGCCGGAAGACGAAATGCAAAGTGTCATTCGTCATTGTCATTCGCTTCCTTGTGGAGGACACGCTAGTTCTCATAAATCTAGCGCTAAGGTATTGCAATCCGGATTCTTTTGGCCTACTTTATTTATGGATGTGCAAACCTTTGTTTCTTGTTGTGATGCTTGTCAAAGAACATGGAACATTTCTAGGAGGAATGAGATGCCTCTCAACAATATTCAAGAGGTAGAGATCTTTGACGTTTGGATAGTCGATTTCATGGGACCATTCCCATCATCTTGTGGAAACCAATACATACTTCTAGCTATAGATTATGTTTCGAGATGGGTTGAAGCTATTGCCTCTCCAATTAGCGATGCTATCGTGGTTGTCAAGTTCTTTAATAGAACTATTTTCCCAAGGTTTGGGACACCACGAACCATCATTAGTGACGGAGGTTCACACTTCATAGCCCGACGATTCGAAGCTCTACTAGCTAAGTATGGGGCGACTCACAAGATTGCCACACCCTATCATCCGCAAACAAGTGGACAAGTGGAGATTTCAAAGAGAGAAATCAAAGGAATCCTTGAGAAGGCAGTGTCAAAAACAAGGAAGGATTGATCATTGAAGCTGGATGACGCATTGTGGGCATATAGGACATCATACAAGACTCCCATCCGCACAACACCATTCAACCTTGTATATGGGAAGTCTTGTCATCTTTCGGTAGAGCTGGAACATAAGGTGTATTGGGCTGTAAAGTGGTTGAACTTCAGCATGAAGGAAGCGGGCGAGAAGCGCCTCTTGGACCTTAACGAGCTAGAAGAACTCCGCTTGAACGCCTATGAGAATGCCAAGATTTACAAAGAAAGAGCGAAGCGTTGGCATGATAAGCATATCATTCTAAAGGATCTCAAAGAAGGAGACCTTATTCTTCTCTTCAATTCTAGACTTCAGCTCTTTCCAGGTAAGCTTAAATCTCGTTGGACAGGACCTTATGTGATTAAACGTGTTTTTCTCCATGGTGCAGTTGAAGTATGGGGTGAGAAGTGCGGAAGTTTTAAGGTGAACGGTCAACGACTCAAGAAGTACTCACCGGAGCTCCAAGTTGAGGAAATCGCTCCGATTGTCCTCACTTAAAGAAAGGAACGGTCTAGCTACGAACCCAAAACAAAGCGCTTCTTGGGAGGCAACCCAAGGTATCGCATTCTCGTTTTTGTTTATGTTTTTTTTTCTTAGACTAGATTAGCTTAGATGTTTTTGTTTGCTTTTCTTCGATACCTTCCGGTATGTTTGTGTCTTTGGATGCCAAGAATAAGGAATGAGCAAAAGAAGAGAGGAAAAGTCGAAAGAATGTCGAAACTTGAATTTTTGGCGAGAACAGAGGATTCCACGGCCAAAAAGGCAAAACCATGACCGTAGTTTGCTAAATTAGGCCGTGGAAAACAAGATCGTAGCTAAAGAAAATAAAAACGCCAAAAATCACGGGTTCCGTACAAAACCACGGCCGTGGAATATCCCGAATGGCCGTGGTTGTCAAGATTTTTACGGCCACTATATAACTCCTCCTTCTTCACAAAATCTCACACCTTCATCCCTTTCCACGCCCTAAACCACGCCGAAAATCCCTAACCTCGTGATTCTTCATCCGGTAACCTGATTCGAGCGATTCTTCAGCCCATTGTGAAGCAAATCAAATTCTACACAAGATGCCAACAACAAACCGCACTAACAATCAGCAATCGGAAGGGAATTTGGATTTTCTCAAATCCAAAACCTAGGTTTTCTCTCTATCTCTCCTTGGTTGATTTTGCTCGTTTTTCTTGCAAATTTTTAGGAGAACTGGACTTAGAAATAGTGTAGGGCTGTTGTTGTTGAGTTTGCTGTGGATTTGCTGAATTTTGGGTGAAATCGAACAATTCCACAGTCGACCGTACAGTTCCACGGCCGTGGTTTCTGAAGAACAGACTGTGGTTTTTGCTGAATTGTGAGCAAATGTTCGGAACACGGAAATCAAACAGGAGTAAGAAACAAAAGGGTGATGGATCTTCTTCCCAACCCCCTCCTAACCTCCCACCAACCCCTAGAGTCCCCACTATCAATAACAGTTACCTTATAGCTATGGAAAAGATAGTTGAGCGGAATGTGATCGCTCCTAGATTCATTGTCATGGAGGAGCTCCAAGAACCGAATGTCATTGAGGATTTAACTTGGTTACTTGATAGGGCTGGTTTGATTGTATTCTCCGCCATTAGGGAGGATGCATATGAGGAGATCACTAGGGAGTTCATCACTTCATTTGAGCATAGCGCCGTTAACCGAACGGTATCTTTTAGATTAATGGAGCACAACTAGAATTTCTCCATTGTGCAGTTTGGGACAATGTTTGGGTTTTATGAGACGTTCAATGGAACGTATCCTAGAGGAGTCAAGGCTAAAGAGTTTTGGAAAGAAATATCTATGATAGTCGGTCATGAGGATCGTTGGCAACCGGCCGACTTGAAGGCCAAGCTCATCTACCACCTAGCCATTAAGATAGCTCATAGGATCCTTTCAGAATGCCTATTCCCGAGGACCGAGACCCCTCAAAAGGTCAAAGCCGACGAGCTCTTTATCTTGTATTCCATGATTTCCGGTCACTCTCCGGATTGTGCAACCCTGCTCGCCTCCACTCTTAGCAAAGTGAAGAACAAATCAGCAGGAAATATAGGCTATGGAGGCTTGGTTACACACATTGCAAACCAGCTAGGGGTTGATTATTCGGCTTGTATGAGGGCAACAACTGCGAGACCTTTGGGGCTCAATGGCCTCATGACTAGAGGGCTCTTGTTCCATCGCCATCGTGGTCCACCTACCGCATCCATGCCTTGGGAGGATAGAGTTGGTAGAGGCATTCCATGGCTCCCGGAGTACTCTCTTAGGCTTAGTCGACAGAACTGGAAGGAGACCTTTGTTCCTATGCATGCTAACAGGTTAGGAGCTCCTCCCTACATTCCCGATGAGGTTCCAGTTGCAGCTGTAGTTGATGAGGACGAGGAGATGGGAGGCGGTGACGTTCTGGATGCAGGAAGGGATGAACAGGACTATGCATCATTCCCGGAGCAGCCAGCTGACTTTCCAAAGCCACCTAGGCGGTCCACTTACCAGCAACGGCCTTCCGTTTCTTCTTCCTATCGCCAAGCTAGCGTTAGTGAGCGCCCCACATGGATGGATGGTGCACCGGATTGGTACGGCCAACAACCAACTTGGATGGGAGCTCCTCCACCTTGGTACCAGTAGTCTCTTGCATGGACCCTGCAGCAGCCGGCATGGACACAACAGCCGGCATGGACACAACAACCTCCTTCTTGGTATGGACAGCAGCCGGCGTGGGCGGGTGACATTTCTAGGAGGATGGACGACTTAGAGACTCGTCAGAATGAGCATGATGTAGAGAGGCAAGAGAACGCAAGGATCCTTCGTGATGTCTATCAACAGTTTGGGCGACCTTTCTGTTCCGACTTCTTTCCTTACCCACCGTCACCGCCTCCGTAGTGATTGATCGTGGATGTTTTGAGCTATTCCACCGCCTTAGTGAGTTTTCTTAGTTCTTTTTCTTTTCTTTATTTTTCCTAAACATTGAGGACAATGTGTATGTTAAGTATGGGGTGGGGTGTTACTCTCGTTTATGTAATAACTCGGTACACTTGCTTAGCTTTATTTCCATGAACACTTGCATCTTTCTTTTATAGTCACACGTTTCTCTATTGTATTGCATTAAAAAGCTTTGAAAGACCCATAAAAATTTTGAAAATTTTTAAAAATTATCGTGCTTCTAAAATTGGAGATGAAATCTATGATGAATCTACTTGTGGATTGAATTTTTGATGACTTTTCTGTGCTTAAGTTGAATTGTGAAATTGAGAAATGGAGATTGAAATCACAATATAAGTTCTTGCACTTATTTATGAAATGACTAAGGCACCTCGATTTTTCTTGCTTCTTTCCTTAATCACCTAGCCCCTTAATGAAAATATTTGCCTCCTTTACCTATCCGAGAATTAGGAAGAGTTGCATTTTGGCATGTTTGATGTGGGAGGGTCATGAAAGAAATTTTGTGAATACAAAGTGTAGAAAAATAGGTTTGGGGAAGTCAATCATGATGATGAGTTATGTCACGTCTAGGAATAGTGTGCACGCAATAAGCCTTAAATTTATACTCGTTATATTTCTCCTAACTCCTAGCAAACCCGTAGTGTACGGGACGTTTTGTAGTAGGGATAGTATTCCGAGGTCGAACACAAAGACTGAGGTGAGATTGAATCGATTAGTGATTAAGTTTAGTGAAGATCTAGGCTAAGTAAGGATAAAGAAATAAAGAAATGAAGACCTCAATTGTTTTTGGTTGGGTTTATAGGTGATCAATCAAAGATCACAAATTATGCGAAATAAACAATCAACTAAGCTAACAAATCAACACAAACAAACAAACTAAACACGAGATACGAGATCAAAGAGAGAAAAGCGGATTCTAGGGGCTGGAAATTCCGGTTATGACATAGGACTCAAGCTATCTAATCATTCCTTGGATTAACTATGATATGTTGGGAGCGAGTGTTTCTAGATTGGGATCAATCACCGGGTAGGTCTCTTGGCCCACTAGTCCAATCCTAAGGTCTCATCACCGGGTAAGTCTCAAAGAGCCTAAGGGATGGAATTCTACTCAAACCGGATTGTCACCTAGGGATCTAACCTATCCTCACCGGGTAAGTCTCGGAAGGGTAAGTCCTAAACAACTATCCTAGCACACTTAGTCCAATGGCGGCTTATGAGGCTCACCCCTACCTAGAGTTTATCATCTTTGAAATCTAAGAGTAAGAATCACCGGGTACGTCTCTTCTAACACTTAGTTGCTAACACTAGGTCACCCTAGGATAGATTTAACTCAACAAACACTAGGATTTCAACATTTTAACAATCTAGAATTTAGATCCATCAAATCAAACGAACCATGCAAACCACAGGCTGTTCTACCACTTCCACGGCCGTAGACTGGCAAGAACAAACCGTGGATTACAGCAGTGACTTTGTTCAAGCAAATGAATCATCCAAGGGCAAATCTAAGTCCATCCTATCATAGTCCTAGCCATAACCATCTTTTCCTTACCCTAGAATCGCATCTATTTAGCCTACAACATACATCATCTCAATCGAAATCATCAAACATAAAATCATGGCTTCCATTTGCAAGATAATGAAGAGAAAGAGATGAACAAGTGAAGCAAGTAAAACCAAGCTGAAAGTAAGATTAGAAAAACTCACAACCCTTCAAAAGAAGGTTTAATCGATTCTTACAACTCTAGAAATCGATTCCGAAAATCTTCTCTACAAAACTTATCAAAGACTAGCAATGGTGTGTTCTTCTCCTCTTCTTCAATGGAGCCTTTTTCCAAGCTTCCTCTTGAGAAAATCTTCTTGTTGAGAGTGTGGTGGAGAGTGTGGATTTGATTGGATGATAAGGGATGCCCTCTCTCAGCCTTGCAGGACCACTTTTATACTACAACCTTGCTAGAGTCGGCCATGAGATCGTGGCACAGCTGTCACAACCGTCTGGCAAAAACTACGGTCCATTTCCACGGCCGTGGAAGTGCCAGTGACCGTGGTTTTGGTGCCTCATCTTACTTTGGATCATTGAGTCACGATTTGGTGCATGACTTGCACCAACAAGGTCCCATGGGTCTTCCTTAGCCTCTAGCTTGCATCCCTATGAGTCCGAGGGTGTTTCATCTTGATGAACGATCCTCAAACGTATCGATTAAGCTCCTAAATCTCCTTAAATACCTACAAAGCAATGCAAAAGTCCGTGTAGACGTCTATCTCGACAAAATACGTGAATTGAGTGCAAACGTCGTGAACTAGTGCTAAACCATGCATGAATGAGTGAAAAATCTATCTAAATGAAAACCTAAACCTAAGTCATAAATCGTGTTATCAAAAATACCCCATACTTAAGGTTTGCTCGTCTCCGAGCAAGTCCCAACTATAGACTAAGAGATGACATGATTTATGCATGCAGAAAAACGACAAAATATTTTTGGAGTTGTGCTTCTAATATTGGATCACCTTCATAGTCATGTTTAATGGCAATGGACAAGCAATCATGTATCAAATAAATGAAGGCACGGAAAGACAATTGTACTTAACTCGAAAGCATGCATGAAATGTAAAAATGAAGAAGTCAAGATAATCAAGAGCATATCCAATCTAGATTACTAAGTCTTACACACATGCAAATAGGTCACAAGGGTTTGTGAGATAAAAGGCCAAGAAACGTTGTGATTAGGTGGGGATTTTTCTAGGCTATGTGATGCTAATCCGGGAATGGAACTAACTCCACAATTTTGTCTTTGATCAACTTCCCACAAGTGTATATTTTCTCCATCTTTTCTTTCTTTTCTTTTTCTTTCACTTAGTTTTGAGACAATGGCATTGGTGTACAAAAGCCGAAACCTTGGTGATTAGCGTCCTCGGGTTTTTTCTATTTTTCGAGGTGCATCCACACCGGGCACACATACCAAAGCTCGTTAGGACTATTGGTTTATTTGACTTTGGCAAGGCACAAACACCCGATTATGTGAATGGTGCCGAGTTACTCGTCATTTAAACCAACGTCCCCAAACCTATATTTTTGTCTACACTTTCACAACCAATTCAGTATTTCATTCATAACATTCTTTCATCAACATCTTCATCCCACACTTGCTTTTCACACACTCAACACACTAACATGCTCCTATTTCCCGGATAGGTCAAAAGAGGTCAAATTTATATCAATTGAGGTGCTCAAACATCATGATCAAGATGAGAAGTAGAGAAAGATGAAATTCCTAGATGATGTGCAAGAACTAGCATGTAATTTCGACTTTCAATACTCCATCCAATCAAGACAAACATCATGATTACACTTCATTCATGGGATTCAAAACAAGTACTTCAAGTCCACATATGCATTTCATCAATTTAACACATAAGGCCATCCATAGCCAATCTACACAACAATTTCATCATAAGGGTCATTCCCAAGTTTAGAAGCACTAAAAAATTTTAAATTTTCTGATTTTTTGGATTTTTCGAAATATCTATGTACAATGCAAGGCATGATAAAGCATGTGACAATATTAAACTATCCTAGATGCTAGTCATGTAAAGGATCATGCAAACCCCACCCCATACTTAGAAACACATTGTCCCCAATGTGGCATTCAAGTAAAGAAGAGTGAAAGAGGGTTCTCACAATGTAAAAAATGGTTTGCTTCGGTATTTGGGATTACTCAAGTGGATTGATGGTGGATGATTCTATCAACGATGATAGAGAGCTCTAAGTGTTCATCATGGCGTCGAGACCCGCGCTAGGCATCGCTAGCCGTCCAAGTTCCGCGTCCGCTCCACCCATAATTGATGAGGGGTTCATCATCATCAATCACATGCCATGCAAGACTTCTATGCTACCAAGACTCTAGCACACACACAAAACACACCAAACACAAAAAAAACAGAAAAATCAAAAGCAAAAACAAAAACGAAAAGGGAAAGATGTTACCAATGGGTTGCCTCCCATCAAGCGCTTCTTTAAGGTCATTAGCTTGACCAAACTCGGGGGCGTCTACTCAAGGTGAAGTGGGGCAATCATATCCACCGGAGCTCCCGGGATATACTTCTTCAACCGGTGCCCATTCACCTTAAAATTTCCACAATGCTCCCCTCCTATCTCAACCGCTCCATGGGGAAAGATCTTCTTCACCACATAGGGACCGGTCCACCTTGACTTTAGCTTTCCGGGGAAGAGCCGCAGCCTTGAATTGAAGAGAAGGACAAGGTCGCCTTCACTCAACTCCTTAGGGATGAGGCGCTTATCATGCCAACGTTTGGTCCTCTCCTTGTAGATCCAGGCATTTTCATAGGCATCCAACCGGATCTCCTCAAGAGCATTCATATCAAGCAACCTCTTCTCTCCGGCCTCCTTGAGGTCAAAATTTAGCCACTTAATGGCCCAATAAGCTCTATGCTCCATCTCTACCGGAAGGTGGCAAGACTTGCCATAGACTAGCTTGTAAGGGGTGGTGCCAATTGGTGTCTTGAAAGCGGTTCTATATGCCCACAAGGCATCATCGAGCTTCATAGCCCAATCCTTTCTCGTCCTAGAGACCGTCTGCTCAAGAATTCCTTGATCTCCCGGTTGGAGATCTCCACTTGGCCACTAGTTTGGGGATGGTAAGGTATTGCCACCTTGTGAGTCACCCCATACTTAGCCAAAAGTGCTCCAAAGTTCCTATTAGTGAAGTGCTTCCCTCCATAACTTATGATCACCCTTGTTGTTCCAAACCTAGGAAAGATCACTTGGTTGAAGAACCGCACCACCACTTTGGCATCATTTGTGGGAGAGGCGATTGCCTCCACCCATCTCGAAACATACTCTACCGCCAATAGGATGTAGAGGTTGCCACATGAAGAAGGGAATGGTCCCATGAAGTCCACACCCCACACATCAAATATCTCTACCTCTTGTATGTTGTTCAAGGGCATCTAATTCCTCCTTGAGATGTTGCCCGTCCTTTGGCAAGCATCACAAGCTACCACGAAGTTTTGCACATCCTTGAACAAACTTGGCCAAAAGAAGCCTGATTGCAACACCTTCGCACATGTCTTGTGTGAGCTAGCATGCCCTCCACATGGCAAGGAATGACAATGGCGGATTACACTCTCCACCTCATCCTCTGGTATGCATCTTCTGAAGACTCCATCCGGCCCTCTCTTGAACAAAATTGGTTCACTCCAATAGTAGTGCCTCACATCTTTGAAGAACTTCTTCCTTTGGGCATATGACAAACCGGGAGGCACCTCCTCACATACAAGATAGTTCACAATGTCGGCATACCATGGCTCACTTCCTCTAGACACTTGGAACAAGCATTCCTCCACCATTTGCAATTGCTCATCCCGGAATGAGTCATCAATCGGGATGTCATATCTTTCAAACTCTAACGTGGGAGTCTACTAAGGTGATCCGCCACAGAATTCTCGGACCCCTTCTTGTCCCGGATTTCCAAATCAAATTCTTGGAGAAGAAGGATCCACCGAATCAACCGAGGCTTGGCATCCTTCTTGGTAAGTAGATAACGGATCGCAGCATGATCCGTATACACTATAACCTTCGCTCCAACAAGATATGAGCGGAACTTCTCAAATGCATACACAACTGCTAGCAACTCTTTCTCGGTTGTAGCATAATTGAGTTGGGCATCATCTAGCGTCTTGCTAGCATAATAAATGGCATGTGTGCGCCCATCTTTCCTTTGCCCCAAAACAGCCCCAACGGATACATCACTTGCATCACACATGATCTCAAACGGTAAACTCCAATCTGGAGGTTGCATGATAGGTGCGGAGATCAGAGCGTTCTTCAACCTACAAAAAGCCTCAAGGCAATCCTTGGAGAAAACAAACTCGACAGTCACGCTAAGATCGTGTGATGTGCACGCAATAAGCTTTAAATTTATACTCGTTATATTTATCCTAACTCCTAGCGAACCCGCAGTGTACGGGACGTTTGTAGTAGGGATAGTATTCCGAGGTCGAACACAAAGACTAAGGTGAAATGGAGTCAAACAACGATCAAAGATAGTGTGAATCTAGACTAAGATAAGATGAGAAACAAAGAAAATGGAAAAACACAATGTTTTTGTTGGTTTTTGTGGTGATCAAACAAAGATCACAAGTCAAGCAAGATAATAAAACAACTAACAACTCAAGCTAGCAAACAAACAAGTAACACAAAGCACAAGTATATGATCAAGAGAGAAAAGTAGATTCTAGAGGTCAAGATTTCCGGTTATGGCATCGGACTCAAGGTTCTAAGGATTCTAAGGACAAGCTGCGGTGTTGGGGAAAGAATGTTTCACTAATGGAAGCAATTACCGGGCAGGTCTCTCACTTCACTAATCCCGCACCAAACTCCTATTACCGGGTAGGTCTCAAGGGGGTTAGAGTAAGGAATTCCAAACAAACTAGATACTACTTAAGGGTAACCCTCTCCTTACTGGGTAAGTCTCGGAATAGGGAAATCTCAAGCAATAATCCTAGCACACTCGATCCAATAGCGGCTTATGAGGCTCACTACTACCTAGAATTCATCTTCTAAGGTATCTAAGATCGGAAATCATCGGGTAGATCTCTTCCCTCACTTAGGTTGATAGCATTAGGTGATCCTAAGCTAAATTAGGCTTAATAAACACTAGGATTTAACAACTTAACACCCCAATCATACAGATTCATCATTTAAAGAGCAACAGGAGAATAAATCGGGCTGTTCTACAACTAAATCGGCCGATCTGGTCATGAACAGGGCGATTTTTCTCACTGGTTTGGGTTTCGTGCATACAAATCATCCAAAACTAACATATAAGTCCATTCTATCATCACCCTAGCCATAACCATCAATCCATCACTCCAGAATCACAATAAACTAGCCAATAATATGCATATCAAGATCCAAAATCATCATACAAGCATACATGGTGTTCATAGATGGATAATGAAAGATAAGCAAGTAAAATCGATAAATCTCAACTGAATCCAAGTTGTAGCAAGACTTACAAACTCTTAAATGAAGATTCAAAACGTTCCTAACAATCCTTGCATTAGTTCTTCAATCCAAGATTACAAAAATCACTCAAAAGTCACTCAAAACCTCACTATCACTCCTAGAATGGTGTTCTTCTTCTTCCTTCAATCTTTAGAGCTTTTCTTCTCCTTCAATCTTCACCTCCAATAGATGAGCTGTGAATGAGAGTGTGGGAGAGGAGAGATGCTCAGCAACAACCTGCAGGACCACTTATATTCTCCACCAAGAGCAAGGCCGGACAAGAGATCGTGGGACACGTGGCTTAAGCTGTCAAAGGCCCAAAAATCGACCCAGAGGAATAAATCGGCCGATTTATCTACTAGTTGGTCCGATTTTCTTGTGCAGAAACATGCTATGATCGTCTAGCCATGAGTTGATCCATTGCTTGCACCAATAGTGGTCTTTGTGTCCTTTGTTGCTCCAATTATGCTCCTCCTTAGCTTTGGATGTGTACCACCATGAGGCTTGGCCCTCGAATGTATCGGTTAATGTCCAAAAGACCCCCGAAATACCTACAAAGCAACGCACAAGTCCGTGTAGACGTCTATCTCGACAAAATACGTGAATTGAGTGCAAACGTCGTGAATTAGTGCTAAACCATGCATGAATGAGTGAGAAATCTATCTAAATGATTACCTAAACCTAAGTCATAAATCGTGTTATCAAAAATACCCCATACTTAAGGTTTGCTCGTCTCCGAGCAAATTCCCAACTATAGACTAAGAGATGACATGATTTATGTATGCAGAAAAATGGCAAAATCTTTTTGGAGTTGTGCTTCTAATATTGGATCACCTTCATAGTCATGTTTCATGGCAATGGACAAGCAATTATGTATCAAATAAATGAAAGCATGGAAAGACAATTACACTTAACTTGATAGCATGCAATGAAATGTAAAGATGAAGAAGTCAAGATGATCATGAGCATATCCAATCTAAATCACTTAGTCTTACACACATGCAAGTAGGTCATAAGGACTTTGTGAAATAGAAGGCCAAGAAACGTTGTGATTAGGCGGGAATTTTCTAGGCTATGTGATGCTAATCCGGGAAAGGATCTAAACAACCACAACTTCACATTTCTTTTCCACTTCCCTCAAGTGTATATTTTTCTTCATTTTCTTTTCTTTCTTTCTTTTATTTTTGAGACAATGGCATTGGTGTACAAAAGCCGAAACCTTGGTGATTAGCCATCCTCGTGCTTTTTCTATTTTTCAAGGTGCATCCACACCGGGCACACATACCAAAGCTCGTTAGGACAATTGGTTTATTTGACTTTGGCAAGGTACCAACACCCGATTATATGAAGTGTACCGAGTTACTTGTCATTTAAACTAACGTCCCCAAACCTATGTTTTTGTCTACACTTTCACAACAAATTCAGCATTCTTATTCATAACATTCTTTCATCAACATCTTCACCCCACACTTGCTTTTCACACACATCAACACACTATCATGCTCCTATTCCCGAATGGGTCAAAAGAGGTTAAATTTATCATCAATTGAGGTGCTCAAACAACATGATCAAGATGGGAAGTAGAGAAAGATGAATTGCCTCATTCATTCCTAGATGGTGTGCAAGAACTAGCATGCAATTTCGATTTTCAATACTCAATTCAATCAAGGCAAACATTCATGATCACAAATCATTCATGGGATTCAAGATAAGTACTTCAAGTCCACATATGCATTCATCTATTCAAAACATAAGGCCATCCATAGCCAATCCACAAGACAAGATTCATCATAAGGGTCATTCCCAAGCTTTAGAAGCATTAAAAATTTTAAAAATTTTAAAAATTTTCTGATTTTTTGATTTTCCGAAACATGTATGTACAATGCAAGACATAATGAAACATGTGACAAAATTAAACTATCCTAGATGCTAATCATGCAAGTGATCATGAAAACCCCACCCCATACTTAGAAACACATTGTCCCTAATGTGGAAACTAAATAAAGAAGTGAAAGAGAGTCCTCACAATGTAAAATTGGTGATGCTTTGGTATTTCGGTTCACATTGGATGATGATGGTGGATGATCGATCAAGGATGGTAGAGAGCTCTTGATGTTCATTATGGCGTCGAAACCCGCGCTTGGCACCGCAAGCCGTCCAAGTTCCACGTCCGCTCCACCCATGCTTGATTTGAGATCATCACTTTCCTTTATACAGAGGAAAAATCGGCCAAACAACCCAGGAAAATCGGCCGATTTTGTGCATGAACAATCCGATTTCCTGGGTGCTTTCTTCCTTGTCCATGTGCTCGGATCTTGCACCTTCAGCCATTCCATGAGGTTCTCACATGACCTCCAACATCTCGTCACACACGACAATCAACAAGATCTAGCACCCAAAAACACAAAAGAAAAACAAAGCACACCAAGAGTAAGATCAAGAAAAAGCAAGAAAAAGAAAGGGAAAAATATGTACCAATGGGTTGCCTCCCATTAAGCGCTTCTTTAAGGTCATTAGCTTGACCAAATTCAGGAGCGTTTCAATCAAGGTGTAGCGGGGCAATCACTTCCACCGGGGCTTCCGGGATGTACTTCTTCAATCGATGCCCATTCACCTTGAAGTTACCACAATGATCTCCTCCTATCTCCACCGCTCCATGAGGAAAGACCTTCTTCACAACATATGGCCCGGTCCATCTTGATTTGAGCTTTCCGGGGAAGAGCCGCAGCCTTGAGTTGAAGAGAAGGACAAGGTCGCCTTCACTCAACTCCTTCGGGATGAGGCGCTTGTCATGCCATCGTTTAGTCCTCTCCTTGTAGATCCGGGCATTCTCATAAGCATCCAACCGGATCTCCTCAAGGGCGTTTATATCAAGCAACCTCTTCTCTCCCGCCTCCTTGAGATCAAAATTTAGCCACTTAATGGCCCAATAAGCTCTATGCTCCATCTCTACCGGAAGGTGGCAAGACTTGCCATAGACTAACTTGTACGGAGTGGTGCCAATTGGTGTCTTGAAAGCGGTCCTATAAGCCTACAAAGCATCATTGAGCTTCATAGCCCAATCCTTTCTAGTTCTAGATACCGTCTTCTCAAGAATGGCTTTTATCTCCCGGTTGGAGATCTCCACTTGGCCACTAGTTTGGGGGTGGTAAGGTGTTGCCACTTTATGAGTCACCCCATACTTAGCCAAAAGTGCCCCAAAGTTCCTATTGGTGAAGTGCTTCCCTCCATCACTTATGATCACCCTTGGTGTTCCAAACCTAGGGAAGATCACTCGGTTGAAGAACCGCACCACCACCTTGGCATCATTTGTGGGAGAGGCGATTGCCTCCACCCATCTTGAAACATAGTCAACCGCCAATAGGATGTAGAGGTTGCCACATGAAGAAGGGAATGGTCCCATGAAGTCCACACCCCACACATCAAAAATCTCCACCTCTTGTATGTTGTTCAAGGGCATCTCATTCCTCCTTGAGATGTTGCCCGTCCTTTGGCAAGCATCACAAGCTACCACAAAGCTTTGCACATCCCTGAACAAGCTTGGCCAAAAGAAGCCCGATTGTAACACCTTAGCACATGTCTTGTGTGAGCTAGCATGCCCTCCACATGGCAAGGAATGACAATGGCGGATCACACTCTCTACCTCATCCTCCGGTATGCATCTTCTAAACATTCCATCTGGCCCTCTTTTGAACAAAAGTGGCTCACTCCAATAGTAGTGCCTCACATCTTTGAATAACTTCTTCCTTTGGGCATATGTTAATCCGGGAGGCACTTCCTCACACACTAAGTAGTTCACAATGTCGGCATACCATGGCTCACTTCCTCTAGACACTTGGAACAAGTACTTCTCCACCATTTGCAATTGCTCATCCCGGAATGAGTCATCAATCGGGATGTCATCTCTCTCAATCTCTAAAGGAGGTAGTCTACTAAGGTGATCCGCCACGGAGTTCTCGGATCCCTTCTTATCCCGGATTTCCAAATCAAACTCTTGAAGAAGAAGGATCCACCGAATCAACCTAGGTTTGGCATCCTTCTTTGTAAGGAGGTAACGGATCGCAGCATGATCCGTATAGACAATGACCTTCTCTCCAACAAGGTATGACCGAAACTTCTCAAAGGCATACACTACCGCTAGCAACTCTTTCTCCGTTGTGGCATAGTTAAGTTGGGCATCATCTAGCGTCTCGCTAGCATAATAAATGGCATGGGTGCGCCCATCTTTCCTTTGCCCCAAAACAGCCCCAACGGCCACATCGCTTGCATCACACATGATCTCAAATGGTAGGCTCCAATCCGGAGGTTGCATGATAGGTGCGGAGATCAAAGCGTTCTTCAACCTACAAAAAGCCTCAAGGCAATCTTTGGAGAAAACAAATTCAACATCCTTCATTAGTAGGTTAGTAAGAGGCTTAGAAATTTTAAAGAAGTCTTGAATAAACCTCCGGTAAAAACCGGCATGCCCTAAGAAACTCCTTACCCCTTTCACCGAGGTAGGTGGTGGCAACTTCTCTATAGTTTCAATCTTGGCCCTATCAACCTCAATGCCACGGTTAGACACCAAGTGTCCTAACACAATACCTTCACTTACCATGAAGTGGCATTTTTCCCAATTCAAGACAAGATTTGTCTCCTCACATCTTTGCAATACTAATGACAAGTTAGCCAAGTGTTAACATGAAATATTGTGATATTTTAGGCACGTTTTCTAAACGTATTTGATTCATATCGATAGTCTTTGATTGAACTTTGTGCATATGTGAGCTAGTATTACCTATATTGTCGATATGGATGTCTACACTAGTTCTATGTTGATTTTAGGTGATTTGGAGCTATTTCCAAACGGAATCGAGCAAAAGAGAAGTTGATCGAGTGAGTCCATAGATTGAGGACATTCTTAGGAAGCAAATTGGAGTCTTAGCTTGAGGAATGCACGAGGTTAGGGAAGAATCACGTTCTTGCCCTAAATTACGCCCTAAAATACGACCGTATCACGTTCCACGTTCAATTCCACGACCGTGGATTTGGAGTCAGAAATTGATGTTCATTCCAGAGGATACTACGGCCGTGGAATATATGGTGCAAACCGTATTTGTTTCCACGCCCTAAAATTACGGTCGTGGAACACTTCCACGACCGTGATCTTGGCGAATCTTTTCGCCACACTTTGAAGCCACGATCTTTTGAAGATTGGGCCGGGCCGACATTTTGCCCTACATTATAAAAAGACGGGAGAAAGGAGATTCCGTCATGCCTGCTTACAATCATCGCATACCACATACATCTCCGCTTAGCAACGCAAAACCCTCGTGGAAGAGCATTGGGAGATCTCGTTGGAGATCAAGGTTCGTGCTTGGAATTGCCCTAATCTCGCACTTGGTGGAGATTATTGCTGGGATTTCCATACTTCCCGGATTGGCGGAAGATCGAAGCTTTTGGAAGATATTACTAGAAGATCTCTCTTCTTGTTTAGGTTTGATTTGGGAAACGGATTGACATCCCGTTTTTCCCTTCTTTCCTAAAGTTGTGATTGTTTACTTTAGTTTGAATCCTTTGATAATACCTGTTCTTGATTGTGACTTTGAGATTGTTTTGAAGGTTATTGAAAGTTCTTGAAAGTTTCCATCTTTCTATCTTTTAAATTCTTGAATTAATATCAACATGACTATTATTGGCTAAAAACCCTTAACAATTCTAAGGTGAAGGGTTGATAGTTGTGGCTTAGATGATGATAGATCGATCGCAAACAGATTAGACCCTGAGAGTTAGAGAGAATCGCCGATAGACTATAAATTACGGCCTGTTCTTGAGTCCACGGCCGTGGAACACCAAGAACTAACCGTAATTTCCCCTAAATCTACGAACTTGCTTTTACTTTAATCCAAAGTTAAAGATTTGCTTTGATTTAGTTTAGACTTGTCTTTTCTAGATGGTAGTGAAGCCTCAACAACCTCTACCTCGATTGTGAGTGTCACAACTTCAATCGGTTAAGTTAGTCTTGATCTTTGGGTTATAAGTTTGGGTATTTGACACTAATTCTCGCCTTTAGAATCTTTCTATATTGAGCCTCAACAACCTGTATAGAGGGTGCCTTGTAGGTGAGCTACATAAGGTTTTTGGAACTTCACCGTACGATTACCTTACTTTAGTATACCTTTGCATATCTCAACTCTGTCTTTATATCATTAAGTATATCTTGAATCGATTGCCACAGCTGGATACTTGGATCTTTAGGATTGTTGTTTTGCCCAATATTTGCAAAACTCTCATATTTATCTGAAATCGAATTTGTTCCCACCCAAATCCCTGTGTTCGATACTCTGGAATTCTTGCTTAGCTACGTCGATCCGTACACTGCGGGTTCGCTGCTTGATTCTAGTTTTATAAATTTAAAGCTTATTTGCACACACCTTTAGGGGCGAACACCAAGCAATTATCAAAGGAAGAACCATAAACAGAGAAGTCATCCATGAACACTTCCATGATATTTTCAATGTATTCCGAAAAGATAGCCATCATACACCTTTGGAAGGTGGCGGGTGCATTACACAACCCAAATGGCATCCTCCTATATGCAAAAGTACCCCATGGACATGTAAAAGTTGTTTTCTCTTGGTCATCGGGGTGGATAGGGATTTGGAAGAATCCGCTATAACCATCTAAGTAGCAAAAATGAGAGTGTTGAGCTAACCTTTCTAGCATTTGGTCAATAAAGGGAAGGGGAAAGTGATCTTTCCTAGAGGACATGTTCAACTTCCTATAATCAATGCACATCCTCCATCCCGTAACCGTCCTAGTTGGGATTAGTTCATTGCTCTCATTAGTCACCACGGTCATCCCACCCTTCTTAGGAACTACATGAACGGGACTAACCCACTTACTATCCGAGATAGGGTAGATAATCCCTGCATCTAGCAACTTAATGATTTCCTTTTTGACTACCTCTTTCATTATGGGATTCAATCTTCTTTGATGTTCAATAGAGGGTTTATGGTTATCTTCCATCATTATCCTATGCATGCACAAAGAGGGTTTAATGCCAACAAGATCATCTATGGTGTATCCTATTGCCTTTCTATGCAGTTTCAATTCATTCAACAATCTATTAAGCTCATCATCATTCAAAGATGCATTCACAATCACCGGATAAGTAGAATTTGAACCAAGGAAAGCATACTTTAAATGAGAAGGAAGAGGTTTAAGATCAAGTTGAGGAGGACCTTTTTCGGTTGGAGACGATCCATACAATGTAGGTTGAGATGATTGCAAAGCCATGGAAGCCTCCTTGAAGTCCCTTGATGATTGCTCACATTCAAGTGGTTGATGCTGAAAAGACTCAGGAAAATCGACCCAGGAGGAAAAATCGGACGATTTTTCTGGCAGTGGGTCGATCTGAGTTTCTGTTTTTGCAAAACTGGCTGAAATTTCAGCACAAGGACAAAAATCGGCCGATTTCTGCCCTCCAGTCCGATTTTTCTGTCTGTTTTCCTCTTCTTCTAGCACTTCAAATCCAACACTTGGTAGCTCGTCCAATGCATTCAAGGCCTTGATTACTTCATTGCTACTCTCCTCAACTCCTTCCTCCATCAAGCTTGAGCTAAGAACCCTCTCAAGTGGATCCTTGAGCAAGATTGAGCTCACAACCTCTCTAGACTCCTCTTCTTCAACTATGTTGAATACAACTTCATTAAGGGTTGGCCCTTTCATCATTGTAGACAGCTTGAACTTGATGTTCTCTTCTCCAATGTTGAAGGAGAGAGTCCCATTCTTGCAATCTACTAAACACCCGGAAGTAGCTAGGAAAGGTCTTCCCAAGATGATAGGAACCGGATAGTCCGCCGGGATGTCCAAAACAACGAAGTCTATGGGCACATAGAACTTCCCTAATTGCACCGGAATGTCTTCCAAGATTCCAACCGGATGAGTGATCGAGCGGTCCGCCATGTAAAGGGTCATCTTGACCGGCTTTGGCTCTCCTAGCCCAACCTTGTTGCAAAGTGCAAGCGGAATGATGCTCACACTTGCCCCAAGATCACATAGGGCGTCATACTTCACTTCTCCTACTCCGATTGGCACACAAAATGATCCCGGATCCCTTAGCTTAGGAGGCATCTCCTCCTTCATCGTTTGAATCAACTCCGAGGATCTCTTTGTCATCCTTATCTCCCCATACTCGTCCAACTTCCTTTTGTTGGAGAGTATTTCCTTCAAGAACTTGCCATATGCCGGCATACCTAAGATAGCATCCATGAACGGAATGTTAATATGCAATTTAGACATTAGTTCGAGGAACTTACCAAAGTGATTGTCCAAGCGAGCTCTTGCTCGTGATTGTATGGAGGTGGTGCCACATATGTCGGCTCAACATCCTTGCTCTTTCCTCCATCTTCTTGCAATATCTCTTCTTCTATCACCACTTGTTTTCCCTTAGCATTCTCCTTGGGCAAGGGGTCCTTCATGCTCAACCCACTCCTTGTTGTAATAGCTAACACTTGGCCTCTTGGGTTTTCTTCGGTTCTTCCGGGAAGCTTTCCCGGATCTCTATGTGCTTCACCCGCCTTTTGGAACACTTGTGCTTCCAAAACCTTTTGAGCTTTAGAAATTGAAGTCACCGTGCTCTCAAGACCACTCAACCTTCCAAGCAATTGCTCAAACATCATTTCGGTCCTATCTTTTGGAGGTTGAGTAAATCCGGGTGGAGATTCTTGTGAAGCTTTTGGTGGTGGAGTTGTGCTTGTGGAAGCGGGAGGGTTCAAGGATCCATCCGGGTTAGAATAGGAAAACCCGGGGTGGTTATGGTTGGGCCGGTAATTGTTGAATTGCCGGTTGTTGTTGAAGTTCCTTGGGCCTTGGTAGTTGTTGTAGTTGCCCCTTCCCATATAGTTCACATCCTCCTCCTTGGAAGATAAGTTAGCTTGTGGAAGCACTTGAGGAGTTGCTTGGTTCTTCAAAGTTGTAGCACACAAATCCCTCAAGGACTTTAGCTTGTTGTTGATGGCATCAAACTTGAAATTGCTCATGGTGACCTCACTCACCTCATATGCTCCCGCCTTTCTCCCTTCACTCTTCCTATGGGAGTATTTCTCAATCACTAGAGCTTGCTTCTCCACAAACTCCCAAGCATCATCTACATTCTTCTCCATGAAAGTCCCACCGGAAAGAGATTGGAGCTTGAATTGGCTATCTTCATCAAGTCCTTTGAAGTAGATCTCCAATAGGTCAATTTTCGGTATGCCATGGTGCGGACAATCTAGGAGAAGATCTTTAAATCTCTCCCAAGACTTGAACAAACTCTCTCTATCTTTCATCACGAAGGCATTGATCTTCCCTCTTTATTTGGTAGTCTTGGAAGGTGGGAAGAACTTAGTCAAAAACTCGGTTGTCATCTCCTCCCAAGTACTCACTCGCCCTTGTGGAATGGATTGATACCAAGCCAAGGCTTTATCCTTAGGAGAGAAGGAGAAAGCCCTAAGCTTATGGTTGTTGCTCTCCAATCTTGGCGGTCTAAGAGTCTCCATCAAAATCTCGTAATTCATCAAGTATTGATGAGGAGACTCTCCTTCCATCCCTCCAAATTGATTATGCCGGATCATTTGTAGAACTTGAGGGCGGAGCTCATAGTTGTGGGTTGCGGGATCTCCTAAGTTCACACCCGGAAGGTGTGCTCTTTGTGCCGGATCCATACGTCTCCCTAGTGTTTGTGGCTCTTCAATAGCAATGGGGACAACCCTAACATTCGCCGCCGGCTGCGGTTGTGGTGGAGGAGGTGGAGGTTGTTGACGATTAAGCTCCCCTTGTACAAGGGCTTGCCTAATCTCATCAATCTCCCTCCTAGTTGCTTCTTGCCTCTCATTGGCAAGTCTCCTTTCTTCCTCTAAAAGCTCATCTCTTAGCCTTATTTGCTCTAAGGCTTCATCCAATTCAGCTTGGAGATCTCTTCCGGCCATCTCTTTTCCCTTTTTGATGCTCTTGGATCTAGATCTAAGGGTTTTCTCCGGTTCGGGATCGAATGGAGCTACATCCTTGCCACGAGATCTTCGCATACACCTAAAGAGTGAGAGATGTCCTGAAAAGCAAAGACACACACCAAAGAGAGATCAAAAGCAACAAGAAAGATCTACACTATAAACAATCATAAAATGACTCAATCTAGACCTAGTCCCCGGCAACGGCGCCAAAAACTTGTTATGCTAAGATCGTGTGATGTGCACGCAATAAGCTTTAAATTTATACTCGTTATCTTTATCCTAACTCCTAGCAAACCCGCAGTGTACGGGACGTTTGTAGTAGGGATAGTATTCCGAGGTCGAACACAAAGACTAAAGTGAAATCGAGTCAAACAACGATCAAAGATAGTGTGAATCTAGACTAAGATAAGATGAGAAACAAAGAAAATGGAAAAACACAATGTTTTTGTTGGTTTTTGTGGTGATCAAACAAAGATCACAAGTCAAGCAAGATAATAAAACAACTAACAACTCAAGCTAGCAAACGAACAAGTAACACAAAGCACAAGTATATGATCAAGAGAGAAAAGTAGATTCTAGAGGTCAAGATTTTCGGTTATGGCATCGGACTCAAGGTTCTAAGGATTCTAAGGACAAGCTGCGGTGTTGGGGAAAGAATGTTTCACTAATGGAAGCAATTACCGGGTAGGTCTCTCACTTCACTAATCCCGCACCAAACTCCTATTACCGGGTAGGTCTCAAGGGGGTTAGAGTAAGGAATTCCACACAAACTAGATACTACTTAAGGGTAACCCTCTCGTTACCGGGTAAGTCTCGGAATAGGGAAATCTCAAGCAATAATCCTAGCACACTCGATCCAATAGCGGCTTATGAGGCTCACTACTACCTAGAATTCATCTTCTAAGGTATCTAAGATCGGAAATCATCGGGTAGATCTCTTCCCTCACTTAGGTTGATAGCATTAGGTGATCCTAAGCTAAATTAGGCTTAATAAACACTAGGATTTAACAACTTAACACCCCAATCATACAGATTCATCATTTAAAGAGCAACAGGAGAATTAATCGGGCTGTTCTACAACTAAATCGGCCGATCTGGTCATGAACAGGGCGATTTTTCTCACTGGTTTGGGTTTCGTGCATACAAATCATCCAAAACTAACATATAAGTCCATTCTATCATCACCCTAGCCATAACCATCAATCCATCACTCCAGAATCACAATAAACTAGCCAATAATATGCATATCAAGATCCAAAATCATCATACAAGCATACATGGTGTTCATAGATGGATAATGAAAGATAAGCAAGTAAAATCGATAAATCTCAACTGAATCCAAGTTGTAGCAAGACTTACAAACTCTTAAATGAAGATTCAAAACGTTCCTAACAATCCTTGCAATAGTTCTTCAATCCAAGATTACAAAAATCACTCAAAAGTCACTCAAAACCTCACTATCACTCCTAGAATGGTGTTCTTCTTCTTCCTTCAATCTTTAGAGCTTTTCTTCTCCTTCAATCTTCACCTCCAATGGATGAGCTGTGAATGAGAGTGTGGGAGAGGAGAGATGCTCAGCAACAACCTGCAGGACCACTTATATTCTCCACAAAAAGCAAGGCCGGACAAGAGATCGTGGGACACGTGGCTTAAGCTGTCAAAGGCCCAAAAATCGACCCAGAGGAATAAATCGGCCGATTTATCTGCTAGTTGGTCCGATTTTCTTGTGCAGAAACATGCTATGATCGTCTAGCCATGAGTTGATCCATTGCTTGCACCAATAGTGGTCTTTGTGTCCTTTGTTGCTCCAATTATGCTCCTCCTTAGCTTTGGATGTCTACCACCATGAGGCTTGGCCCTCGAATGTATCGGTTAATGTCCAAAAGACCCCCGAAATACCTACAAAGCAACGCACAAGTCCGTGTAGACGTCTATCTCGACAAAATATGTGAATTGAGTGCAAACGTCGTGAATTAGTGCTAAACCATGCATGAATGAGTGAGAAATCTATCCAAATGATTACCTAAACCTAAGTCATAAATCGTGTTATCATCGACATCTTTCATTAGTATGTTAGTAAGAGGCTTAGAAATTTTAGAGAAATCTTTAATAAACCTCCGGTAAAAACCGGCATGCCCTAGGAAACTCCTTACCCCTTTCACCGAGGTAGGTGGTGGCAACTTCTCTATCATTTCAATCTTGGCCCTATCAACCTCAATGCCACGGTTGGACACCAAGTGTCCCAACACAATACCTTCACTTACCATAAAGTGGCATTTTTCCCAATTCAAGACAAGGTTTGTCTCCTCACATCTCTTAAGCACTAGCGACAAGTTAGCTAAGCAATCATCAAAGGAAGAACCATAAACAGAAAAGTCATCCATAAACACTTCCATGATATTCTCAATGTACTCAGAAAATATAGCGATCATACACCTTTGGAAGGTGGCGGGTGCATTACACAACCCAAATGGCATTCTCCTATATGCAAAAGTTCCCCATGGACATGTAAATGTGGTTTTCTCTTGGTCATCGGGGTGGATAGGGATTTGGAAGAATCCACTATAGCCATCTAAATAGCAAAAGTGAGAATGTTGAGCTAACCTTTCTAGCATTTGGTCAATGAAAGGGAGGGGGAAGTGATCTTTCCTAGAGGCCATGTTCAATTTCCTATAGTCAATACACATCCTCCATCTTGTAACCGTCCTAGTTGGGATTAGTTCATTGTTCTCATTAGTCACTACGGTCATCCCACCCTTCCTAGGAACTACATGAACGGGACTAACCCATTTACTATCCGAAATAGGGTAGATGATTCCCGCATCTAGCAACTTAATGATTTCTTTCTTGACTACCTCTTTCAGTATAGGATTCAATCTTCTTTGATATTCAATAGAGGGTTTATGGTTATCTTCCATCAATATCTTATGCATGCACAAAGAAGGTTTTATGCCAACTAAATCATCAATAGTATAGCCAATGGCTTTCCTATGCAATCTTAGCTCATGCAACAACTTAGCAAGTTCATCATCATTTAAGCATGCATTCACAATCACCGGATATGTAGAATTATCACCAAGAAAAGCATACTTCAAATGAGAGGGGAGGGGTTTGAGTTCAAGTTTAGGAGGACCTTTATCGAGTGGAGACGATCCAAATAACGTTGGTTGAGATGAATCCAAAGAAAATGAAGGCTCTCCAAGGCTCCTTAAAGCTTGATCATCAACAAGGGCTACTTCTGGGGAAACCACGGGCAACTCCACGGATCCTGGCACATCCACGGCCGTGGACCTTGCAAAGCTTGCTCTTCGGAGCATTCCAGAGAGTTCCACGGCCGTGGAACTCCCTCCACGACCGTGGTTCCTACATGTACTTAGCATGCTCTCGTGAACTTCAAATTCAGCTCTTGTCTCCTTTTCTAATGCTTCCAAGGCCTTGATTTCTTCATTGCAAGCCTCCTCAACACCTTCCTCCATCAAACTCAAGCTAAGAACCTTCTCCAAGTGGTCCTTGATCAAGATCGAGCTAACAAATTCTCTAGACTCCTCTTGCTCGACAATGTTGAATAAATCTTCATCAAGGGTTGGCCCTTTCATCATTGTGGACAGCTTGAATTTGATATTCTCTTCTCCAATGTTGAAGGAGAGAATTCCATTCTTACAATCCACCAAGCATCCGGAAGTGGCTAGGAAAGGTCTCCCTAAGATGATGGGAACCGGATAGTCCGCCGGGATGTCCAAGACAACAAAATCAATCGGCACATAGAACTTCCCGAGTTGCACCGGTATGTCTTCCAATATCCCAACCGGGTGAGTGATAGAACGGTCCGCCATGTAGAGGGTCATCTTGACCGGTTTTGGCTCTCCTAGCCCAACCTTGTTGCAAAGTGCAAGCGGTATGATGCTTACACTTGCTCCAAGATCACAAAGGGCTTCATACTTCACTTCTCCCACTCCGATTGGCACACAAAAAGATCCCGGATCTCTTAGCTTAGGAGGCATCTCCTCCTTCATTGTTTGGATCAATTCCGAGGATCTTTTCGTCATTCTTACTTCTCCATACTCCTCCAACTTCCTTTTGTTGGAGAGTATTTCCTTCAAGAACTTGCCATATGCCGGCATTCCTAAAATAGCATCCATGAACGGAATGTTAATATGAAGTTTAGACATAAGTTCAAGGAATTTACCAAAGTGTTTGTCCAAGCGAGCTCTTGCTCGTGATTGAGGGAAATGTAGTGGGGGCTTGTATGGAGGTGGTGCCACATATGTCGGCTCAACATCCTTGCTCTTTCCTCCATCTTCTTGCAATATCTCTTCTTCTATCACCACTTGTTTTCCCTTAGCATTCTCCTTGGGCAAGGGGTCCTTCATACTCAACCCACTCCTTGTTGTAATAGCTAACACTTGGCCTCTTGGGTTGTCTTCGGTTCTTCCGGGAAGCTTTCCCGGATCTCTATGAGCTTCACCCGCCTTTTGGAACACTTGTGCTTCCAATACCTTTTGAGCTTTGGAAATAGAAGTCACCGTGCTCTCAAGACCAATCAACCTTCCAAGAAATTGTTCAAACATCATCTCAGTTCTATCCTTTGGAGGTTGAGTGAATCCGGGTGGAGGTTCTTGTGAAGCCTTTGGTGGTGGAGCTGCGCTTGTGGAAGCGGGAGGGTTCAAGGCTCCATCCGGGTTAGAATAGGAAAACCCGGGATGGTTGTGGTTAGGCCGGTAATTGTTGAATTGCCGGCTGTTGTTGAAGTTCCTTGGGCCTTGATAGTTGTTGTAGTTGCCCCTTCCCATGTAGTTCACATCTTCCTCCTTGGAAGACAAGTTTGCTTGCACTTGTACTTGAGGGGTTGCTTGGTTCTTCAAAGTTGTAGAACACAACTCCCTCAAAGACTTTAGCTCGTTGTTGATGGCGTCAAGCTTGAAATTGCTCATGGTGACTTCACTCACCTCATATGCTCCCGCCTTTCTCCCTTCACTCTTCCTATGGGAGTATTTCTCAATCACTAAAGCTTGTTTCTCCACAAACTCCCAAGCTTCATCCACATGCTTTTCTATGAAAGTCCCACCGGAAAGAGATTGAAGCTTGAATTGGCTATCTTCATCAAGTCCTTTGAAGTAGATCTCCAATAGCTCAATTTTCGGTATACCATGGTGTGGACAATCTAGGAGAAGGTCTTTGAACCTCACCCAAGACTTGAACAAACTCTCTCTATCCTTCATCACGAAGGCATTGATCTTCCCTCTTAACTCGGTAGTCTTGGAAGGTGGGAAGAACTTAGTCAAAAACTCGGTTGTCATCTCCTCCCAAGTACTCACTCGCCCTTGTGGAATAGATTGATACCAAGCTAAGGCTTTGTCCTTAAGAGAGAAGGAGAAAGCCCAAAGCTTATGGTTGTTGTTCTCCAATTTAGGCGGTCTAAGAGTCTCCATCAAGATCTCATAGTTCTTCAAATGTTGATGAGGCGACTCTCCTTCCATCCCTCCAAATTGATTATGCCGGATCATTTGTAGAACTTGAGGGCGGAGCTCGTAATCATGGGCTGCGGGATCTCCTAAGTTCACACCCGGACGGTGTGCTCTTTGTGCCGGATCCATACGTTGCCCCAACGTTTGTGGCTCTTCCATAGCAATGGGCATAACCCGAATATTAACCGCCGGCTGCGGTTGTGGTAGAGGTGGAGGAGGTTGTTGACGATTAAGCTCTCTTTGCACAAGAGCTTGCCTAATCTCTTCAATCTCCCTCCTAGTTGCCTCTTGCCTCTCATTGGCAAGTCTCCTTTCATTCTCCAAAGCTTCATCCCTTATCCTAATTTGCTCTAAAGCCTCATCCAACTCAGCTTAGAGGTCTCTTCCGGCCATCTCTTTTCCCTTTCTAATGCTCTTGGATCTAGATCTAAGGGTTTTCTCCGGTTCGGGATCGAATGGAGCTAAATCCTTGCCACGAGATCTTCGCATACACCTAAAGAGTGAGAGATCTCCTGAAAAGCAAAGACACAAACCAAAAAGAGATCAAAAGCAACAAGAAAGACCTACACTATAAACAATCACAAAAATGACTCAATCTAGACCTAGTCCCCGGCAACGGCGCCAAAAACTTGTCCCGTCTAGGATTAGTGTGCACGCAATAAGCCTTAAATTTATACTCGTTATATTTCTCCTAACTCCTAGCGAACCCGCAGTGTACGGGACGTTTTGTAGTAGGGATAGTATTCCGAGGTCGAACACAAAGACTGAAGTGAGATTGAATCGATTAGTGATTAAGTTTAGTGAAGATTTAGGCTAAGTAAGGATAAAGAAATAAAGAAATGAAGACCTCAATTGTTTTTGGTTGGGTTTATAGGTGATCAATCAAAGATCACAAATTATGCAAAATAAACAATCAACTAAGCTAACAAATCAACACAAACAAACAAGCTAAACACGAGATACGAGATCAAAGAGAGAAAAGCGGATTCTAGGGGCTGGAAATTCCGGTTATGGCATAGGACTCAAGCTATCTAATCATTCCTTGGATTAACTATGATATGTTAGGAGCGAGTGTTTCTAGATTGGGATCAATCACCGGGTAGGTCTCTTGGCCCACTAGTCCAATCCTAAGGTCTCATCACCGGGTAAGTCTCAAAGAGCCTAAGGGATGGAATTCTACTCAAACCGGATTGTCACCTAGGGATCTAACCTATCCTCACCGGGTAAGTCTCGGAAGGGTAAGTCCTAAACAACTATCCTAGCACACTTAGTCCAATGGCGGCTTATGAGGCTCACCACTACCTAGAGTTTATCATCTTTGAAATCTAAGAGTAAGAATCACCGGGTAGGTCTCTTCTAACACTTAGTTGCTAACACTAGGTCACCCTAGGATAGATTTAACTCAACAAACACTAGGATTTCAACATTTTAACAATCTAGAATTTAAATCCATCAAATCAAACGAACCAGGCAAACCACGGGTTGTTCTACCACTTCCACGGCCGTAGACTGGCAAGAACAAACCGTGGATTACAGCAGTGACTTTGTTCAAGCAAATGAATCATCCAAGGGCAAATCTAAGTTCATCCTATCATAGTCCTAGCCATAACCATCTTTTCCTTACCCTAGAATCGCATCTATTTAGCCTACAACATGCATCATCTCAATCGAAATCATCAAACATAAAATCATGGCTTCCATTTGCAAGATAATGAAGAGAAAGAGATGAACAAGTGAAGCAAGTAAAACCAAGCTGAAAGTAAGATTAGAAAAACTCACAACCCTTCAAAAGAAGGTTTAATCGATTCTTACAACTCTAGAAATCGATTCCGAAAATCTTCTCTACAAAACTTATCAAAGACTAGCAATGGTGTGTTGTTCTCCTCTTCTCCAATGGAGCCTTTTTCCAAGCTTCCTCTTGAGAGAATCTTCTTGTTGAGAGTGTGGTGGAGAGTGTGGATTTGATTGGATGATAGGGGATGCCCTCTCTCAGCCTTGCAGGACCACTTTTATACTACAACCTTGCTAGAGTCGGCCATGAGATCGTGGCACAGCTGTCACAACCGTCTAGCAAAAAATACGGTCCATTTCCACGGCCGTGGAAGTGCCAGTGACCGTGGTTTTGGTGCCTCATCTTGCTTTGGATCATTGAGTCGCGATTTGGTGCATGACTTGCACCAACAAGGTCCCATGGGTCTTCCTTAGCCTCTAGCTTGCATCCCAATGAGTCCGAGGGTGTGTCATCTTGATAAACGATCCTCAAACGTATTGATTAAGCTCCTAAATCTCCCAAAATACCTACAAAGCAATGCAAAAGTTCGTGTAGACGTCTATCTCGACAAAATATGTGAATTGAGTGCAAACGTCGTGAACTAGTGCTAAACCATGCATGAATGAGTGAAAAATCTATCTAAATGATTACCTAAACCTAAGTCATAAATCGTGTTATCATGTTACTCGGCACCATTCACATAGCCGGGTGTTTGTCTTGCCAAAGTCGGATTGAGCGATATTCCTAACAGATTATGGTATGTGCATCAAGGGTTTGAGGCATCTTGGAATTGAGAATCCCCAATCTCCTAGGCTTCGGTTTTTGTGCACCGCTGTCCATATTTCTAAAAAGTAAAGTCAAAAAATTTTGTGCCAAAATAAGGAGCAAAGCTCTATATTGGTTAATTGGTTCAAATTGCAAAAAGAATAAAAGAGTTTGTGTTGTTCCTTCTTCCCGGATTTATACACCACATTCCCTTATAAGTTTCCAACCTATTCACGTTCTTGACCTTACTTGAAAGTCCTCGAGATCATAAGAATGTTGTTTGACTTGGTGATCTAAATTGATGTTTCACGTGATTGATTTTGACATTGCTTGAAGGTTATAATGTTTGTCTTGAAGTTTATGCAAAATATGATGTTTCCTTTGCTTGACATATTTTGATTTATGTACATGGATGTTTTCAAGGAGGCATGAAGCAAGATTCGAGGATGATCTATTGACTAGAAGCACAATACCAAAAAGATTGTTTTTACCTTATTTTGCATTCATATTTCATCCTACCTTGTATTTAAGCTTTTGAAAACCTTGCTTGGGGACAAGCAAGCGACAGGTATGGGGTATTTTGATAGCATGAAATATGACCATATTTTAGGCACTTGTTTTGATTGTTTTTCCATTTTAGTTGTGTACATGGATAAGAGTTTGAAACATTTATGAGCACATTCATCTATTTTGTCGATATACAGATCTACACAAGCTTTGTTGTGTTTTTAGGTGAATAAAGGCTTGAATTGGAGCATATATGAGAGAGTAGGAGTATTTGATCATGCTAGGCATCAAGAGGATGCATTGGAGAAGATAAGGAAGGAGGGTGATTAGAGAACTTTACGAAACAAAGGTTTTTACAAAGGAATTTGAGAAATCACGGCCAAACCAAGAGAACCACGACCGTGGTTTTGGCATTGAGAGCGTGTAAAGTTAGGCCGAGAGCAACATAAATGTTCCACGACCAGTTCCACGACCGTGGAAGTTTACACTAGACCACGATTTTTATAACGGTTGCCACGTGTCATATTTGCCACGTCAGCAGCGGTTATCGGGCTTTTCGTAACCCTACTTTCCCCCTATAAGAAGGCTGAAGAAAGGAGAAAATAAGGAGGCGGCATACATTCTACACGGAGTATATTTTGGAAGATTGCTTAGGAAGATCTTATTGCGTACAAGGAAGATTCGGAGAAGGAAGCATTTCGAGATTGTGTATTTGGAGAATATCTTAGGATTCCTTTCGAAGACGGATTGACATCCCGTTCTTCATTGTTCCTAAATATTGTTGTGAGGTTTTATGTTCCCTATTCCGCATACATTGAACACGTATACTTTGGATTGAATTGAGATTGATTGTTTGGTTATTATTGAGTTTTCGAGATTTTACCCCTTTTCTCTTTTAAACTTGATTATTGATTTCATATTGATGATTGTTGGCTAAAACCCTTTAGAGATTCTAAGGTGAAGGGTTGAGAGTTGCGAGAAACCTCGTCGTCGACCTTTTCCACGGCCTGTTCTTGAGTTCCACGGCCGTGGTTCTTCAAGATCCAGCCGTGGTTTCCTCTGTCGTATGACCTTTGCTTTTGCTTTGATCCAAAGTTAGAGATTTGCCTTAACCTAGCCTTGGCTTGCCTTTTCTAGGTAGTAGTGAGACTCAACATCCTCTATTTCGGTTTCGAGTGTCACAACCTTAACTGTTTTGGCTTATCTTTGATTTCCTTGGGTTTGGGGATGGGTATTTGAGAGTAATTCTTATCCTTTGATTCTTTCTATATTGCAGCCTCAACAACCTTTATAGAGAAAGCCTTTGGGTGAGACATATAGGGTTTTGGAACTTCACCGTACAATTCCTTACCTTAGATATACCTTTGCAATCCCGACTCTGTCCTTACATCTATAGAATATCTTGAATCAATTGCCACAATTGGATATCCGGATCTTTAGAATTGCTGTTTTCCCAATATTATTTGCAAAACTTCTATTTTTACTTGCCTGACAACTTGTGAACTGAATTTGTTCCCCCCAAATCCCCGAGTTCAATACTCTGGAATTCTTGCTTTACTACGCCGATCCGTACACTGCGGGTTCGCTTTTGCTTAATTTCAGTTTTATAAATTTAAGACTTTGACGCACACACTTTTGAGCGAACAATACATCATACTCTCTCACCCTCAGTTGGTGATATCCTGAGCGCAAATCAATCCGGGAGAAAACTGTAGCTCCCTGGAGCTGATCAAGTAGATCATCAATACGACGCAGTGGATACCTGTTCTTGATGGTCACCTTGTTCAGCTCTCTGTAATCAATGCACAGTCTCAATGATCCGTCCTTCTTCAACACGAAGAGGACAAGTGCACCTCATGGTGAAACACTAGGGCGTATGAAGCCCTTCTCAGCCAACTCCTCGAGTTGCTTCTTCAGCTCCAACATCTCGACAGGTGCCATACGATATGGGGCCTTCGAGATGGGTCTCGTACCAGGCTCTAACTCTATATTGAAATCCACACTCCTCTGAGGCGGCAAGCTCGATGGCTCAGCAAAAACATCTACAAACTTGCAGACCACTAGAATGTCCTCCAAAGCTGGACTCTCTCCATCCTTCATGACATAGCACCAGAAGGCATCACATCCCTGTGCAATCAGTCTAGTTGCTCATACGACACTCATAACAGAACCTGTCTTCCTAAGGTCCCAACCTCGGAAGACCTCAATCTGACCAACCTCGGTAGAGACTGTAACAGTCCTTCTACCAACATCCAAAACCGCACGGTGTCTACGCATCCAATCCATACCTAATATGACTTCTTTATGCATCAATGGCATGACTAAGAATTCAACAAGTAAAACACGAGTCCCTAAACGAAGGTGACAACTACATATCTCACGGGTACCTCTGACCCGACTACCATCAGGTAACCTATAGTAAAGGATATCTCCTCTATGGTAGCTAAACTCAAACGCTCAACACATGTTTTATAAAATAAATGAATGCGTAGAACCAATATCAAACAAGACTTTAACAGGTAAACCATGAAGTACAATGGTACCTGTAGCAGCCGGTGCAGGTGGATCCTCTGCACTCCTCAACTCAAAAGCTCACCCTCGGGCTCCTCTGGCATCACAAGTGCCGACATCTCTACCTCTGCCTCTACTCGGTCCTAGAGCAGAAACCTGAGTAGATGGACGCTCTAGGACTCTCTGTTGTCCCGGTGTCTGCTTCTGAGGTGTCCTTTGACCACCTCCTGCTACACTGGTAGGGGAAGAACCCTGTTGAGATGCAACTCCACCGTGCCTACAAAAGGCAGCTCTGTGGCTTGGTCTACCACAAGTAAAGCCAATATCAACTGGTCTGGGACAATCTAGCCTCAGATGCCCAGGGTTACCTCAGTTGTAACACTGTCGTCCCTTATCTGCAGTCAGTGCAGACGAGGGGTAACTCTGACGTATCTAGTCTCATCTAGAACCAGATGCTCTTCCAACTCCACTGGTATACCTAGTGCGCTACCTCTTCTTAGACCGTCCCGTATGAGAAGCTCTCCTCTGACTGGCTTGCTCCCTCTCAAAAGTAGAAGCCCGGTCCTGATAATCAGCTAGGGACTCACAATGGAATCCCGCCATGTATGAACGCGTGCTCTCCCTCAGACGACGAGAGCACAGATACACATGCTGGTCCTCAAATGGTGCAGCTGGACCCAGCAAAGCTAACTCCGTTTGGAAGCGGCGTATGGCATCAGCGATAGACACGTCCTCAAAACCGGCTTCCATAAAATCCTGCGGCTTCTCCCTCCTCAATGAGGCAGGGCAAAACTGCTCCCTAATCATGGTTCTCATGTGATCATAACCGGAGGCTCTGGTCCGTACAGTCCTCCACCATTGGTGTGCAAGGTCACGGAATAGAGACTGTACCAACTCTATCCGTTTGTCCTCAGGACACCTAATAGACTCTAACGCTGAGTCTACATGCCAAATCCACACCTCAGTCTGCAACCCAATCTCTCCTAAGAAGTGTGGCACTCCCTGCTGGTGAAATGCCTTCAACCAAGCATCTGGTCGAGGCCCTCGAATCTCCTCCACAACTTGAACTGGCTCAGCAACACGTGCAGGTGCAGTTGGCACCTGTGTCGCTCCTTGAGATCTCTCAGAAGATCCCTCATGTACTGGTAAATCTGGGGGCCGTCTGTCAACTCTAATATCCTCCTCAAAATGTCTGAGGTACTCTCTAAACTCCGGTCCTCCCATGGAGACACGGTTAGCCTCATCAGACTGAGCTCAGTGTGAATGGGGTCTCCTGGATCCACCGCTCATTGTCTTTGGGACGACGCTCTCTGCAACCTCCTCGTGTATCTCCTCCACCATTGGTGGATCAACAACGGGAACTGGTCCCTCACCTACCACACCCGGAGGACGGGGTGGCCTACCTCTACCTCTGCCTACAACGGCAATAGCTCTAGTCCGAGCTATCGGCGGGGTATGCACACCTAACTTATAAGGCTCTATATAGGCCATATGTGTGTATATATATATATATCCAACACATACACATACATAATCCATAATACATATATACATAATAATACTGCAGAGATCCATAACAGAAGTGGCGACTTCTCGTACATCTAACCCAAAACCACATTTTAAAACTAAAAACTTTTGAAAATGTCTGACCCCATGTGGGTTTTGTTTATTTTACCTATCAAACCTCATTGCAGGTAGCAAGTGTCATTGTTGTCAACCTAAGGCTCTGATACCAACTCTGTAACACCCCGAATCCGCGGGACTCAAAGTGCCACATTGGGCTAGGATCTCACAATGGATCCTGAACCTAGCCTGATAACAAGTTCACTGGACCTTAAAACATGGCACTAACAGATATAAAAACAAATGCATAAAACTGTATAAACTGTACAGACAAAAGGTAAGACAACGTAGCCGAGTATAAACACAACGCCCTCACATAGGAGGTAACAAAAGATCGTCCTCATGCAGGAGGGAAAAGGTAAACAAACCCAAAAGCCCAGAACAACCTATGTACGAGACGTCCTCGGCCTGCCACTTTGCCCGATCACCCATCAACATGCCTATCCTGTGGGGCATCTATAATATGGTAATAAACCATTAGCTATCCATACACATATATAGAGTAATGCATAAGCGCAATCACAATCAAGGAAAGATAAACACATCAACATGCTTTCACACATTTACCCATTTAATCATCTCAATATATTGGTCATTCACTCAAATCGTATATATAAATATATATGAAACTATGTGACACGAGGACCGATACATCCTCACCTCTGAGCCTGCTAGCTAGCTGCACAAGTATCGGTCACACGGTCCGTGTACCCTATGGGAGTGGATTGCGCCCTTCCTGTAAAGTCAGTCTGGCCTGACATCAGAGAACCTCCTAGACTCCACGACAAGATGAAAGGGAAAGGTTATCACAACCACGCATACGGGGCAATCAATAAAACATAGGTTGGTATATACGACATCTCATGATATCATAGCAAACATGTAAATCACACACCACTCATGCAAACACCCAATATAAGGATGGCAGTTAAGTAAGTCCTACGGACTTACCTCAACCTCGATCACAACTCAACCACGATCTCCTCTACACTGGAGGGACAACACAACCTATAAACAGGGCATAAAGAGATATACCAACCTCCTAACAACACAAGTGTCACACCTAGACCCAAAGGGATCCATAGGATCATCCTCAACCTAAACTCACAACCTAACGAGCCTCAAAGTCCATACAAGGCATAAACCGATCATAACCTCAATCAAACACATCCTCACACCTGTAGCATGATCCTATATACTCACACTAGGAAAGGAGGGAACAAAGGCATCCTAAGATAAGCCTAGAAGCAACACACACATGAAGAACCAAGTGCAACACCAAGCTGGTACAAGTGGCTGCATGGGCGGCTAGGTGGTGGCGCAGGGGCGGTTCACTGCCGGCGCTGGGGCGGCTCAAGACAGGCGTAGGGGCAGCTGATGTGCAGAAGACACCCCTCCAACTCCTTCTTAACTCCTTCCTTCGATTCCTTCACTTGTTCTTCATCCAACCCACATACATATAGAAACATATAAATAAATAAATAAATAAATAAATATATATATATATATATATATATATATATATATATATATATATATATATATGTATATATATACATATATATATATATATATACATATATACATATATACATCAACATAAGCCAATTAAGGCTGGAGCAAGATCCAAACCTAAGGAATCCAAACTAGGCTAAGGAAAGAGGGAAAAGATGAAGGAAAGGAGAAAGAAAGAGAAGAAGCCATGAGACTCACCAAGCTGAGCTCAACTCAGAGTAGAACACCATCCAAAACCTCAAAGCAGGCTATCAACAAGCAGAGTAGCAACAACCATCAACAACAACAAGCAAAGCCACTCCTAAGCTTCCAATCTCACACAAGCTCAAACATGGATCAAGAAGAGATCCAAAGGGAGAAGAGAGGAGAAGATGATCATGAGGGATATAGATCAGGAGAGAGAATGAGGTAACCCTCATCTGGAGGAGAAGAAGAAAATGTAAAGGGAAGAGAGGTCAAAAAGCAAGGCTCGGATCAAACAAGACGGCTGCAACCCACCACAAACCGCAGGGGCGGTTGGCCTGGCCGCTGGTGCAGCTCACAGAATCGCAAGGGCGGCCAACCAGGGGCGCAGGGGCGGCCCACTGCAGCTCCAAAGACAAAAGGCATCCGCATCTCAACTGAAGCGCAGGTGCGGGATCTCTCGAGGACTAAGGCTCTTAGAGTATCATCCTCCTTCTCCCACACAATGGATGATGCAAATCAGAATGGGATCCTCCTTCATAAGTTTCCAGGCTGCCATACAACCCTTCACATAACCAAGGAAAAGCAAGGGTCGGAAGATAAGAGATGTGTGCCAAGTGTCGGATGTGTCTGCACAAGAATCTCGGTTACCCTAGGAGCCATCTCGGCCAAGATGCATGGGTGATGGACCAACTTTTGTTATGCTCAGCTTGGATCATGGCTAACCAATAGCTGGTGCATGGCTCACACCAACTAAGGTCCTTGCATTATTCTTTTTTCCAAGCTTGCTTCCTTCAGAACCTCGAATTCGAACCACCACGAGGCTCAATCCTTGGATGTGATCAATAATGTCCAAAAGGTCTACAAAATACCTACAAAACCGACAAATGCTCATGTACACGTCTATTCTAGAAATATGGCCCGATTAAGCAATAACGGCACAAACTAAGGAAAAACTATGCATGAATGAAGGGAAAACTATCTAAAAGGATGCCTAAACTAGTGTCATAAATCATGTCATCAGTAAGTCATGACCATAACTACTAGACGTGGATTAAAGACCAATGAGCCAATGCCCAATGTAATTGGTGAGGGGAAGCAACTGATGGTTGAGGAAGATCCGAAGCCAGATGGGGAGAACAAAGGAAAAGAGAAAGAACCAACATATGTGCCTCCACCAACATACGAGCCACCACTTCCATTCCCACAATCTCGTGCTAGAGCCTGCTTAGACAAGCACTTCGGTAAGTTCCTCGAACTAATGAGTAAACTGCATATTAACATGCCGTTCATCGATACAATTGTAGGTATGCCTACATATGGACAATTCTTGAAGGATATCCTCTCTAACAAGAGGAAACTAGAATAGTATGGTGAAGTAAGGATGACTAGGAGATCCTCCAAACTTATTCAAATCACGAAGGAACATATGCCCCCAAGCTAAGGGATCCGGGGTCATTTTGTGTTCCTATAGGAGTTGGAGAAATAACTTATGAAGCCTTGTGCGATCTTGGAAATAGTGTAAACATCATACCGCTTGTACTATCTGAGAAGGTTGGACTTAGAGAGCCAAAACCGGTGAAGATGACCCTCTAAATTGTTGATAGGTCAATTGATAGCATGAATTATAGTCTATATTTTGGGACTTGTTTCGACGTTTTATCTTCAATAATCTGCATGTTTGAATGTATATTATGTGATTATATTGTCGTTTCATCTACCTTTGCGGAAATCGAGGTCTACACCAAGTTTCGTTGTAATCGTAGGTAAAATGGCACGTTTTACATCAAAATGGAGCTAAAGGAGCTAAGGAGTCATTGGAGCTACATTCATGAGCTTAAGGAAGAATCCAGGAGCTTAAGGAAGAATCCAGGAAGCATGGAAATGGATTAGAAATTTACTTTGGACCAGATTTGAGAGATTTCACATTCAACTGAGAGTCACCTCGGTCAGCTACAGTACCATCTCGACCGAGGTGATCTAGAGGAGTGTCGCGACCGAGGCGAACACCCTGACGCGGCGAGCTATATTTTATTCTTGGCTGAGATCTTTTATTTTTGGAAGGAGAGATCTTATATTTTTGGGCTGGATTTCTGGAAGGAAGATCATATATTTTGGAGATCTATTTATGAGATATAGATATATTTTATTAGGAAAATATCTTTTCAAGATATTTTATCTTTGGAGGGTAATTTTCCTATATAAAGGGTTGGATTTTCCACAAGTTCAACCATGCTTATACATGCTTAGAGCATCCAGCAGTTAGGAGGGATTTTTGGAATGTTGAAGGAAGATTGAAGGAAGTTCATAGCTTTTGTGAAGGGTTTTGTATGACTTTCTTAGATTCCCTTCTTGTTGATTGTATTGTTGGATTTGTGATCCAAGGAACGCTTATTTATGATATTTGATTCAGTTATTGAAACTTTGTTCTTAAGGTTTTTGTGTTCAAATATTCATTTTCTTCCCTTATATTTGATTATTGCTTTCATGATGATGAGTGGCTAATTTCTTTGTGTGATTCTAGGGTGATTGGCTGAAGGTTGTGGGATAAACAATGATAGAATAATCTTAAATTCCAGTAGGACCCTGAAAGCTCGAGTCTTTATCCTTAACCTTAGAGTATCTCATTCATGAACATCTCGGCCGGGGTGGAATTCGTTTGACCGAGGTGACATTTCTGATTCGAAACTAAGAGTTAAGTGTTAGAGTTTGCCAAATCCTATTCTTATTACACCTTTCCTGGTTCAATGCAAGCCTAGGATGAGACTTACCCGGTAATTCCTTTGTTTGTTTACCAATGATCATAAGTGTAGGTAATAAAGGTTTATCCTTTATTGGGGTTTGAGTGTGCCTTCATCCCATCTTTGTGAGTTAGCTTGAGACTTACCCAGTAAAGGTTGATTCTATTCCCTTAGTTGGTTTGTTGGTTTGAGATTATTATTCCTTTCCTTAGTACCTTGAGACTTACCCGGTAATAGGAGCTTTTGGTTTGGGATTGTGAGTAGTAAGACTTACCCGGTGATCTGTTCCACTTTAGTAACACCTTCCCTATGCAAAACCTCAGATTTGTCCGCTTATCTTGAGATCTTGAGTTGGAACCACAACTAGATGCTTTAATCCCTGGAATTGCATATTTCCTTTAATTGACTTTTTATCATCTTTGATTGCTTTAATTACTTTTATGGTTAGTTGCAATATTGACAACCTATACTTGCTTTGTTTCACCTAAGTCCCTGAGATCGACACCCCGGAATTCTTGCTTTTACTACGATTGACCCGTACACTGCGGGTTCGCATCCTTGTTTTGAGCATATATATTGGGTTATAAATTTAAAGCTTGCACACACCATTTGGAGCGAACAAGTTTTTGGCACCGTTGCCGGGGACTGTTCTTGCTTTTTCTACTAATCATTCTACTTGAGTGTTCTTGCAGATTTGTGTTCTTAGGTACACGCGAAGTTCTTGTTCCGGCAATGGAACATAGTTTTGCCAAAGAACAAGTTTTTGGCGCCGTTGCCGGGGATTGTTCTTGCTTTTTCTACTAATCATTCTACTTGAGTGTTCTTGCAGATTTGTGTTCTTAGGTACACGCGAAGTTCTTGTTCCGGCAACGGAACATAGTTTCGCCAAAGAACAAGTTTTTGGCGCCGTTTCCGGGGACTTGGTCTAGACCATGCCGGTTTCGGTTGTCTTTCGGGGCTATTGCCCTTGTTGCTATTAACTACTCTTTCTATGAGTTTTGTAGTTTTCAGGATTTCCGATGACTACATTTGATCCAGCTTGGATAGCAAGACAAAATGCTAGGGCAAACCATTATGAATACTTGGAGGAGAAATACTCCTTCTATTGGTTCAACAATGAAAGGGAAAGAGAAGAGGCCATTAAGGAGGAACTTGCTATATGGGATGAGATGAATGTCCCTAGAAAGATTTATGAGCAACCTCTTGAAGATTCGCTTGAATCAAAATTAGAGAAGATGATGAAGAAGTTGGAGAAGCTCAAGGAAAGCACCCTATCCTATGCTAAGCCGCAAGAGGAGCATAAGGAAGTGTTGCAAGTTTCAAGCATTCCCCCGATCGAACCAGAAGTTTCTCCTGAAGCTTTTGAGGAAGATGAAGATGTGGTAGATCTCGATCTAATTGTTGAGACTTCGTCCGAGGTGAAAGAGAGATCGGCCGAGGTGGAAGAGAGATCGGCCGAGATGGAAGAAGAATCTGTAGAACTGGAAGTGGAAGGTGCAGAGAACCTTGGCCAAATTACTGAGATTGTGGCCAAGGTGGAAGAAAGATCAGTTGAGTTAGGAAAGATTTCATGTGTGGATTATCAACCTAACATGAAACTTGTCCCAAGCTTTGGAGAACTTTATAAGGTGCCTTCTCTTACTTCCTTTGAAATTCCTACTAAAGTTCTAGATTTCTTCAGGGATGCACCGAAGAGTTGGAGGTCTCTTCCGAAAGAACCTCCTAAGATCAAGATGAAACCTCCATTGAATTTCCTGAAAGTAAATGCTCCTTGGACTAAAAGGAGTGGAGCTAGCAAGCACTTCACCGCTAAGGCAATGAAGTGTTATTTGTTAAAGTATGGGGTCACTCACATGACAAAGACCTTGTACTATCCCCAAGCTGAAGATGGGGAAGCTACTACATCCTCGAGAAGCTGTTTTCTCGATCAAGGAAAGGATGGGACGAAGGAATGAGTTATGTCCCATGGAAGCATAGGAAGACCGGTAGGATTCCGGTAAGAACCAAACCGTACAAGCTTGTACGTAGGAGATCCTACCATTTACCGGTGAAATTAGGAACCGGAACCTTTTTGGAAGAGTTTTATGATGGATGTGATGAGCACTCCAGGATATTCGAGGTACATTGAGTAATTCTATGGAGAAAGGTCCAGCTAGCGACCTTAAACCAAGCGCTTCTTGGGAGGCAATCTAAGGTATTGCTTTCTTTTCCCTTTTCTAGCTTAGTTTTAGATAGTTTGCTTTGCTTTGCTTTATTTTTGGCGTCCTAGACAGAAACCAGGTACTTTCTAAGGAAGGATTACACCTCAGGAGCTACATGGAAGGACAAAAGTTGAGAAAACGGAGCTTGACTGAGACACATCTCAGGTTTAGTCACAGGACCTCGACCAAGATGTTCTTCGCCAACCGAGACGGTCTTGTCCGGAGCTGTTTCTTATTTCTTTATGCAGTTCAGCTATGTCCGGTGAGTTTCCTGTCTTCCTTGACTCTTATTTGACCCATTGGGACAATGTGTCCCAAGTATGGGGTATTTGGATGTATGATTTGACATTGTGTGTATGCTTGTATGACTCTATTTGGATATCATTGTCTTATTTATGCTTCATGTGTTTATCTGCCATTACATGCATACATACAGGTTATCTGATTGAGAAAAACTTCAAAAACTGGTTTAAGAAAAAAAAAATTTATGACCTCGACCGAAGTGATTCTGACCAATCGAGGTGCAATACCTCGGTTGACTTAGAACATCTCGACCGAGGTGGTTTAACTGAGACAGTTTTCGAAACGATTTTTGTGCTTCTTATCTGGATATGACCTCAGTGATGATTTTGTTTGTTGACTGGTTTTGAAATCTTTATATGTTTGAAAGGTTTTATAATATGTTTAAGTTGCTAAATGCTTTGTTTGAAATTTGTGGCATGTTAATACTTTGTTTTTATCCAAATTATGTTGAATTTGAAGGTTGACACCACATGATGAGTTCTCTCACTTTCTTCTTGGGAAGACCAAGGCAATTCATTCTCTTTTCTTCTTCTTGATCATGCTTAGCCCCTCATATACATATTTGCCTCCCTTTACCTATCCGGGAATTTGGAAGCAAGAAAGTGAAAAGCAAGTGAAAGAAAAGTTGAGATATTGGCTGGAAGTTAGAAAGAAACAAATAGGTTTGGGGAAGTCAATCATGATGATGAGTAACTCGGCACCATTCACATAGCCGGGTGTTTGTGTCTTGCCAAAGTCGGAATGAGAGATATTCCTAACAGGTCATGGTATGTGCATCAAGGGTTTGAGGCATCTCAAGAAATTGATGATTGCTAATCTCCCAGGCTTCGGTTATTGTGCACCTCTGTCCATGCATCCCAAAATGTAAAGTAAAAAGTAAATAAGCAAAGCTTATTGGTGGAAGATGTTGAAGTTCAAAGCAAGTAAAGTGAAGATCCTTTTCCCGGATTCTAGCACCACATTCCCTATATACATCCCACCCTCACACGTTTCTTGACCTTCTTTTGAAAAGTCCTTGAGACCTCGAGCTTGTTGATTGACTTGGTGGTTTAAACTGGATTATACATGATTAATTTCGATAATAATGATTTATTATGCATTCTATGATTTTATGCAAAGATGAACAACTTTCTTATATTTGTAAAATGTTTTGATCATATTTTGATTTTAAATTCCATGAAGCATTCTCTTAGAGTGATCTATGATTTGAGCACACCATTAAAAATGTTTTGAAGTACTTTTCATTGATCTTTATGACTTATAATCCATTCTATCCTGTATTTAAGATTTGGACTTTGCTTGGGGACAAGCAAGGGACAAGTATGGGGTATTTTGATAGCATAAATTATAGTCTATATTTTGGGACTTGTTTAGACGTTTTATCTTCAATAATCTGCATGTTTGAATGTATATTATGTGATTATATTGTCGTTTCATCTACCTTTGCGGGAATCGAGGTCTACACCAAGTTTCGTTGTAATCGTAGGTAAAATGGCACGTTTTACATCAAAATGGAGCTAAAGGAGCTAAGGAGTCATTGGAGCTACATTCAGGAGCTTAAGGAAGAATCCAGGAGCTTAAGGAAGAATCCAGGAAGCATGGAAATGGATTAGAAATTTACTTTGGACCAGATTTGAGAGATTTCATATTCAGTTGAGAGTCACCTCGGTCAGCTACAGTACCATCTCGATCGAGGTGATCTAGAGGAGTGTCGCGACCGAGGCGAACATCCTGACGCGGCGAGCTATATTTTATCCTTGGCTGAGATCTTTTATTTTTGGAAGGAGAGATCTTATATTTTTGGGCTGGATTTCTGGAAGGAAGATCATATATTTTGGAGATCTATTTATGAGATATAGATATATTTTATTAGGAAAATATCTTTTCAAGATATTTTATCTTTGGATGGTAATTTTCCTATATAAAGGGTTGGATTTTCCACAAGTTCAACCATGCTTATACATGCTTAGAGCATCCAGCAGTTAGGAGGGATTTTTGGAAGGTTGAAGGAAGATTGAAGGAAGTTCATAGCTTTTATAGCTTTTGTGAAGGGTTTTGTAAGACTTTCTTAGATTCCCTTCTTGCTTATTGTCTTGTTGGATTTTTGATCCAAGGAACGCTTATTTATGATATTTGATTCAGTTATTGAAACCTTGTTGGTAAGGTTTTTGAGTTCAAATATTCATTTTCTTCCCTTATATTTGATTATTGCTTTCAAAATGATGAGTGTCTAATTTCTTTGTGTGATTCTAGGGTGATTGGCTGAAGGTTGGGGGAAAAACAATGATAGAATAATCTTAAATTCCAGTAGGACCCTGAAACCTCGAGTCTTTATCCTTAACCTTAGAGTATCTCGTTCAGTCGATGAACATCTTGGCCGGGGTGGAATTCGTCTGACCGAGGTGAACTTTCTGATCCGAAACTGAGAGTTAAGTGTTAGAGGTTGCCAAATCCTATTCTTATTACACCTTTCCTGGTTCAATGCAAGCCTAGGATGAGACTTACCCGGTAATTCCTTTGTTTGTTTGCCAATGATCATAAGTGTAGGTAATAAAGGTTTATCCTTTATTGGGGTTTGAGTTTGCCTTCATCCCATCTTTGTGATTTAACCTGAGACTTACCCGGTAAAGGTTGATTCTATTCCCTTAGTTGGTTTGTTGGTTTGAGATTATTATTCCTTTCCTTAGTACCTTGAGACTTACCCGGTAATAGGAGCTTTTGGTTTGGGATTGTGAGTAGTGAGACTTACCCGGTGATCTAATCCACTTTAGTAACACCTTTCCTATGCAAAACCTCAGCTTTGTCCGCTTATCTTGAGATCTTGAGTTGGAATCACAACTAGATGCTTTAATCCCTAGAATTGCATATTTCCTTTAATTGACTTTTTATCATCTTTGATTGCTTTAATTACTTTTGTGGTTAGTTGCAATATTGACAACCTATACTTGCTTTGTTTTACCTAAGTCCCTGAGATCGACACCCCGGAATTCTTGCTTTTACTACGATTGACCCGTACACTGCGGGTTCGATTCCTTGTTTTGAGCATATATCTTGGGTTATAAATTTAAAGCTTGCACACACCATTTGGAGCGAACATCAATCACACAGTCGGCATGAATCCTAGAAGACATTGCCGTGCAATTTGGGAAGTTCTATGTGCCTATTGACTTTGTGGTATTGGATATTCTTTAAGAGAGCTAGGATTTTCAAATTCTAATCAATGATGTTTAATGTTGATTAACTTAATCATTGATAGTGTTTGACACATAACTTGCGAAGAGTGCGTAAGTGATGAGTATAGTTCCACCGTTATGTTCTTGACGTAATTTTAGACTTAAGGGAGTTTTCACTTTTTCCCCCGGGTAAATATTTTTACCATCCGGTGTTTTTTGAAGCATTTGGGAGCTTCAATTATCAAAAATGCAGTTGAGAGACATGATCACGACATCAGACATGTCCTAGATATGAAATAACATAGAAAGACAAAACGGTCAAAGAGTCACTATTTAGTTTCTTAGTGGCTAAGAAAGACGGCTTAGGAATACGTGCTTTCCGAGGCAGCTGCGGAATAATTATCCCTACATTATTTGAGATTTATTATTCCAATTTCGAGAAGTTTGGAGAAGGGGGTTCAACCCGCCTTTGGATCGGTGAAAGGATAATTATCGACTTCGCTCAAAGATAGTTATCGCCTTCGCTATAAACAGCAAAAAATCGTTTATTAATTCATTTCCTTTCACGTTTCCTCGTAAAAGCTCTGATTTCTCTCAAGCTTAGAAATCGGATCTACACTCCGTTTCTAATATGATTTAAAATCCGTTTGAGCTTTTTGGAATCCTCTCTTCATTCTCTTCATTTGGGTATCAAGTTTCTGCGTTTCCGAGCAATTGAAGGCTTGGTCTAGCATATATGTCACTAGACCGGTTTCGTCGCTCAGATTCCGGTGAATTTGGTGTTGTCTAAGCGTAGCCTGCGTTGTTGTGATTCCGAATCTTCTTTCAGATCGTCAATCGGGTTAGTAACGATTAAGTTATGAATTTATTCAGTTTCCGTATTGTGATTTGACTTAAATTGACCTTAGGCTTGTCAAAATGGATAATTTGAAATTCCATTATGCTCGTTATATTATTCTAGTTATTATGGGTTGTTTGTTTGATGAAATCTGATGATAGGTGAGTTCAGAAATTATCTGCGGGCAAAACGTTATTCTAGTGAAAGTTAATTTAATTAATTAAAGGTTAATTAATTAAATTATGATTAGAATTGAGATTGAGGAATGTTGATTATATGATACCTTGAGAGGTTTGAGGAATTGTGGGATGTTGATTTATGGATTGATAGTTATGATCTTTGAGGATATTGATATTGTAGATTGTGTTATGGTTATGATCTTGCGAGATCTTGATAAATAGGAGGTGGAATCTCCTAGCCCATGGATAGTGATTGATATTTGTGTGCCTTGTTTATACAGGCATTGATCGTTTCCTCAAGGGAAAACCGTGACCACTGTTTAGGACTACCTTGTGACAAGTAAGTCCTCCGGGCTTACTTAGCTAGCGTTTATGGGTTTGAGTGATTGTAATAGTGGTGTTTGTGCATATGAATGTTACATTGATGAACTTACCGGACTAGGACGACCATATATGTATATTAAATGGCCCAAGTGTATTATAACGGGTCGTGACAACTTGCTTGAAGCTCGTCGAGAGTATGGAGGTTCTCTACGATCGGTACTCCAGGTGGGGAGGCTTGATCCCCGATTCCAAACATGTGTGAAAGGGGACAAATGTGAGGTTTTGGGTGTTCCTCATGTCACAAAATAAGTTGAATTAGTAATTGTATAACGTAATGAAGATAATAAACGGATGTGTGTGAGCATTGCATATTGTGATGTGATGATGTGTTGTATATGCTATTGTTATTATTTTTATTCATGAACTGTTAGCTAACGGTTTTATACCGTGTTGTAGATATTCTACAGGATAGGAAGACTATACTGCGATTCAAATGGGTGATCAACCGAGGGCTACCGTACATTGCGATGCATGGGTTTTTGGGATGTTTATATACACAAATGTTTCTGTTGTTGCCGTTTTGTACTAGGTTGTGACTTTGTATATGTTTTGATATACGATCATACAATTTTATGTATTTGGTTTTTTATTTATTTGTTCCTTGTTGTAAGATCCAGTGAACTTGTTGTCAAGCTAGAGTCAGGATTCATTGTGAGATCCTAGCCCGCAGTGCTCCGAGTCCAGCGGATTTGGGGTGGTACAAAGATGGTATTAGAGCCTTAGGTTCACAACAATGGCACTTGCAATTTTCAAGAAAGGCCGAATAGATAATAAACAAAACCCGAAAGGGGTTGACTTTTCCAAAAGATTTTGGTTTTGAAATGAGTGATTTGGGATAGAATGTACGGGAAGCCATCACCCCTTCTGAGGATCTCGGCGGTATATACATATTAGGTGTTGGCATGTGCATGCTTGTATGGATTTGAGTACCATACATACATACATACATACATACATACATACATACATACATACATACATACATACATACATACATACATACATACATACATACATACATACATACATACATACATACATACATACATACATACATACATACATACATACATACATACATACATACATACATACATACATACATACATACATACATACATACATACATACATACATACATACATACATACATACATACATACATACATACATACATACATACATACATACATACATACATACATACATACATACATACATACATACATACATACATACATACATACATACATACATACGTACATACGTACATACATACATACGTACATACGTACATACGTACATACGTATGTATATATATATATACACACACACATATGGCATTATAGAGCCTTTTATGTAGCTATGACATTATCGTTGATGACTCAAACTAGAGCAACATCTTCTATAGGACGTGGAAGAGGTAGACCACCTCTATCTTCGGTAATCGTAAGTCTTTATATGATTTGGTGGACCTCCAGTCACGAGAGGTCGGGGTTAAGTCCCCATTGCTGATTTTCTAGAGGCGGAAGACCAAATTATGGAAGATGTTGAGAATGTAATTTCCGAGACTGTCGGCGACGTGTGGATCGCATTAAGGAACGAGATGGTTACCCTACTTAGATTGTAGAGTACCCAAGTGGAAGATTCAAGTTGCACCTCGATGAAGTAATAAGCTTGAGAAGATGTGTAGCGTGTAACAAAAGTGGCGAAGAAAGAAAGATGCGTTCCATATCCTTCGGCATCACCACATCTGTTGAGGTGTTGTAAAAGGCGATTTCGGTGTTAACTACACCAAAGAGGATGAATAAGGTTGTTAAGGCTCAAGAGAAGCCAAGAACACCGATGCCAGATGTATCATTGAAGATTTACAATTACTAGAGAGTATTGGTATGAAAATGTAGAGACATCCTTGGAGTCGATTTGTCATCCAAGGGATCGACTGTTTGAGCTGAGGTAAGGCTGATTGGACAAGATTGTGACACCTTTAGGTGCGACATTAGAGGACATTTTTCTGTATGCGAGTTGGTGGATGCGTTTGATAAGCCATCCAGTCTATTTCCATTGAATAACGTGGATTTTGGCGTTGAGTTAGAGCCAGGATTGAGACCGATTTTGAAAGCACCATATCGTATGGCGCTATTAAAATTGAAGAAGCAACTCGAGGATTTAGTAGATGAGGGCTTCATACGTCATAGTGTTTCCCCATTCGGTGCGCCAATGCTTTCGTGCGGAAGAATGAACTGATGAGGATGTGTATGGATTATTTAAGAGTTAAATAAGATGACAATCCCAGAACGAGTAGTCGTTGCCCTTTAAAGATAATCTGTTGGAACTGTTGCAGGGAGTTTAAGTGTTTTCCCAGATAAATTTGAGATCCGGATATCACCAATCGAGGGTGAGAGAGTAGGATGTGCCCAAAGCGGCATTTCGGACTCGGTACGGCCACTACCAGTTTGTAGTGATGCCATTCGGGCTCATGAATGCGTTTTTTGTCTTTAGGGAGTTATGAATAGCATCTTTATCGACTTTTTGGATCAGTTTTTGGTGGTCTTCATTGATGATATTTTGGTGTACTCTCCTAGAAGAGAGGAACACACAAGATATTGAGGATGGGTTTATGAGTTTTACAGGGTAGAGAGATGTATGCCAAGATCTCTAAGTGCGAGTTTTGAATGCTTGAGGTGACCATTTGAAGTCATGTGATTTCCGTTGAAGAGATCAAGGTTGATCTGGCGAAGAACGAGTTTGTAACAACATGGAAAACACCGACGGATATCAAAGAAGTAAGCAACTTCCTTGGATTAGTTGGATATTACCGTAGGTTTGTCGAGGGATTCTCTATTATCGCCCGACCACTTACTAGTCTGTTGAGGAAGACTACCTGGTCTGTATAGTTCGAGTCGTGTACTCAGAGTTTTGAGGAGCTGAATAGATGTTTGAATTCCGCTCCCATTTTAGCACAGTCAGAGGGCATAGAGGACTTTGTAGTTTTACAATGATGCATCCAAGCTATGGTTGGGATGTGTTTTGATGCAGTGGGGCAGAGTGATTGCCTGTGTGTCTAGACAACTGAAGAAGTATAAGGAGAATTACCCGACTCATGACTTGGATTTTGCTGCGGTATTTCATGCGTTGAAGATGTGGAGACATTATTTGAATGATGCTACATGTGAGATCTTCACATACCATAAGAGTCTGAAGTATATTTTCACGCATCGGGAATTGAATAACCGCTAGAGGAGATGGCTTGTGTTGATCAAGGACTTTGACCTTGAGATACTATATCATCCACGGAAGGCGAATGTTGTTGCTGATGCCGTAGCAGGAAGACGCCTCGAGAGAAGGCGATTGCACGACTGATGATTCAACCCCAATTGTAGAGGGATCTAGTGTAGCTAAGTTCCCTGATAAGGACTGTCAATTATTTGCTCTAGAGGTTCTACCTGATCTATGGAGCGAGATCCAATAGAAACAAGAGACCTGCCCGACATTGAGACTAATCTGAGACAGGATTTCTCGTGGTAAAGCGCTAAAGTTCTCCATAAGAGTATACGGAGTAACAGGATGTCGCGAGCGCGTCTGTGTATCCGCTGATGTAGAGTTGAGATAGAGGATTTTGTAGGAGACGCACACGACACCTTACTGAGTGCACCCAGGTGTGAGTAAGATGTATCAGGATGTGAGGTGCTCATTCTAGTGAGATGGACTGAAGCACAACATGGTCAGTTTGTGGCCTAGGATGTGACCTATCAATAGATCAAGATAGAGCATTATAGACCCGGATGAGAACTACATCCACTTCTAGTGCTGCAGTGGAAGTGGGAGGTTATCTCCATGAACTTTGTTATCTGTTTGAGGCCGAGCAAGAACTTTATTACTTGAGTTGTGAGAGATAGTTTGGCTAGTATGCCACCTGTTATTTACACAAAGGAAACGCATGGTTGGTGATTATGCTAGTTGAGGAATTCAATGGACAGATAATGACATTTTATGGGATAATGTGATTTATTATCTCGGATAAAGATAGATGAGATCCTAAAAGATTTCCCAGTCGATGCATGCAATCGTAAGTACAAGTTTACTTATTATGATAACCGGTCATCCTTGGAAGGATGGTTATTGATAACGTGATTTATGACGTTAGTTTAGGCATTCATTTAGATAGTTTTTCCAGTTATTCATGCACGGTTTGGCATTATTTCATGACGTTTATTGGTGCAAGCAATGGAGGTACATATCCAAGGCTTTGAAGGAACATAATTGGAGCAATGAAGGACACAAGGAACCTTATTGGTGCAAGCAATGGAGCAACTCATGGCTAGACAATCATAACAAGCCCCTGTTGAAGAAAATTGACCCAACACTCAGGAAAATCGGACGATTTTTCTGTCTGGGTCTTTTCTAGCTTTTGATAGCTTGTGCCACGTGTCCCACGATCTCTTTGTCCGGCCCTTGCTCTTGATGGAGAATATAAGTGGTCCTGCAGGCTGTGGCTAAAGGACACCTCCCACATTCTCTCACACACACCTCAATCCATTGGAGGATAGACTTGGAGAAGAAGAAAAACTCTCTCATTTTGGGGAAGAAGAAGAACATCAAAACTTAGAGTGATAGTGAGCTTTTGAGTGATTTTTAGAGATTTTGGTTGAAGAACTTTTGGAAGCATTGTTAGAAACGTTTTGGAACTTCTTTTGAAGGGTTGTAAGTCTTGCTTAAACTTATATCCAGCTGAGATTTCTTGTTTTTACTTGCTTTCCTTTCATCATCTAGCTATGAAAACCATGTATGCTTGTGTGATGATTTTAGATCTTGAAATGCATGTTATTGGCTAGTTTATTGTGATTTTGGAGTGATGGATTGATGGTTATGGCTTGGGTGATGATGGAATGGACTTGTATGTTAGTTTAGGATGATTCGTATGGACAAAACCTAACCTAGAAGGAAAAATTGACATGTTCTTTAGGCAGTTCGTCCGATTTTCTTATGATCCACCCGATTTTTCTCTCTGTTGTTCTATATTTGATGAATCTGTAGATGTTAAGTTGTTGAAATCCTAGTTTTGTTAAGCATAATATAGCTTAGGGTGACCTAATACTAGCAACCTAAGTGAGGGAAGAGACCTACCCGGTGATTTCCGATCTTAGATACCTAAGATGATGAACTCTAGGTAGTAGTGAGCCTCATAAGCCGCTATTGGATTGAGTGTGCTAGGATTGTTGCTTGAGACTTGCCTTTTCCGATACTTACCCGGTAAGGAGAGATTTGCCCCTTAAGTAGAGTCCGGTTTGAGTAGAATTCCCAACTTTAACCCCTTGAGACCTACTCGGTAATAGGAGTTAGGTGCGGGATTAGTGAATCATGAGATTTACCCGGTAATTATTTCCATTAGAGAAAAACCCTTTCCCAACACCGCAGCTTTGTCCTTAGAATCTTTAGAAGCTTGAGTCCGATGCCATAACCGGAAATCTTGATCTCTAGAATCCACTTTTCTCTCTTTGATCACATATTATGTGTTTGTGTTGCTTGTTTGTTTTGCTAGCTTGAGTTGTTAGTTTGATTTATAGCATTGTATGATTTGTGATCCTTGCTTGATCACCACAAAAACCCAACCAAAAATATCATGATTTTCATTTCTTTATTTCTTTCTCTTTTCTTAGACTAGATTCGCACTATCTATGATCACTTGTTTTATTTGATTTCACCTTAGTCTTCGTGTTCGACCTCGGAATACTATCCTTGCTATAAAATGACCCATACACTGTGTTCGCTAGGAGTTAGGAAATTATATCGAGTTATAAATTTGTAAGACTTTTGTGCTATACATTTCTAGCGTAACAGTTATACTAGCAGGATCGTATTTATACTGACTTGAAGAAGATTGTTAAGAGCTTACACACTAGTCTGGATATTTGTATGGTCATATTACCATTTGTGGTTAAGACCGTATATCGATAATTGACATGTGTTGGTCAGAGAGCTAATAGTGTAAACATAAGAAGGTACATGATGATCTGATCCAAGAGTGGATACTAATAGCAAAGAACTGCCTGTAATCATGAACTGTTATGAGGCGTCGACCTCTAGAGTTCCGAGTATGAGCTCATGCCTGGATGAGAATGACTTTAATGCGAGGCGTCGAAAGTTTCGACATTAAGGGAAATGGAATCCTTATACGCCACATTGTGTGTGGTTCTGAAGCGAGTTGAAGTTATAGTATACCGACTTGTGTTGCAACAATGTTAGAGGATCTTTACCATGTTGTTCATGTGTTTCAGCTGGAGGAGTATACGCCAGATCCGAGACACATTATCAATTATAAGGATTTAGTGGTTGAGCTGGACTACATGTTTGTTGAGCATCCAATAGTGGTCCTAGACCAAATATTAGATAATTATGCTCAAAGGACGTTCCGATGGCGAGGATTCAGTGGTTTGGATGGATGGGCAACGTGGCCATATGGGAGATGAAGAGTAGTATCCAGTGGAGCTACCCAGAGTGTTATGCAGGAATATCTACCCTTACGGAATTGACGAGAGAGAGTTTTGGTACTACTTGTGAAACTTATGTGCTTATGTGATTATGTGATTCGATATGTGTTTTTATTGTTGTGCTAGACTGTGATGTGTGATCTTAGTAGATCTTGTTGTGCCAGGACGATTTGCGATTATAGATGGAGATGGTTCTATCTCCATGCTATTGAGTTATGATACTAGTCTAGCTGGAGATGGTTCTACCTCCACGCTATAGAGCGAGATTAGGATAGTTGGAGATGATTTTACCTCCATGATTCGAGTTGTGATATTGTGATTTTGGTGAAGATGTTCTTCCTCCATGCTAATGTTGTTGTTATAGTTGCTGGAGATGTTCTTCCTCCATGTTTTTTAGTTATGATTATGGTTTACCAGAGATGTTTTACGTCCGTGCCTCTGTGATGGGTTTAGATTTTCCGGAGATGTTCTCCCTCCGTGCTTTTGGGTTGAGTTTAGGATTATTAGAGATGTTGTGCCTCCGCGTGAGTGAGTGTTTATACCTCGGCATATGGGACCAAGAGGATTTGGGTTTGTCTAAAGTTTCGGGACGAAACTTTTTCTTAAGGGGTGTGTGATGTAAGAGGTAGGATTTTCGAATTCTAATTAATGATGACTAATGTTGATTAACTTAATCATTGACAGTATTTGACACATAACTTGATGAACCAACGATAAAAACTTGCATGGTTTAAGAAGGAACGGCACATTAGTAGGATAAGGTAAAGTTTTTATTACATCAATATTTGCCTTATAAACCTCAATACCATTAGCTGAAATTAAATGGCCTAAGACATTCCCTTGTTCTACCATGAAGTGCCATTTTCCGAGTTTAGCACTAGGTTAGTTTATGCGCATCTTTTTAGCTCAATTTTTAAATGTCCTATATCAAACTATTCACATGTACCATAAAGTCATCCATGAATACTTCAATAAAGTTTTCAATGTATTTGGAAAATTACTTATCATGCGTCGTTGAAAAGTTATGGGGGCGTTACATAGTCCAAATGGCATTCTACGGTATGCAAATGTGCAAAAAGGACTTGTAAACGTCGTCTTCTCTTGATCCTCCGGTGCTATGTCCACTTGCAAGTACCCTGAATAACCATCTAGGAAACAATAGTAAGGATGTCCCGTAAAACACTCAAACATTTGATCAATAAACGGTAAAGGGAAGTGGCCCTTTTGGGTTACCTCATTTAGCTCACGGTAGTTGATACAAACCCTCCATCCAGTTTTTGTCTTGCTCGAAACCATTTCTCCATATTGATTTTCCACCATCGCGATTCCTCTCATTTTTGAAACAACTTGGGTCGGGCTGACCCACTTGCTATCCAAAATAGGAAAAGTCATATCCGTTTGAAGGAGCTTTAAGACCTCCTTCGTTACCGTATCCATCATATATGGTTGAACCGCCTTTGTGGTTGTCTTGATGGTTTTGCATCATCTTTGAGTAGTATCTAGTGCATGCAAGTGGATGGGCTATTTCTCTTGATATCCACTATTGTCCAACCAAGAGCCGCGTGTGCTCCTTAAGTGTTTCCAGCAACTTCTCCTCTTGTTGTGTTGTTAATTTTCTAGACACAATTACGGTTAATGTGTCATTGTCACCAACGAAAGTGTACTTGAGATGTTGGGGGAGTTCCTTGAGTTTAATTTCCAGAGTCTGCACAATAGAGGGAATAAGCTTCTCGCTTGAAGTTAGAAGAGTGGGCCCAATGCCAAAGGTGTGTGATGTGGGACCATCCCTAACACCTCCTAAGGGACCCATCACTAGAGCTAGAGCAAAGGCATTAAAGGAGAAGGAAACTACATCATCTTCAAGCTCTATCATGGAAGGATTTATCATTAGATCAAGAGCAAAGTCCATCCAAGAAGAGGTTGCTAGCTTATTGGCAACATGTGCACCTAAAGAGACTTCACTTGTGTCTAAGTCTTCTTTAGCGATATTCATGTCTACTATGGAAGGACCTTACAAGAGTAAAGATGATCAAGGAAGCAAGGAAAGTGGCTAGAACGAGACTTAAGAGAACCAATGCCCTGAGACAACAATCTCGCGTGAGATTCAAACCAAGATTTGATGTTTGTCGAGATCAGTAAGCTCCAGTCGAGATCTTATTAGTCATAGTTATCTTTTAATTATCTTAATACCTTTAAAGCTCTAAACATTTTAAAGGTATATTTTTTGTTTTGATCCTATTTTTTAGGATTATGTTTTAGTTCTTTTATTTTATCATTTTTGGAGGAATCTCGCTTATAAGTAGTCCTAGAGGTCAAGATTATTAGATGGTTGATTTTGATTATTATTTTCCACAAAATTGTGTGAACTCGCTACTTCGCTTAATGAGTTTGTGTTTTATTCATTTCATTCAATTAAAAAGAGAGTATTTGATTGAACTTGCTATGTTGTGCTTGTGTGTGTTAATCTTCTTAAAGGTTGGTGCTCCTCGTCAATTTTGGTCCCTTCTTGTGCTTATCTTATTTAGAAGGCTTGTGTAAGGTTGAAGAAAGGAGGGTTAAGGTAGGCTATTTGTTAAGGGGTTTTGATCCAATTGGTCAAGGTTCTTTGCAAGAATACCTTGGTTCGTAACTTCCTATATTTTTCATCGATTTCAATCCATATTATCATCTCCTTATCTTTCCATTATCATTCCATCAATTCACGTTCTTTTGTGTTCTAGTTTTACAAGAACCAGAATCTCGCCAGAGATTCTAACCAAGATTTTCCCAAGTTACTGGTTTCATGGGCTTCTAATCTAAATCCGGAACAACGGCTTTAACCCCGCATCAGTGTGATTGGGAGCCTTTGGTATCCATCCAATTAGGTTAGTACTTCCTACATATTAGATGTTAAAGCATATTTTATTTTGTGAATATCTATATTATTTTCAATAATGCTTTTTAATTCGTCCAAACCAGAAATGATAAAAACATCTTGCACAATAGGTTCAATCATGTCAATGGAGCATAAATAATTGTCATCAATGGGATGTTTCAGAGCATCATACATATTAAACTCAATAACTTCACCATCAAATTTTATAGTTAGTTTACCACTTACATAGTCAATCTTAGTTCTAGCCGTTTTCAAGAATGGTCTTCCAGAATAGGTGCAACATGCATGTCATGTTCCATATCCAACACAAACAAATAATCCGGAAAGATAAGATTGTCAACCATAACTAAAAGGACTTCAATGTTTCCTTTTGGGTAAACATTAGACCTATCGGCAAGTTCAACAACTATTCCGGTTTTATGCAATGGTCCAAGACCAAGTGATTGATAGATAGAATATGACAACACATTTATAAAAGCACATAAGTCTAGCATGGCTTCTCAAAGAGAGTTTTGCCTACTATACAAGGAATGCTTATCATACCCAAATCGTTGCATTTCTTTGGCATCCGTCTTTGAAAAACCACAAAAACATGCTCGCTCACCTTCACCTTCAATCTTTCTTAAGCTTTTGGTTCTCTTGATAGTGCATAGTTCCTTCAAAAAGCGAGCATACTTAGAAATGCACTTCACTAGTTTAAGGAGAAAAATGTTTACCTCGCACTTGGATATTGTCTCAAAAAGTTCCTTATTCTCGATGACTCTTCTTCCCTTGAGTGCTTCTGGAAAGAGGGCAAGTGGTTTATTTGAGTATATAGGTGGAACGTTTGGACGGGCATAGGCATCCTCTTCAAAAGTACTTTTTGTTGGTTCATCCACGGTCGCGGTCGTTTGCAGCCGCGGGTGCGTTTCATTTAATTCAGCTACGGAGGCGGTTCCATCTGGCCGCGGGTAAGGCGTCACAACAAAGACGGTGCGGACAAGGTCGCGGGGGCGGATGAACTTCCTGACTTTTGTTTTTCGACTCAATTCCTTGATTTGTGTTCAATTGCTTCCTACTCCTTAGAGTCAATGCACTCACCATCTTCTTTAGTTCGGCGATTTCGCTTGATACTCCCAGGCGGCTGGGGTATACAACATGAAACCCTCTTTTGGTAAGAGTCCTACCAAAGTTCTTTTTACCTTCCGTCATTTCCTGTATTTTTTCCATAGCAAGTTCATGAGTGGAATTTAGAATATTACATCCGCATGCGGCATAGTGATCCTTTGTACCATTACAACACCAAATCTTCGGTAGAATATCCATGGAATGGACAGCTTGACTTTAACCTTCTAAATTTGTCATAGTACTCATAAAGAGTCTGATCAGATTCTTGCTCGATGTTGCTAATGGCATTCTTCAAGTTGTTGGCCTTCTTCCCTAGAAAGTACTTCTATAGGAAAGGATTGTGCCAATTTTCCCATGTTTTGGTGCTCCCGGGCAGTAAGTGAATTACCAATTGTCCGCCGCATCCTTGAGGGTGATGCCGAAAGCCCTTATCTTGATTTGTTCTTCTGTCACGTTTGTCGGTTCATGATAATGCAAAATGTGTGAAACTTTCCTTAAGTGTTTGATTGGATCTTCCCAACTTATTCCGTGGAAGGATGTTAGTAGGCTGATCAATCCTGGCTTTGGCTCGAAGTTGACACCTTCATCGATTTCCGGAATGGTCACTGCAAGCGGGTGTTGGGTCAAGTCCGATTGCGTTAGTTGTCGGAGCATTCTATTGGCCATTTCTTCTTGTGTGTTTTGACGTTATCTCCTTTGTCAATTGAATGATCTTTCATCTTTAGTATTGTAACACCCCGAATTCTCAGAACTCGGGAAGCTACTGGTTAGAACCTCACAATGGGACTCGACCTCAGTTTGACAACAACTTTACTAGGATGTTACAATAAGACACAAATAAAGAAAACCGAAATTCATAAAGCGATGGTTTAAATGATATGAATGTAACAACATACGTCTAACAACCAACAGTACATAAGAAATAAAAGTCTATTGTCATCATACTATAATGGAAATATCAATATAAAACCCTACCCCATTCTAGGCAGCACGGACACCCGGCGGACCACTACTTCCGGATCACTCAGCAGCTGCTCTAACCTGTGGTAAATCTAAACAAGAACATAAATCAACCGTTAGCTAGCTATCTAAACGTTAGATAAATGAGAATAGCACACACACACACACCCAATAGAAAAACTAAACACATATCATGCTTTCAGAGAAATCAATTTTTATTATCTTTATTTAGGTCATTCACTCTTACTAATGATACTTATTTTGTGACACGAGGGATTTCCAAACCTCGCCTCCGCCCCCGGGGAACCATCGGGAATGAATCTGATGCACCTCAACTTGTACCTGTATGGTCTGGGTATAGAGAACCTCCCAGTTTCCTGTCAGAGCTGGGCAGTGATGTCACCGCCCGTTATACATACACTTGGGCCATAAAAATAGTAAAGGTCGTCCTATGCATGTTATAATAATTAAATAATCAACACACACCACTATCATCATTCAACTAACATCTAGAAACCAGCTAAGTAAGTCGCAAGAACTTACCTAAATAAAATCTCAACTCTCTTAATCTCAACTCGGCCTACAACCGTGGAAACTCAATCGCCTGTCATAAGGGCAAGTGGATCAATAATGTATCCCCCTTCTTAGAAGTCTCTAACTTCTAAGATAATTAAATTGATCAAGAGAAATTACTAAAATACCCTCATAAGGTAAAATGACCATTTTACCCTTGGTCCCGAAACTCTAGAGAAATTCCATAATGAAGTTCCAAACTAACATTTTGAACACAAAACAACCCTCTAACTCTCACAAGGAAATTTGCTAAAGATTTAAAAGAGTTAACTACATTCTTGACTTTCATAATAAATCGTTAAGTTCCAACTTTAGCTTAAGATACGAGGCTCGAATAAAAGTATAAAAATTCCACAAAAATATTCTAGGTCATCAACGCTATGCCATCTACTCATAGAAGAAAATATTTCCCAAAACTATCCAATCACAACTCCTACACAAATCTCCAAAGTTGGACACAAAATCCAAAAATTCTATACTTAGCCAATTTCTGAGTCCTTTCACAAACAACACAACTAGCCTACTTTGAGCTCCTATAGATCCAGATCCGACCGTTGGATTAGTCTCAACTTCTGATATGTTACACTATGTATATCCTTTTATGTCATACTAAAAATTGAACGGTAAGAGATCAGTGTAAGGCATCACAATCTGGCCCTAAAGATGGCTACTCAACACTGAATTCTGGAATGTGTGCAAGTGGTCTTAGCTTCGAGACTCACCTGCAGTTATTACTATCCTCTACCTTGGCAATCAGAAGGCCTCAGGTTCGAGTCCTCTCAGTCTCGATTTATTGTTCACTTTGAGGATACTATAAGTTGATACTTCGAGACCTACATGCACTAAAGTTATGCACTACTCTTCCTACTAGATATATGGACAAAAGGTTTAAGGTTTGCTTATTGTTGTTGGTACAAGGCTGCACAGGAAAGGATGGTCTGCACGGTTTGTCGATGGTCAAAGTGAGAGATGATGCACAACTACTATCAATGGAGTCCATCCTCTGTACAACATGTCACAATAGCGTAACGGTTGTGAAAGTACTAGTGACTGAAGAGGAGAAGAAGAGATGTAGGGGCTTGTCTTACAGAGAGTTAGAGCACCTGAGAATGCCGCGAAAGTCGAGACGGAGATAGTGCAAGGTTGTATATGCAAATCTCTCGCCCACGTAATCGAAACAGAAGGCGCCGGCATAGGGAAAGGCTCAGTGCTGAAACTGTTATACTGTACGAGGTCTTGGGGAGCCTGGTTGCTAGGTACAGAGGGCGTCCATTCTCTTCGACTCAACGCAGGGGTTGCTGTCTGGAGCTCTTTTGCACGCAGTGAAGGAGGTCCGGTATTAACGTGGTTGGTTGCAACAGACGCAAGGTGGATGTGTCTTGGGAAGAGAGGAGGTTGACACCTCTGTCGACGATGGAGGAAGGAGGGGAGCAAGGCATGAAAGTGAAACCGCTGCTGCGTTTGTGTTGGGCGATCGAATAGGGAAAGCAAGGCGTGATATCTAGAAACCAATCCTGGAATATGGAGAGTTTGGAGTTGTTACGTAATGCATAGGCTGATGTGGAGGTTAAAGTTAGGCTCTTCACTATTGGGCCAGCAATCTACATGTCCAAAAAAAATGGACTAGAAGAGGTGTTCACATGGGCTGCATGAGGGAGGAGAGGAGTGATTGAAGCAAGCTATGGGCCTGGGCTTGTCACAAGAAAGATGAGGTGGAAATGGGCTGAGAGAGTCATGTGAGATGTTCTTATCATGGCCTTGTCGAGCTTGTCGGTGACGTTGTCATGGTCACGTCATGGCTTCGTCAAGATCTTGTCCAAGGACATGAACTCATGGTTGTAAATTAGCGTTTGGTTGGTATATCAATTTTCATAATTTTATGTGGAAAAGGCTCACATAAAATGATAGAATATGTGATGAAACATGATGGTGGATATCCAAAAAAATAACGGGTCGACATCCGGTAATATACGGAAATAAACGGAATTAAAATTCCGGATATTACATCAGTACCCCCTTAAAATAAGTTTCGGCCTGAAACTTAGAATAAATCATCTACTCAAATCACTTCCATAAATAGAAGTGTCTAACTCGGTCTCTACTAAATTTTCACTCCCACTTCCTAACATGCAAGAACTACTCAATCATCATAACCAGCCAGCACATAAAAACACAATCACTCAGTCCAATTTATAATCACAAAAGGCACCCTGAACAGCATCCGAGCACTAACTCGTCATTAAAGAAGTAGCGGTTAATTCCGCAAGGAACTCAAGATAACTACTCATAATGCTCTCCTGTATCTCACATGTAGCCTCATCAGCTCCTCTTCTTGACTTCTGAATCCTCAGCATCGGTATATCCTTAGACCTCAACGTCTAGTACTACGCTCTCGGACGGCTATTGGGTACTCTACAAAGGTGTGATCAGGCTTGGCTATTAGATCCTCATGACTAATGATGTGTCTCGCATCCAGTATGTACTCTCTCAACTGAGATACATGGAAGACCGGATGGACACCCTCTAGTTTGATTAGGAGTGCTAATGTATAAATAACTCCTCCATCCGCTTTAAGATATCACCGGTTGCTTTTCTAAACTCACTTCTAACTCTCTTAGTTCTTCCGTTGAGTTCACTCACTTTTGACGTTCTGGAAGGTCCCGAATATAAATTTCAAACAATGATGTTAGACGTTTTTATGGCACTTTACTAAGTGCCGAATGCTCTTTGTAAGACCACTCACTTGTCTTGACTCTCTAATATGACTCAACACCTACATCTTGTCAGCCTTTCAACTTGTTGAAACCCAAAGTCACACTCCCAGTGGAGGTTTTCCTAAAGATCTCAAATTCTTTAACTTGAGGTCCTAGATATAATATCATTGAGTTTCCTTATCTATGGGTTATGGGCCACCACGATTCCGTTGCGCTACTCTGATTAATCTTTGTCGCCAATAACTCATAATGTCGTCCTCTGTGAGTCAGGATGATTTACCAGACTTTCGCCCATAAATTCCTTTCTAATAACGGTAATTTCACTACTACCCCTCCATCTACATTTTATTGGTTATAAGGATCATCTTGAATTTTCATTGGAGTACCACCATTTTTCATCAAACTCTTCTATAGACACTTTTGGGTAGTCATCTTATTGGGGTAATACCGGATCCGTATAACAACCTCAGTCATTCAACTTTACTCTTTCTCATGTCTGTTCCATTAAAGATGTAGATTCCATCTACAATCACTTCACAACTCGATACGACATTTCGTCAAGGCATTTCATTATACTTTCTATGGTTGTGTCGTCTCTATAATCACAAATATTTTGTATCACATCTTTAGTCACAAGGGCTTCCTCTGTCAATTTAGAAAATTGACCCCAACTTTTTCTCTGATGAGCGCCATCAGTCTCATTTGTATGGAATGTTAAGTACCCTCTGTCTAGATTGACGCAGGATCTGATCAAAATCATTTGCGTCATCTTACTCCTCTAGTTCTTCTTATACGAATCCATATGTACTAACTGCGATTTGTAAAAAATTCCTTGGCCAGTAGGTAAGAAACTGCTCACAATAATTCTCTTTATACCATTAATTATATAAGGGGTCATTTCCGGTCTTCAAGATCTTCTTCTTAGTGCTTAACTAAAGTTATTGGCTTAACTCCTTCAATGTTAATATGAAAGATACTAATACTTGAATTGATTTAACTTTACAACTGTCATTGTTGATCCCCTAGGGAAATTCCCGTTGTTGTCAGTGATTTCCCTTATCAAACAACAAGCACGGTTACTCTTCTCATTTACCGATAACTCGTCACTAGTCCACCAACATGTATATATTCTTCGTTGTTATCAATTAGTATGTAGTTGACCTTCTACAAGGTCATAGACATACTTTTCTTCTATATCTTTTGATGTTTCTATATCTGGTGGCAAGTTAAATTTCCTCGAGTTTATCCAGTTTATAATCCTTTATCTCCTTCTACCATCTACACTTCCTTTCCTCTCAGTAAGACCACTATAATCTTTCCAAGTTTAGTTGTATCATTCATCTTCCCTCAACGGACTCATCAAATCTCCCACGATAGCTCGTGAATGCATCTTCGCGATTCCTTTTACCTCAGTCCTCAACTGCTTGCGGTTCGCTGGTGTGAATCATTGGTGTTGACATTTTAAGTCTCTTTGTTAGAGGGGAGTTATCGTGGGCCCTTGGGTACACCAAGACCATTCTCACACACTCTCCTTCCTTGTGTTGAATTATAATATAACCTTTCTAGTGATTCTTTGACTCTGTTTTCAGGATTATATCATTTGGATATCTATATCACAATCTTTGTTGTAACTCACTTGACTTATAGAAAGTCACTCCACCTTCATGTTTATGAAACTTACCTTCCACTTTCTAGCTAATCCGTAAACTTCAGTTTTGCGGCTCTTTAGGTCTTCATAGTTGGGTCGACAACATATATCTTCTTAACTCACATGCTTATGACTATCTAGGTGTTCCCTCTTGATTAGGATGCCGAGTTACTTTCCCAACAGTGACAATATTTCGCCATGCTTCTGACAACAAACCTTCATCTATGGTCCATCAATAAGATTAAATTTAATGTCTCTTGTCTGGATTGGTATAATATCTTACCTTGACTTTCGTGACTATGATTATTTTTTTTGGAGGCATCCACTTTGTTACACAATACTTGAAAGAACCTCCGGGTTGCCGTTCTCACTTTGCATAATTGTCGTTTATCTAACGCTTCTACGGAGTTACTCTCATGTAGATTCTTCATTTGATCCTGGTGAGTTGACTCGGGTTCCCCTTCTTGCCATTATCGCGGGTGTTGTCTTGTAGTCTTTACTCTTCCGTCTCAACGTTCCTCAACGAGTTCAAAGGAGTTGACCGGATGGTCACCTAGCCTAATGCTCATAAGCTGAGTATCCTTATCCTCGTGTTGACACCTTCAAAATCTACATAGATGTGTCAACGAAGCGAGGATCTCATTCTGTTATCTCCGTTAAGGGCATAATACAACTATAAGTGTTACTAACATTCGGCATATTCTTATTTATATAACATATCTTTATAATCAAGCTAACAAGTCAATATACATTTCTAAAAGTACTAAGCTGCCGAGGTCCGCATAGGTAGTGGTGGTTTTCTGTACTATTTATCCCTTCCCGACTTATGCATGTATTTTGAAAACAAAAATTTCTATGAAAATTTCAGATCCCTTTCGGGTTCTGTTTATTTACTTATATGGTCCCTTAGAATATTTCAACTGCCATTGTTGCCAACCTGGCTTTGATACCATGTTGTAACACCCCGAATTCTCAAAACTCGGGAAGCTACTAGTAAGAACCTCACAATGGGTCCCGACCTCAGTTTGACAACAACTTTACTAGGATCTTACAACAAGACACAAATAAAGAAAACCGAAATTCATAAAGCGATGGTTTAAATGATATGAATGTAACAACATACGTTTAACAACCAAAAGTACTTAAGAATGGTCTTCCAAAATAGGTGCAACATGCATGTCATGTTCCATATCCAACACAAACAAATAATCCGGAAAGATTAAATTTTCAACCATAACTAAAACGTCTTCAATGTTTCCTTTTGGGTAAACACTAGACCTATCGGCAAGTTCAACAAATATTCCGGTTTTATGCAATGGTCCAAGACCAAGTGATTGATAGATAGATTATGACAACACATTTATAAAAGCACATAAGTCTAGCATGGCTTCTCAAAGAGAGTTTTGCCTACTATACAAGGAATGCTTATCATACCCAAATCGTTGCATTGCTTTGGCATCCTGTTCGCCACTTAGCGTGCGTGCAAATAAGTCTTAAATTTATAAAACTAGAAATCAAGCAAGCGAACCCGCAGTGTACGGATCGACGTAGTTAAGCAAGAATTCCAGAGTATCGAACACAGGGATTTGGGGGGTTAAATCCAGTTATAAATCGTCAAGCAAGTAAATGTATGAGCTTTGCAAATATATTGGGAAAACAGCAACCCTAAAGATCCAAGTATATAATTGTGGCAATCGATTCAAGATATACTAAAGATATAAGGACAGAGTTAAGAGCTGCAAGAGTATGCTAAGGCAAAGCAATGTACGTTGAAGTTCCAAGGCTTTATATGACTTATCTAGAAATACTCTCTATAAAGGTTGTTATGGCTTCAGTATAGAAAGGATCTAAAGACAAGAATTAATCTCAAATACCCAAACTTGTAACCCAAGGATCAAGACTAACTAAACCGATTAAGGTTGTGACACTCGAAATCGAAGTAGAGGTTGTTGAGGCTTCACTACTACCTAGAAAAGGCAAGCCAAGACTAAGTTAAAGCAAATCTTTAACTTTGGATTAAAGTAAAAGCAAGGTTCGTAAACTAGGGTAATTACGGGTGGATCTTGAGTTCCACGGCCGTGGAACCTCAAGAACAGGCCGTGGTTCCGGCTCGTCAGCGAAATCTCTCTAACTCTCAAGGTCCAATCTGTTTACGATCGATCTATCATCATCTAAGCCACAACTATCAACCCTTCACCTTTGAATTGCTAAAGGGTTTTAGCCAACAACAGTCATTATGATATCAAATTCAAGATTAACAAGAATGAGATGAAAACCTTCGAAAACCTTCAATAAACTTCAAATCAATCTCAAATCCACAAACAAAGGTAATGATGTATATCAGATTTGGAATAACACAAACAAATCACAATCCTTGATAAGAACAAAGATCGGGATGTCAATCCGTCTTCTAATCAAACCTAAGGACAAAGCGAAACTTCAAAATCTTCAAGCCTTTGCAAATCTCCGTTGCAAAATGGCAATCTCCGCACGTCCAACTGAAACCCTAGGCACGTGCTAGCAGGCGTAAGCGAAGGAATCGAAATCTCCCTCCTTCAGTCCTTTTATAGGGAAAGATAGAATAAGTGTCTGGCCCATGTATGTAGACAATGTGTCTATATTTTATTCGTCAAAAGATTGCCTAAATCACGGTTTTATGGAATTCCACGCCCGTGGTTTAGAGCGTGGAATTGGATTACGGTTCTTCAAAACTTCCACGACCGTACTTTATACCGTGTAACTCTCTAGAATGCTCCACGCTCATGTTGTCAAGTTCCACGGCCGTGGTTTAGAGCGTGGACTTCATTACGGCCGTATTTTAGAGCGTGGAAGCATAGGTTGCTCGTAATTCCCTTTGTTTTGTGTCATTCTTCATCCTAGCATCTTCCTTAGCTTCTTTGTGGTGTCCTCAATCCTTGGATGTGCTCAATCCATCTCCATCCTCTCTTAATTCGTTCGGTTTTAGCTCTTATTTGCCTACAATCAACACAAAAGTTTATGTAGACCTCTATATCGACAATATAGATAAACTAGCTCACAATTGCTTCAATGCTTTATCAATGAACACTAATATGGATGAAATACATCTAGAAAACGTGCCTAAAATATCACAATATTTCATGCTAACAAAATACCCCATACTTGCCACTTTCTTGTCCCCAAGCAAGGTCTTTCAAAAGCTTTAAAACTCAAGTTAGGATAAAATATGGATGCCCTCTCAAAGCAAAACGTATTTTAAGTAAATGTGCTTCTAGTCGATAGATCATTCTCAAACCTTGCTTCATTCATTCATAAGACTCTCATATACATAAGCAAAGGGTAAAGAGGAAAGAAAACTCATGAATTGATCAAACTTCCATGTAAGCATCATAACCTTCAAACATTATCAAAATCAATCATAAGAAACTTCAATTTAGATCACCAAGTCATATAGCATTCTCTTGATCTTAAGGACTTTCACGTAAGGTCTAGAATGCGGAAAGGGAGAGGAGATTATAAGGAATGTGGTGCATGAATCCGGGAAAATGGATAACTAACTCTTTTCTTTTTCTCTTGCGGTATTGCAACACTTTCAACTTAGAGCTTTGCTCTCTTCTTTTGCACATAATTTTTCGACTTTACTTTTGGAGTTATGGACAAAGGTGCACAATAACCGAAGCCTAAGAGATTGGCGGTTCTCAATTTTGCGAGATGCCTCAAACCCTTGATGCACATACCATAATCCGCTAGGAATATCGCTCAATCCGACTTTGGCAAGACACAAACCCCCGGCTATGTGAATGGTTCCGAGTTACTCATCGTCATGATTGACTTCCCCAAACCTATAAGTTCTTTCTATTCTTTGAATGCAAAAATTTTTGCTTTCATGGCCCTCCCACATCAAACATGCCAAATATCAACTCCTCCAAATTCCCGGATAGGTAAAGGAGGCCATTATTTCATTGAGGAGCTAAATGATCAAAGAAAGAAGAAAGAAATCGAATTGGCTTAATCATTTCAATAAGAAGTATAAGAACTTATTATGTGATTTCAACCTTGATTTCTCAATATGATTTAGGTAACATTCTTCACATTATGAAACTTGCAAAAGAGGAATAATTAACTCATTCAATTTCTTTTCAATTCACTGTTTGTTTAAGCATGCGATTGTCATCAAAACTCAATTCACAAGTAGTGATTATCATAGAAATCATCTCAATCCTTAGAAGCACAAAATTTTCAAAAATTTTTAGATTTTTATGGGTTATTTCAAAAGCTTTTTCATGCAATGCGATAATGAAACGTGTAACAATGGAATGAAGCATGCAAGGTGTTCTCAATCAAAGCAAGCAAAGTGAGTAGAATTATTACAAACGAATAGTCACACCCCACCCCATACTTGAGACAAACATTGTCCCTAATGTTCAAAAAGAAAATAAAGAAAAGAAAGAAAGAAAAAGAACTCACAAGATCATGGTGGAGTGGCTAAAGCGGTAGATCGTCATCATCACTAGGGTGCCGGTGGTGGTGGAAACGGGAAGAAGCCGGGATCATAGTTCCGCCCAAACTACCGGCAATAAATATCTCTCATCATGCGGTTATGCGCGTCGGCTCGTGCATCCCTAGCATCTGCGCGGATCTCCAAGGCTCCAACCCTAATGGAAAGATCGGTGGCCCAATCCGGCAGCTGCTCGTACCATCCCGGCGGCTGGCTATACCATGTTGGTGCGTCTGACGGTGCTGGTGCAGGTGGTGGCTGGGCATGCCAAGCTGATGGAGCTCCCATCCACTCCAGCTGAGTGTTGTACCACTAAGGAGGGGTCGCGATCCATGTCGGCCTCTCACTCACGCTGGCGCGGCGAGAGGAAGAACCAGAAGCTCTAGCGGGGCGGGGAGAGTGTCTAGGGAGGTCGGGAACTGCATCCGGCTTATCTGGGAAGGTACTATAATCGTGCTCCTCTCCTCCTCCCTCAAACTCATCATCCCCTCTCATCTCCTCCTCATCTACAATCGGTGGCTCAGGTGGAACGTAAGGAGGGGCTACTAGTCTGTTCGCATGCATGGCAGCGAACGTCTCCTTCCAGTTATGGCGTCCGGCCATAATGGAATACTCGGGGATCCATGCTACTCCTCTACCTCCTCTATCCTCCCAAGGCATGGCAGTTGTAGCTGGACCTCTATGTCTAGGAAAGATAATCCCTCTAGTCATGAGGCTCTGAAGTCCTAGAGGTCTAGCAGCTATCCTAGTGCATGCAGAAAAGTCGATCCCCAGCTGCCTAGCAATGTGGGTGACCATCCCACCATATCCTATATTGCCAACCCTCTTGTTCTTTAGCTTACTCATAGTAGAAGCTAAGAGGGTGGCACAGTCAGCCTGCCTGCCGTGCAACATGCAATACAACAAATAAAGCTCATCCGTCTTGATATTATGAGGTGTCTCCGTCCTAGGAAAGAGACACTCAGAAAGCACCCGGTGAGGAATCTTCAAGGCTAAGTGATAAATCAACTTAGCCTTGGTATCAGCTGGTTGCCAGCGGTCCTCGCTGGCGTATACCATGGCGATTTGCTCCCAAAAGTCTTTGGCGTATACGCCACTAGGGAATCGACCATTGAAGGTCTCATGGAACCCAAAGAAGGTTCCGAACTCAGCAATCGAGAACTCGTAGTTCTCCTCCATCAGCCTAAATGACACTGTACGGTCTACATGACTATGCTCGAAGGAGATCACAAACTCCTTAGTGATCTCCTCATATGCATCTTCCCGAATAGCGGAGAAGACGATCAACCCAACTCTATCTAATAACCAAGTAATGTCGTTAACCACATTTAGTGGTTCTAGCTCCTCAAGCAACAAATACCTAGGTCCTATGACCGCTCGCTTCTCGATCCTTTCTAAGGCATCGAGGTAATCCTTGTGGATTCTAGGAATTCTAGGTGGTGGGAGTGATGGTGGTTCACTAGGAGGTGCCTGAGAAGAGGAGGGACCATCATACTTCCTTTTCTTATTCCTATTCGACATTCTTCTAACAAAATCCATCACTGTTCAAAACCACGGTCGATTCTTCAAAAACCACGGCCGTGGAATGTCCAAAGACCGTGATTCAGTTCGAAATTTCCCAAAACTCAGCAGATTGACACCAAATTCAACAACAAGCATCCCTAGACTAATTCCAATCCAATTTCAATCAAATCTCCTAAAATTTCTTGCAAAAACTGAGGCAAATCGACAAAGTGAGAGAAGAGATAAAAACCTAGGTTTTTGGATTTTAATATCCGAATTTTGTCTTCTCCGGTGATTTGCCGCTCGAATCGTTGCTTGGATCTTGTAGGTGATTGGATTTGCTTCAGTTTTGGTCAAAGAATCGTTCGAAACGGTTAACGAACGAGAATATGGGAGAGGGGGAAGGCAATCGGCGATTTGGGGCGTGGTTTTGGGTGGTGTTGGTTGTGTTTGTGAAGAAACGTGGCTTTTATAGTGGCCGTAAATTTTTTTGAAAATTACGGTCACTCGGGGGTTTCCACGGCCGTGGAAATGTACGGAACCGTGGTTTTGGTGATTTTTCTCAGGCTTTTACAAATTACGGTCACTGTTGTTGTCACGGCCGTGGTTTTGACCGTGGAACTCTCTGTAATGTGTCAAAGTCCAAGTTTCGTTAATTTTCTTCAAACCTTTCCTTCTCCCTTTCTCTTCCACTGATCCTACATCCAAAAACACGAACATACCGGAAGGTATCGAAGGCAAAACAAAACAAGAACGTCTAAACTATTCTAGTCTATGAATCAAAAACAAAAACGTAAGTGCAATACCTTGGGTTGCCTCCCAAGAAGCGCTTGTTTAAGGTCTGTAGCTAGACCATATTCGCACTTATTCGAGTGCGGTAGGCGCGAACTCTTCAGCTTGGAGTTCCGGTGAATACTTCTTGAGTCGTTGACCGTTCACCTTAAAGCTTCCGCCCTTTTCACCCTATACTTCAACTACACCATGGGGAAAAACACGTTTGATTAGATAAGGTCCAGTCCAACGAGATTTAAGCTTACCTGGAAAGAGACGAAGCCTTGAATTGAAGAAGAGAACTTGATCTCCTTCTTTGAGGTCCTTTGGGATGATATGCTTATCATGCCAACGCTTCGCTCTTTCTTTATAGATCTTGGCGTTTTCGTAGGCGTTCAAGCGAAGTTCTTCAAGCTCATTGAGGTCCAAGAGACGCTTCTCTCCCGCTTCCTTCATGCTGAAGTTCAACCACTTTATTGCCCAATACGCCTTGTGCTCCAACTCTACCGGTAAGTGACAAGACTTCCCATACACAAGGTTATATGGTGTTGTTCCGATGGGAGTCTTATATGCAGTCCGGTACGCCCATAATGCGTCATCGAGCTTCAAAGACCAATCCTTCCTTGTCCTTGAAACCGTCTTCTCTAGGATACCTTTAATTTCCCGGTTTGAGATCTCCACGTGTCCACTAGTTTGTGGATGATAAGGGGTGGCTATCTTGTGAGTCACCCCATACTTAGCTAAAAGAGCTTCGAAATGTCGGGCAATGAAGTGAGAACCTCCATCACTAATGATAGTCCGTGGTGTCCCAAATCGTGGGAAGATGGTCTTGTTAAAGAACTTAACCACTACCATGGCAACATTGGTGGGAGAGGCAATTGCTTCAACCCATCTCGAAACATAATCCACCGCTAAAAGTATGTATTGGTTTCCACAAGATGATGGGAAAGGTCCCATGAAGTCTACTCCCCAAACGTCAAAGATCTCCACCTCTTGGATGTTGTTAAGAGGCATCTCGTTCCTCCTAGATATGTTCCCTATTCTTTGACAAACATCGCAGCAGGAAACAAAGGTTTGCACATCTTTAAACAAAGTAGGCCAAAAGAATCCACATTGCAATACCTTAGCGCTAGTCTTGTTCGAACTAGCGTGTCCTCCACAAGGTAGTGAATGACAATGACGGATGACACTTTGCATCTTATCTTCCGGTACACATCGCCGAATAATGCCGTCCGGACCTCTCTTAAAGAGGAGAGGTTCGTTCCAAAAGTATTCCCCAACATCCTTAAAGAACTTCTTTCTTTGTGCGTAGGATAATTTGGGTGGTAATTCCTGGCAAACCAAATAGTTAACAAAATCAGCAAACCATGGTTCGTTACCTTTTGTGATCACGTCGATGCACTCCTCTATAATGTGTAAATGTTCGTCCGGAAAGGAGTCATCTATAGGTAGATGGTCGTCTTCTAGATGTGGTAGACGACTTAAATGATCCGCAACAGATTTTTCCGAACCCTTCTTGTCACGGATCTCTAGATCGAATTCTTGTAGGAGAAGAATCCATCTAATCAGCCTTGGTTTCGCATCCTTCTTCGCAAGCAAATACCGGATCGCAGCGTGATCCGTGTACACAATCACCTTAGCACCTACAAGATAAGAGAGAAACTTTTCAAATGCATATACAATTACTAAAAATTCCTTTTCGGTAATGGCGTAGTTGAGCTGCGCTTCATCTAGCGTCTTGCTAGCGTAGTAAATGGCATGGGTTCGTCCTTCCTTTCTTTGCCCAAGCACAGCCCCTATGGCTACGTCACTTGCGTCACACATAAACTCAAAGGGAAGATTCCAATCCGGAGGTTGGATAATCGGGGATGAGATTAGAGCTCCCCGAATCATATTAAACGCATCTAAGCATTCCTGCGAGAAATCAAAAAGTGCATCCTTCATTAATAAATTAGTGAGCGGTTTTGATATCTTAGAAAAATCCTTTATGAAACGCCTATAGAATCCAGCATGTCCTAGAAAACTTCTTATCCCTTTCACCGAAGTTGGGGGAGGAAGTTTTTCTATTGTCTCTATCTTAGCTTTATCCACCTCAATCCCTCTACTAGAGACTAAGTGTCTTAATACAATGCCCTCTTTCACCATAAATTGACACTTTTCCCAATTAAGAACTAGGTTAGTGTCTTCACACCTTTGTAACACAAGAGCAAGGTTAGAAAGACAATTATCAAAAGAAGAAGCATAAACGGAGAAATCATCCATAAAGACCTCCATGATCTCCTCTATGTACTCCGAGAAGATAGCCATCATGCACCTTTGAAAGGTTGCTGGGGCGTTGCAAAGCCCAAACGGCATCCTCCTATACGCAAACGTTCCCCACGGACACGTGAATGTGGTCTTCTCTTGATCGTCCGGATGTATCGGGATCTGAAAGAAACCACTATAACCGTCAAGATAGCAAAAGTGTGAGTGTTGTGCTAACCTCTCAAGCATTTGATCGATGAAGGGTAGTGGGAAGTGATCCTTCCTCGTTGCGTTGTTTAGCTTCCGGTAATCTATGCACAACCTCCATCCGGTTACGGTTCACGTGGGAATGAGTTCATTGTTTTTATTGGTGATGACCGTCATTCCTCCCTTCTTTGGAACCACCTGTACGGGACTCACCCACTTGCTATCGGAGATAGGGTAGATGATACCTGCATCAAGTAGTTTAAGAATTTCCTTCTTGACAACCTCCTTCATGGTCGGGTTTAACCGCCTTTGAGGTTGTCGTGAAGTTCTAAAGTCTTCTTCCATTAGGATCTTATGCATGCATAGTGAAGGTTTGATTCCTACTAGATCCTCTATAGTATACCCTAAGGCTTTCCTATGTTTCTTAAGAACAACCATGAGCTTACTATGTTCGTCAATACTCAAATCGGAACTAACAATTACCGGAAAGGTAGAATTAGGTCCTAGAAATGCATACCTTAGATGTGTAGGAAGTGGCTTCAATTCCATCACTATAGGAGTCTCTTGAGGAGTATCCGATGCTTCCTTAGAAGTGTCTAAGGATGTAGAAGGTGTTGGAGAAGAGTCAAGAGAAGTGGTGGAGAAGATACAATCTCCTTCAAATTCACCCAAAATTACGGCTCCCCTGTTCCCTCCACGGCCGTGGTTTTGGGCGTGGAAGTCAATTACGGGGCCTCTGTTTGTTCCACGGCCGTGGTTTTGGCCGTGTAACTTACTGGAGTCCTCTGAATAGCTGATTATGGTCATGTCGGTAGATTCCACGGCCGTGGAATAGCACGATTGGCCGTGATTTTGTACGTTTTCTGACCCATCGTAGAGTTTCTCAAATTCTTCTTCATACACTTCTTTTTGCTTCTCTAAAGCTTCAATTTTTTCATTGGATTCCTCTTCTTCCCCTATATCCATAATACTCATAGAAATAACTTTTTGTAAGGGATCTTTGAAGAGAATCGAACTTACCTCTTCTCTAGATAGCTCTTCGTCATGGATGTTGAATATATCCTCATCGAAAACTGGTTCTTTCACCAAAGTGGAGAGAACGAATTCTACCTTTTCCTCTCCTATGTCGAAGGCGAGTCTAGCATTCTTGCAATCAACTATGCAACCGGATGTTACAAGAAACGGTCTTCCGAGTATGATCGGGACCGGACTATCTGCAGGAATGTCAAGCACAACAAAATCTATAGGAACATAGAACTTACCAAGCTTGACCGGGACGTCTTCAACTATACCGATGGGACGAGTTATAGATCGATCCGCCATGTACAACATCATCTTCACCGGTTTAGGTTCGCCTAAACCGATCTTCCTGCATAAGGCAAGCGGAATGATGCTCACAATTGCTCCTAAATCACATAATGCATCATATGTGACATCTCCCACTCCTATGGGAATACAAAATGACCCCGGATCCTTTAGCTTTGGGGGAATCTTCTCCTTCATTGTCTTGATGAGATCCGATGAATCCGAACTCATCTTGACCTCTCCAAAATCCTCTAATTTTTTTTTTGTTAGAGAGGATCTCCTTTAGGAACTTTCCATAAGCTGGCATACCTACAATTGCATCAATGAAAGGTATATTAATATGCAGTTTGCTCATGAGTTCAATAAACTTACCGAATTGCTTCTCTAGACGCGTTCTTGCTCTAGATTGCGGGAATGGTAGAGGAGGTTTGAAAGCTGGAGGAGGAACGTAGACATCTTCCTTCTCCTTCCCCTTTTCTTTCTCCTTTTCAGCGGGAACTTCTACAAACTTGGGCTGCGGGTCGGTGGTTGTTGCTCCACTCCTAGTTATGATTGCCATCACCCTTCTCTTTGGGTTATCTTCCGTCTTTCCTGGAAGTTTTCCTTGATTCCTAGGAACTTCTTCAGCTTCACTAAACATTTGGTTTTCTAAAATCTTTTGGGCTTTATCAACCTTAGTAATGTGATCATCGACCTTAATGATGCGAGTCTCCAATCCTTGAAGTTTTCCCAAGATTGTTACCAACATGGGATCGGATTTCTCTTTCCCCGAAGTGCTTCCGCTATTAGATGCTTGTTCCTGGCTTTTCAAGGGAATGAAAGAAGAAGAAGGTAAAGTTAGTGAATTTCCTGAATTGGGATAAGAATTACCGGAATTGTGTTGTTGGTTGGACCGCCAATTGTTGTTGTTTGAACCCCTATTGTTGTTCCAGCCGTTATTCCGGTTGTTGTTGTTGTTCCAATTATTCCGGTTGTTGTTCCGGTTGTTGCGATTTGTATTCTCATTCCCATTGTGGTTATTGTTGTTTCCCAAATAACCCACATCTTGTCCCTTTTGCTTTGGGAAGTTTGTTTTAATGGCTTCCTTCAACTCTTTAATCTCGGTATTGAGAGAAAAGATTTGAGTTTGAGCGGCTTGTGATAATTTTGCTCCTTGCTCCACTTGATTTGCTTCTACTTTCGGGTGAGAATACTTTTCTATGACTCGGGTTTGCTTCTCAATGAAGTCTCAAGCGTCATCTTCCCTCATGTCCATGAATGTACCACATGAAAGGGATTGGAGCTTGAATTGTGTTTCCACATCCAGCCCCTTATAGTATATCTCCAATAAACCCAACTTTGAAATGCCATGGTGTGGGCAATCCAATAATAAGTCCTGAAATCTTTCCCAAGATTGAAACAAACTTTCGTTAGATCTCATAAAAAACGCATTAATCTTACCTCTCAACTCCGCCGTCTTGGATGGCGGAATGAATTTGGTGAGAAATTCCGCGGAAAGATCCTCCCATATGTTAAGTCTCCCATTTGGAAGAGCTTGATACCAAGATAAAGTTTTCCCTTTCAAAGAGAAGAAGAATGGCTTGATCTTGTAGTTGTTGGTGGTTGCATTCTTTGGCTTCATTGTCTCCATCATGACCTCAAAATTTTGTAAATGTTGATGTGGAGATTCAGCACTTGTCCCTCCAAACTGATTTTGGCGAACGATGGTGATAACTTGTGGGTTGAAGCTAAACCCTTGCATATCATCAGCATCAAAGTTCACACCTAGACGGCGTGGTTGCTGAATGGGATCCATCCTTTGGCCAAGAGTCCTTGGCTCTCCATCTACACGAGTAGCTCTCGCATCCCTAGCCAGAACACGACGATTTGCTGCCGGTCTTGGAGCAAATGGGTTCACATTGATAGTCGGATCAATTTCCTCTAGTGGTGGCATGGAAGAGTCGCTATCCTCGTCGGATGAGTGGACTCTAAACGATCTTGATGGTTTCCTGCTCTTCTTCTTCTTAAAATCGCTTAATTCCACTCTCATTTGAAACAACATATCTGTTAGATCATCAATTTTCAATTGATGGCGCTCCGATTCCTCCTTACGAGTCCTCTCGCTCCATCTAAGTTGAGCTTCGGATTCCGCTAATTCCGTTTGGTAATCTCGTTCTCTTTCTTTCCTGGAGCTTCTTCCTCAAAGTCTTCTCAAGTTCTTGATCAAGAGGTAAAAGGTCCGTGTTGTTCCTAGACCTGCGCATAAACCTAAAGTAACCTGCAAATATCACTCACAAGAGATATCAAATAACAAGAGCAAAGCTCCCAAGCTTGACAACCGGTAACCGAATTCGGCCTAGACCAAATCCCCGGCAACGGCGGCAAAAACTTGTTCGCCACTTAGCGTGCGTGCAAATAAGTCTTAAATTTATAAAACTAGAAATTAAGCAAACGAACCCGCAGTGTACGGATCGACGTAGTTAAGCAAGAATTCCAGAGTATCGAACACAGGGATTTGGGGGGTTAAATCCAGTTATAAATCTTCAAGCAAGTAAATATATGAGCTTTGCAAATATATTGGGAAAACAGCAACCCTAAAGATCCGAGTATCTAATTGTGGCAATCGATTCAAAATATACTAAAGATATAAGGATAGAGTTAAGAGTTGCAAGAGTATGCTAAGGCAAAGCAATGTACGGTGAAGTTCCAAGGCTTTATATGACTTATCTAGAAATATTCTCTATAAAGGTTGTTGAGGCTTCAGTATAGAAAGGATCTAAAGACAAGAATTAATCTCAAATACCCAAACTTGTAACCCAAGGATCAAGACTAACTAAACCGATTAAGGTTGTGACACTCGAAATCGAAGTAGAGGTTGTTGAGGCTTCACTACTACCTACAAAAGGCAAGCCAAGACTAAGTTAAAGCAAATCTTTAACTTTGGATTAAAGTAAAAGCAAGGTTCGTAAACTAGGGTAAATTACGGGTGGATCTTGAGTTCCACGGCCGTGGAACCTCAAGAACAGGCCGTGATTCTGGCTCGTCGGCAAAATCTCTCTAACTCTCAGGGTCCAATCTGTTTACGATCGATCTATCATCATCTAAGCCACAACTATCAACCCTTCACCTTAGAATTGCTAAAGGGTTTTAGCCAACAACAGTCATTATGATATCAAATTCAAGATTAAGAAGAATGAAAGATGAAAACCTTCAATAAACTTCAAATCAATCTCAAATCCACAAACAAAGGTAATGATGTATATTAGATTTGGAATAACATAAACAGATCACAATCCTTGATAAGAACGAAGATCGGGATGTCAATCCTTCTTCTAATCAAACCTAAGGACAAAGCGCAACTTCCAAATCTTCAAGCCTTTGCAAATCTCCGTTGCAAAATGGCAATATCCGCACGTCCAACTGAAACCCTAGGCACGTGCTAGCATGCGTAAGCGAAGGTATCGAAATCTCCCTCCTTCAGTCCTTTTATAGGGAAACATAGAATAAGTGTCTGGCCCATGTATGTAGACAATGTGTCTATATTTTATTCGTAAAAAGATTGCCTAAATCACGGTTTTATGGAATTCCACGCCGTGGTTTAGAGCGTGGAATTGGATTACGGTTCTTCAAAACTTCCACGACCGTACTTTATACCGTGTAACTCTCTGGAATGCTCCACGCTCATGTTGCCAAGTTCCACGGCCGTGGTTTAGAGCGTGGACTTCATTACGGCCGTATTTTAGAGCGTGGAAGCATAGGTTGCTCGTAATTCCCTTTGTTTTGTGTCATTCTTCATCCTCGCATCTTCCTTAGCTTCTTTGTGGTGTCCTCAATCCTTGTATGTGCTCAATCCATCTCCATCCTCTCTTAATTCGTTCGGTTTTAGCTCTTATTCGCCTACAATCAACACAAAGCTTATGTAGACCTCTATATCGACAATATAGATAAACTAGCTCACAATTGCTTCAATGCTTTATCAATGAACACTAATATGGATGAAATACATCTAGAAAACTTGCCTAAAATATCACAATATTTCATGTTAACACATCCGTCTTTGAAAAACCACATAAACATGCTCTCTCACCTTCACCTTCAATCTTTCTTAAGCTTTTGGTTCTCTTGATAGTGCATAGTTCCTTCAAAAAGCAAGCATACTTAGAAATACTCTTCACTAGTTTAAGGAGAAGAATGTTTACCTCGTACTTGGATAATGTATCAAAAAGTTCCTTATCCTCGATGACTCTTCTTTCCTTGAGTGCTTTTGGAAACAAGGCAAGTGGTTTCTTTGAGTAGATAGGTGGAAAGTTTGGACGGGAATGGAATCCTCTTCAAAAGGATTTTTGTTGGTTTAGCCACGGTCGCGGTCGTTTGTAGCCACGGGTGCGTTTCATTTAATTCAGCTTTGGAGGCGGTTCCATCTAGCCGCAGGTAAGGCGTCATAACAAAGGACGGAGCGGGCAAGGTCGCGAGGGCGGATGAACTTCCTGACTTTTGTTTTTTTACTCAATTCTTTGATTTGTGTTCAATTGCTTCCCACTCCTTACAGTCAATGCACTCACATTCTCCCTTGGATTTATAGCTGTTTGAGAGGGCAAATTTCTCGAGGTTCGTGCTTTGATCCTCGTTATTTCTTATTTCATTTATCCATCTTGCTTTTCCAAGTTCTTGATGTTAGATTTTGTGCTTTAGACATGTGTAGCAAAATGTTTAGTTAAATTTTACAACATTTCATCAATTGAGTCAGACTTACCTGGTCGATATTGTTGCTGTGGGTTAAGTTGATTGCTCCACCTAAAGTTTGGATCGTCACGCCATCTTGGATTTCAGCTTTGTGCGTAGGGATTGTTCCTTTCACGTTGTTGTTGTCCATACACTCCTAGAACATTTACCTTAGCACTAGAGTCTTCTTGGATCTGAGGGCATATGTTCGTTGGATGGAATAAATCAACACATACGCCGTATACCATCAGTTGTTGTGTGGTTTCCTACAAGGTTAGTCTTTTCACCATCTTCTTTAGTTCGGCGATTTTGCTTTATACTTCCAGGCGCCTGGGGTATACAACATGAATCCCTTTTTTGGTAGGAGTCCTACCAAAGTTCTGTTTACCTTCCTCCATTTCCTGTATTTTTTCCATATCAAGTTCATGAGTGGAATTTAGAATATTACATCCGCATGCGGCATAATGATTTGTTGTTCGTTGTCCAGCAATCCGTTGTACCATTACAACACCAAATCTTCGGTAGAATATCCATGGAATGGACAGCTTGACTTTAGCCTTCCAAATTTGTCATAGTACTCATAAAGAGTCTGATCAGATTCTTGCTCGATGTTGCTAATTGGCATTCTTCAAGTTGTTGGCCTTCTTCGCTAGAAAGTACTTCTCTAGGAAAGGATTGTGCAAATTTTCCCATGTTTTGATGCTCCCGGGCAGTAGGTGAATTACCAATTGTCCGCCGCATCCTTGAGGGTGATGCCGAAAGCCCTCATCTTGATTTGTTCTTTTGTCACGTGTTTGATTGGATCCTCCCCACTTATTCCATGGAAGGATGGTAGTAGGTTGATCAATCCCGGCTTTGGCTCGAAGTTGACACCTTCATAGATTGCCGGAATGGTCACCGCAAGTAGGTGTTGGGTCAAGTCCGATTGCGTTAGTTGTCGGAGCGTTCTATTGACAATTTGTTCTTCTGTGTTTGACGTTCTCTACTTTGTCTATTGAATGATCTTTTCGTCTTCAGTATTGTAACACCTTGAATTCTCAAAACTCGGGAAGCTACTGGTTAGAACCTCACAATGGGTTCCGACCTAAGTTTGACAACAACTTTACTAGGATCTTGCAACCAGACACAAATAAAGAAAACTGAAATTCATAAAGTGATGGTTTAAATAATACGAATGTAAAAACATACATCTAACAACCCACAGTACTTAAGAAATAAAAGTTTATTGTCATCATACTACAAAAAAAACATCAATAAAACCAAACCCCATTCTAGGGAGTATGGACACCCAACTGACCACTACTTCCGGATCACTCAGTTGCTGCTCTAACCTGTGGTAAATCTAAACAACAACATAAATCAACCGTTATCTAGCTATCTAAATGTTAGATAAATGATAATAGCACACACACACACCCAATAACAAAACTAAACAAATATCATGCTTTCAGAGAAATCAATTTTTATTATCTTTATTTAGGTCATTCACTCTTACTAATGATACTTATTTTGTGACACGAGGAATTCCCAAACCTCGCCTCTGCCCCTGTGTAACCATCAGGAATGGATCCGATGCACCTCACCTTGTACATGTATGGTCTGGATATAGAGAACCTCCCAGTCTCCTGTCAGAGCTGGGCAGTGATGTCACCGCCCGTTATACATACACTTGGGCCATAAAAATAGTAAAGGTCGTCCTATGCATGTTATAATTATAAAACAATCAACGCATACAACTATCATCATTCAGCTGACATCTAGAAACCAGCTAAGTAAGTCGCAAGGACTTACCTGAATCAAATCTCAACTCTCTTAATCTCAACTCGGTCTGCAATCGTAGAAACTCAATTGCCTATCATAAGGGCAAGTGGATCAATGATGTATACCCCTTCTTAGAAGTCTCTAACTTCTAAGATAATTAAATGGATCAAGAGAAATTACTAAAACACCCTCATAAGGTAAAATGACCATTTTACCCTTGGTCCCAAAACTCTAGAGAAATTACATAACGAAGTTCCAAACTAACATTTCGAACACAAAATCACCCTCTAACTCTCACAAGGAAATTTGCTAAAGATTTAGAAGAGTTAACTACATTTTGACTTTCATAAAAAGTCACTAAGGTTCAACTTTAGCTTAAGATACGAGGCTCGAATAAAAATATAAAAATTCCAAAAAAATATTCTAGGTCATCTATGTTATGCCATCTACTCATAGAAGCAAAGATTTCCCTAAACTATCCAATCAAACCTCCTACACAAATCTCCTAAGTTGGACACAAAATCCAAAAATTCTATACTTAGCCAATTTCTGAATCCTTTCACAAATCGCACAACTAGCCTACTTCGAGCTCCTATAGATCCAGATCAGACCGTCGGATTGTACTCAACTTCTGATATGTCATACTAAAAATTGAACGGTAAAAGATCAGTGTAAGGCATGGCAACGTGGCCTTAAAGATGGCTACTCAACACTGAATTCCAGAATTAAAATAAGTGTGCAAGTGGTCTTAGCTTCGAGACTCACCTGTAGTGATTATGGTCCTTTATCTTGGCAATTAGAAGGCCTCAGGTTCTAGTCCTCTCAGTCTCGATTTATTGTTCACTTTGAGACCTACAAGCACCAAAGTTATGCACTACTCTTCCTACTGGATGTATGGACAGAAGGTTAAAAGTTTGCTTACTGTTGTTGGTACGAGGCTGCGCAGGAAAGGATGGTTTGCACAGTTTGTCGATGGTCAAAGTGAGAGATGATGCACACCTACTGTTAACGAAGTCCACCCTCTGTACAACATGTCACAACAGTGTAACGGTTGTCAAAGTACTAGTGACTGAAGATGAGAAGAAGAGATGTAGGGGCTGGTCTTATAGAGAGTTAGAGCACCTGAGAATGTCGTTAAAGTCGAGACGGAGATGGTGCAAGGTTGTCGATGCAAATTTCTTGCCCACGTCATCGACACAGAAGACGCCGGCATAGGGGAAGGGTCACTGCTGAAACTGTTGTGTTGTACGAGGTCTTGGGGAGCCTGGTTGCTAGGTATAGAGGACGGCCATTCTCTTCGACTCAACGCAGGGGTTGCTGTTTGAGCTCTTTTGCACGCAGAGAAAGAGGTCTGGTATTAACGTGGTTGGTTGCAACAGAGGAAAGGAGGGTGTGTCCTAGGAAGAGAGGAGGTCGATGCCTTTGTTGACGATGGAGGGGGGAGGGGAGGGAGGCGTGAAAGTGAAACCGCTGGTGCGTTTGTGTTGGGCGATCGAATAGGGAAAGCGAGGCGTGATATCCGGAAATCAATCCTGGAATATGGAGAGTTTGGAGTTGTTATGCAATGCATAGGTTGATGAGAAGGTTAAAGTTGGGCTCTTCACTATTGGGCTGGCAGTCTACATGTCCAAAAAAAATGGACTAGAAGAGGTGCTCACATGGGCTGCATGAGGGAGGAGAGGAGTGACTGAAGCAAGCTATTGGTTTGGGCTTGTCACAAGAAAGATGAGGTGGAAATGGGTTGAGAGACATGTGAGATGTTCTTATCATGGCCTTGTGGAGCTTGTCGGTGAGGTTGTCATGGTCACGTCATGGCTTTGTCGAGATCTTGTCCAAGGACATGAACTCATTGTTGTAAATTAGCGTTTGGTTGGTATATTAATTTTCATAATTTTATGTGAAAAGGCTCACATAAAATGATAGATATGTGATGATACATGATGGTAGATATCCAAAAAAAAACAACAGGTCGACATCCGGTAATATACGGAAATAAACGGAATTAAAATTCCGGATTGTAATATCCGGAATTTTTATTCCGTTTATTTCCGAATCAATTCGGACTTCGAGCCGTTGACGGTTCCCATTCTAGTATTTCTTTCTTCACAAATTTTATCATTTTATGTGGAATATAATTCACATAAAATGATAGAATTATATCAAACCCTAATTCTTATAATTATTTATCATTTTATGTAGAATTTAATTCACATAAAATGATATAATTATATCAAACCCTAATTCTTATAATTAATCATTAACGACGACTTTAGACGAGACCATGGCGAGTTATGACGAGGCCATGACAAATCCGTGACAAGGCCATGCATGGGCTTGACAAGGCCATGACGAGTTTTTGACAAGTTTTGACAAACTTTCAGCCCACTTAATTTTTGCCTTGTTTCAGCCCATTGTTTCTTAATTGGATTTATTTTTCCCAGCCTTACCTTAACCCTTGCTGGCGGATCGAAACAGCCCAAGAGGCCCAGCCAGAAGCAGCCCGAACTCATGCCCATTCCTGCTTCAGCTCCAACGCCAGCCCATCCCTGCTCAGCTCCAGCGCCAGCCCACTCCTTGTTGCAGCCCGTACAACAACTTACAGCCCTGAACGATGCCTTGCTGATTGCTGCTTCGCCCCAACCCATATGTGCAGCCCAGAATGGTGCATTGCTGCTTCGCTCCAGCCCAGGGACACACGGTCTCTTCTCCTTCTGCTTCCCAGCAACACGCTCAGATCCACTCTACGCTCTCTCCTATCTCACTTATACCCGCAATTAATGGAGCAGCTCCCCACCTTCCTTCCACGTTTACAGAAGTTAGCCTGCTGCGTGCCTCCCCCTGATCTTCCGCCTTACCTCACGCCTCACTTCTGTATTCCTTCCTTCTGTTGCCTTTTATTCCCGTCAGCCTGGGAGGACCTGCTGCCTTGCACCTCCCCTCGTTTCTGTCGAACAACCACACAGCAGCACAACCATCTGCGTACACACTAAAACCCAGGAGTCTTCCACCCTGGAGTCGTGCCAAGCAGCCTCCCAATGGACCTCTTCAGTTTCCGACAGGGCTATGAACGTGAGAGTCATCCTCGTCCTTCATGCTTTCGAGTTTGGAGCCGGTTAAGACCCACATCTACCTCTTTAATTCCCCTCCATGTGTATGTGACAATGGGTGCCTCTAAACCATTTTTAAACCCATACATTTCAGTCAAGAAAACAACCGCAGAGAGCTGTTACGTTTTTCTCAGTTTTCGGAAGTGACGAGCAGTCAACTTCGGGTCCAGATTTGGGTAAGTTAGACTTCTTCTTTTTGGCTGAATTTTGGATATGTTGTAGTCAGTAGTACATAGTAGATCACACTAAAATTTGGGAAGAATCGGAGCTACGGTTTGAGAGTTATTGTGTTACAAAGTTGACGCCTCATGTAGTTTTTATATATGTGCCGAGTGTTGGGGAAAACAGCAAGTGATGTTGTTTTGTGAGACGGTTTTGAATAAGCTCTTGATCTCCGTTGGGCTTCAGTTTTGGATATGATATGGTTGACATATTGTTGTAGAACATATTAAAATTTGAGAGGAATCCAGCGAGTGGTTTGGGATTTATGATTTTTCAAAGATGTAGTCGTAAGCAGTTTTTCTGTTGTGCTGAAATTCGGTTTTGTGAGATAGTTTTAAATAGGATTTTGATCTCCTTTGCGGCTGAATTTTGGATATATGATAGATAAGATTTTATAGTAGAACATATCAAAATTTGGGATAAATCCATCGAGTAGTTTAGGAGTCATGCTTTTTCAAAGTTAAAACAGTGTGTTGTTTGTTAAGTGTTGTAACCAACTTTAGAAATTTTTGTAGGAGTGATGCTTTAACAGTTTTAACAAATTGTTTCTCCTATGAGTAGATTGGATATAATATATGATCTAGATAATTATTTCGGAATTTTTATAAGTTTATTCGAATTTTATATTTGAAGCCGAAGTTGGACCTTAACGATCTTTCCGAAAATAAGGAAATGGTTAAATTGTCAGTTTGTAACCAAACTCATCTTTAGGAGTTAGAATATGACTCTTTAGTCTCAAATAAGAGTTTAGGCATGAATTAGGGAATTTTTGGAAGTTTCGAGACTAAGGGTAAAATAGTCATTTTACCATAAATTAATACTGTAATCAATTCCGTTCTATTAAGAACTACTATCTTAGAAGTATTAGACTTCTAATCACCTAGAAAGTGTGCTGACACACTTGCCTCCTTTGACAGGCCACTGAATTCCTACTGTACAGATCGATTTGCGAATTAGAAAGTCGAGATCTGATTCAGGTAAGTCCACGGACTTACTTAGCTGACTTCTTGTATGAGCGTAATGTGTATGAGTGGTGTTTGTTAGTTATAATAAATAACAAAACCGGATTAGGCCGACTTTATTATTTACATAATTGACCCAAGTGTATGATAACGGGTCGTGACATCTTCTGCCTAGCTCTTGCGAGAGTCTAGGAGGTTCCCTGCGACCAGCCCAGTCAGGTAGACGGTCAGATGCATTAGTACCATTCCGCGTTGGTAAACGGGGACAGGGGCGAGGTTTGGGAATCCCTCGTGTCACAAAATAAGTATCATTAGTAATGACATATCACCTAATTAAAAGATAATAAAAAGGATTGAGTGTTGCATGTTGATTGTGTATGTTATGTGTTTGTGCTTTTACCTTTATACTTATACATAGAATGTTAGCTAACGGTTTTATCCGTGTTGTAGATTTGTAGAGATAAACAGTTGCAGAGAGATCCGGAACGGATGGTCAGCCGGGTCCACGTATTCATTTTATGGGGACAGGGGGTCTCTCATACGACATGCATGTTATGTATCTATATATATGTTTTGTAAGGCTGTCACATGTGTACATTCATACATTAAAAATAATATGTTTTGAAATTATTTTAAATACATTTGTGCCTTGTTGTAAGATCCAAGTAAAATTGTTGTCAAACTAAGGTCGGGACCCATTGTGAGGTCCTAACCAGTAGCTCTCCGAGTTCTCAGAATTTGGGGTGTTACAATATGGTATCAGAGCTCTGGGTTGGCAACAATGGCACTTGAAATCTTCTGAAAGACCGAATGTATAAAATAACTAGAACCCGAAACGGGTCTAAAGTTTTAAAACGGATTTATGTATTTACACGTACGCATAGTCGGGTTGTTGGGTTAGTAATACGTCGGACCACCATCGCTCTCTGTGGATCTCTGCAACTTGGATCGATAGGAGTGAGTATATAAACTTTTTATGAGGTTTACTATTATATGTTATATACATGTGTATGCTTAACTTGTTAGTATCCTAAAGGATATTTTATATCCTTTAGTCGTGATATCACAAAGCGATTATCGCCTCTTGATAAATCAACTGCGGACTTGAAGAATCTCCAACACGATGCAATGGAATCAGACCTTGAATTGAGTATTATACTCGGGTGGGCCGGTTGGTGATCCTTACAAATCATCATGAGAACAAGTGAGCAAGGAAGTAAAGTTGTGAAGATAATTTCTACCTCAAGCACAATCAGAGGAGGAAGAAATTCGTGAGTCAGTTCAATTAGAAGGAATTGAAGTTCGTACAAGGAACTCGGACATACGAGGCCATGAGACGGAATTAGAAGAACCATGCAAGAGACTACAAGGGTGCGGAGTAGAGATAACAATATTGGAACGAGACAAGTAGAATTGAGTACAACCAAGATTTGCGGAATCAAGGACATTATAATCGAGGCGGATGCCCCATAGACCATTATGGGCATAAGAAACCAGAAGAGACAGAGTGTCAATCCGGGTATGAGAATCTAAGGTGCACGGAATGAAGACCTAAAATTGAGTGTAAAAGCGGAAAGGCAGACCCCACAAGTGTGGGGAGGTTTTTACCTCCTCAAAGATATAAGAAGTTTGAAAGAAATCGAGACGCCAATATCCAAATAATGGAAGCCTTTAGCAGGGTCAACGGAGTTTCATGAAGGCGATATTACCACCAACATCAGTGAAGAAATGTGTATGGGAGAACGGTCTTTCTAGACTCGAGAGTCCAGGGTAACCCGAATAATCATGTGACCTAAGCCATCAACACAGACGGTCCCTGTAAAGGGACTACAATTGGGAGGTAATTAAAATTCATCGGAACTACAAGACGCTTACCATCTATCGTGGAGTGTTAGGAACGACTTTTGACGTCAGGCGAATGGCACAGTGAGAGTTGAGAAAGAGAGTTGTCCCAAAGGAAGCAGAAGAGTGAAAGATAAGACGAACTAAATAAGTATAAAAGGATTAATTGAGTAGGTGATGCTTACCAAAGAATTTTAATACCAGACGGGGTATGAGAAGAGTAAGCTCGGGATACTGAGATGAGTCAACTATAGACTGACCGATGTCAGCTGAGGATGTGTAAGTGTTGTTTGGTATTGACGAGTTATATACCGTTAAGAAAAGATAATTGCGACTATGGAGTTATGGGGTAGTTTTACCGACGCCTGGAATGATTTCCTCAAGTATGCAACAACAATCTTCTTAGACAACTAAGGGTATAGAGAATCATGTTAGAGGTTACTTCTTGGCTGGTTAAGATCAAACTCCGGTCGAGTCTAGTAGTTTGGATCCGTGTTAAAAGAATTAAGGAAGTAAACGAAAGATGGTTGTTTTCCAATCATGATTTTATTTCAAGAAGACAAAGTAAGGGAAGTACTTGGTACTTCATCCGGTTAATCATTTTGGACTGACAGAACACGTCCTTATGATTATGGGGAACAACAAAATAATCAGAGTAGCGCAGCGGAAGCGTGGTGGGTCCTAACCCACAGAGCAAGAAGCTCAAGGGTGTTGAGGGATGTCGTGTCGAGTTTAAGATGGTGATAGTTTGTGAAATGCATCCTAGTTGGAAGGAACGTGAGATAGGCTATGTGGAGTTACTAAAAATGTTGTACGGAAACTTATGTGCATGTAGAGGTAATAGAAGGAGACTGGTACCCTATTATGGATCCGAGTGAAGAGTGACGGCTTTGCTACATGTTTCCAGACAAGTAGTTTTGGAATTTCATACTAATGGAATACTCTAGAGTGAGTTTTCTGGATGGATTAGGAAAGAATTAATGATGTAATAAAAGTATTGTGCATGTCCTGCACTAGAAAGCTCCAAGTGAGTAACTACCATCCTGAGTCGAAGATACATAAGAAAGAGAAGCGACAGGAGCATACTTGCAACCTAGTAACAGTGCTTAAAGAAAGCATAATCTCGGAGTAGATTTTATGTGTAACATTATGTCGGAACAGAGCCTAGTTGCGTTTTGATTTAGAGGGATATTACTAGTCCGATAAAAGTGGAGGGTACAAGAGTTCAATGTTGACGGTGTGTTAGCATGTATCGAGTATTTATGATCAAATAACTGGATATAAGATCACTTTGTGTCTAATACCGTCATTACGGACATATTCTATGTCACTTAAGATCTTGGGTAATGCGTGGGGAGTCTGGGTTAGAGTTAACGATAAATTAGAGATCTATAAATAATATAACAATGCCAAGAGAAAAAAATATATATTTTAGTTGTCTCGAGTGTTAGACCGGAAAAGGGTAAAGGTGACGATTCTTTATATGAGGAATAAGATGATTGAGTAATATTAAAAGACAAGACCAAGTGGGTCGTGATACGAAGAGCATTGAGAACTTGGGAAGTGCTGGTGGATGTCCAAGACCTTGGACCTAATTGTGTAGTCAGAACCTTTTCAGAAGGCCGGAAGCAAGTGGTCATGACGAAGGAAAAAATAAAGTTGAATAGATCATTTTCCGTAGGGTCCTTAAATGATCTAGAAGTGAGTTGTGTAAGGCAAACATTAGAAGTTTTAAAGCGGTTTAAAAGTGACTGATGGACTAGTACTCCTCACCCTATTTGAGAGTGCAGCTTCAGTTTTCCACAGAGACTAAGTTTGGGAACTGAGTTTGAGATTTTCAGCTGGAGAAATACCTACCAGACATGAGTTAGGTGATCAGATTAGAGGAGCAGACAGTTGAGCCGGATGATACCGATGAGATATCCGGTAACCACTCTAGAATGTGGTGGCAGATGCTTGTGATGTAAGTACCTGAAAAGATTTAAGATTCAGTGGTTTTAGGAAAAGCTGATAAGGCTACCTAAGATATCGGGATGGTAAATGACGTAACCTTTCAAGGACCTATGTAGCGATAGTTATAACCTCGGGAGTGACTAGTTAGGGCTTGACCTTGTATGTGTGATATTGTTTGATTGCTTGTTTATTTCATGACTTAGTGTTTAGTCAGTGATGTGTTCTTTTGGTAACCTTGATGTGCGGGATACTTAGATGTGGAAACGACGAGAGTTTTGTGTAGTGATCAAACACACCCATTTGGTATCTTAAAGGCCGATCAGGATTATCTTACCCTAAGTTTCGGGACGAAACTTATTTCGAGGGGGATCTGATGTAACGACCAGATTTTTCGTTACACTTTGATAGGGTTACAGGAGTTTAGAAAATGAAATTAAAATTTAGTGAGACTAGGATATACAAGTTTAATTTATGGAAGTCGTTTAATTAAGTACCTTATTCTAAGTTTCGGGACGAAACTTATTTTAAGGGGGTACTGACGTAATATCCGGAATTTTTATTCCGTTTATTTCCGAATCAATTCGGACTTCGAGCCGTTGACGGTTCCCATTCTATCTAGTATTTCTTTCTTCATAAATTTTATCATTTTATGTAGAATATAATTCACATAAAATGATAGAATTATATCAAACCCTAATTCTTATATTTATTTATCATTTTATGTAGAATTTAATTCACATAAAATGATATAATTATATCAAACCCTAATTCTTATAATTAATCCTTAACGACGACTTTAGATGAGACCATGGCCAGTTATGACGAGGCCATGACAAATCGGTGACAAGGCCATGCATGGGCTTGCCAAGGCCATGACGAGATTTTGACAAGTTTTGACAAACTTTCAGCCCACTTAATTTTTGCCTTGTTTCAGCCCATTGTTTCTTAATTGGATTTATTTTTCCCAGCCTTAACTTAACCCTTGCTGGCGGATCGAAATAGCCCAAGAGGCCCAGCCAGAAGCAGCCCAAACTCATGCCCGTTCCTGCTTCAGCTCCAGCGCCAGCCCACTCCTTGCTGCAGCCCGTACAACAACTTACAGCACTGGACGCTGCCTTGCTGATTGTTGCTTCGCCCCAACCCATATGTGCAGCCCAGAATGGTGCATTGCTGCTTCGCTCCAGCCCAGGGACAGACGGTCTCTTCTCCTTCTGCTTCCCAGCAACACGCTCAGATCCACTCTACGCTCTCTCTCCTATCTCACTTATACCCGCAGTTAATGGAGCAGCTCCCCACCTTCCTTCCACGTTTACAGAAGTTAGCCTGCTGCGTGCCTCCCCCTGATCTTCCGCCTTACCTCACGCCTCACTTCTGTATTCCTTCGTTCTGTTGCCTTTTATTCCCGTCAGCCTGGGAGGACCTACTGCCTTGCACCTCCCCTCGTTTCTGGAACAACCACACAGCAGCACAACCATCTGCATACACACTGAAACTTGGGAGTCATCCACCCTGGAGTCGTGCACAGCAGCCTCCCAATGGACCTCTTCAGTTTCCGACAAGGCTATGAACGTGAGAGTCATCCTCGTCCTTCATGCTTTCGAGTTTGGAGCCGGGTAAGACCCACATCTACCTCCTTACTTCCCCTCCATGTGTATATGTCAATGGGTGCCTCTAAACCATTTTTAAACCCATACATTTCAGTCAAGAAAACAACCGCAGAGAGCTGTTACGTTTTTCTCAGTTTTCGGAAGTGACGAGCAGTCAACTTCGGGTCCAAATTTGGGTAAGTTAGACTTCTTCTTTTTGGCTGAATTTTGGATATGTAGTAGTCAGTAGTACATAGTAGATCATACTAAAATTTGGGATAAATCGGAGCTACGTTTTGAGAGTTATTGTGTTACAAAGTTGACGCCTCATGCAGTTTTTATATATGTGCCGAGTGTTGGGGAAAACAACAAGTGATGCTGTTTTGTGAGATGGTTTTGAATAAGCTCTTGATCTCCGTTGGGCTTCATTTTTGGATATGATATGGTTGACATATTTTTGTAGAACATATTAAAATTTGAGAGGAATCCAGCGAGTGGTTTGGGATTTATGATTTTTCAAAGATGTAGTCGTAAGCAGTTTTTCTGTTGTGCTGAAATTCGGTTTTGTGAGATTGTTTTAAATAGGATTTTGATCTCCTTTGAGGCTGAATTTTGGATATATTATAGATAAGATTTTATAGTAGAACATATCAAAATTTGGGATAAATCCATCGAGTAGTTTAGGAGTTATGATTTTTCAAAGTTAAAACAGTGTGTTGTTTGTAAAGTGTTGTAACCAACTTTAGAAATTTTTGTAGGAGTGATGCTTTAACAGTTTTAACAAATTGTTTCTCCTATGAGTAGATTGGATATAATATATGATCTAGATAATTATTTCGGAATTTTTATAAGTTTATTCGAATTTTATATTTGAAGCCGAAGTTGGACCTTAACGATCTTTCCGAAAATAAGGAAATGGTTAAATTGTCAGTTTGTAACCAAACTCATCTTTAGGAGTTAGAATATGACTCTTTAGTCTCAAATAAGAGTTTAGGCATTAATTAGGGAATTTTTGGAAGTTTCGAGACCAAGGGTAAAATAGTCATTTTACCATAAATTAATACTGTAATCAATTCCGTTCTATTAAGAACTACTATCTTAGAAGTCTTCGACTTCTAATCACCTAGAAAGTGTGCTGACACACTTGCCTCCTTTGATAGGCCACTGAATTCCTACTGTACAGATCGATTTGCGAATTAGAAAGTCGAGATCTGATTCAGGTAAGTCCACGGACTTACTTAGCTGACTTCTTGTATGAGTGTAATGTGTATGAGTGGTGTTTGTTAGTTATAATAAATAACAAAACCGGATTAGGCCGACTTTATTATTTACATAATTGACCCAAGTGTATGATAACGGGTCGTGACATCATCTGCCTAGCTCTTGCGAGAGTCTAGGAGGTTCCCTGCGACCAGCCCAGTCAGGTAGACGGTCAGATGCATTAGTACCATTCCGCGTTGGTAAACGGGGACAGGGGCGAGGTTTGGGAATCCCTCGTGTCACAAAATAAGTATCATTAGTAATGACATATCACCTAATTAAAAGATAATGAAAAGGATTGAGTGTTGCATGTTGATTGTGTATGTTATGTGTTTGTGCTTTTACCTTTATACTTATACAGAGAATGTTAGCTAACGGTTTTATCCGTGTTGTAGATTTGTAGAGATAGACAGTTGCAGAGAGATCCGGAACGGATGGTCAGCAGGGTCCACGTATTCATTAGATGGGGACAGGGGGTCTCTCATACGACATGCATGTTATGTATCTATATATATGTTTTGTAAGGCTGTCACATGTGTACATTCATACATTAAAAATAATATGTTTTGAAATTGTTTTAAATACATTTGTGCCTTGTTGTAAGATCCAAGTAAAATTGTTGTCAAACTAAGGTCGGGACCCATTGTGAGGTCCTAACCAGTAGCTCTACGAGTTCTCAGAATTTGGGGTGTTACACGGATATTACAAGAATCAAAAGGAGAAAAAGTAATATTAGTAGCATGAGTGTGAACCATACAAATGTTTCACAATAATATTTGACAATTAATATACAAAGTAATTAAAATCTAACTCTCCCCGGAAATGGCGTCAAATTTGACAAGATAATTTTCACGGTCGTTTGTTCTTATCAAGATATTAACCAAACTTAATTCACCAAAACAAGTATAGTAAACAAGAAAGGGCTGAACCCGAGAACAATAAAGAACAAAATGTAATTAAACTATCAAATATATATATATATATATATATATATATATATATATATGTATATATATATAACCAAAGGGGGGGTGTTGGTGTTAAAGTGACAAAATAAATAAACGCATAAAACAGAAAAAGATGATGATAGCAATTTAGAGAAAACAACAACACTTGGTTTTTATCCACTTTCAAAATCAGTTGGTTGATCCTAGTTTTCTTTGAAGCATTCAAGCATTTGTCCTTATCCCGGTCATATGTAGATATTAGTTCAAACATCCCTAATATAACTTAACATAATATCCAATCCGTAAACCTACAAGATCAAATAGAATGTTAGCATTCAAACAACGATAAACAGACATATAAAATACAAACAACCCATTACTCTTGTAATATGGTTAATTTCCCCTCACAACGACACTTGCAACCCGCTTATGTCGATTGTGTTTTGCTACTGGATGCGTGATCCGAACCCGGAACCAACAAATCTTAGCACTTTGTATAAAACCAAATTTCTTAGGTGATCAAACTAGGTAGAAAACCAGATACAAACAAAGTTAGGCGAAAGGAATATAACACAAATGACTTGAATTCAAACTTCAATAAAAGAAAACTTACAATCAAGCTTTGTATGAAAGCATCAATTAACCAAATGTAGCTAGAGGACTTTAGCACTCTATACAAGAGTTCAAAATAAAATAACAAGTAAATAAGGAAGAGAGGTTTTTGGATGTGAATGATATGCCCTAACACAATCCTAGAACCTTTATTTATACTAATCTAGGTCGTAAATTATAGCTAAAGGAAAGTCTAAACCGTCCCCTTAAATGTATAAAGTGAAGGTTGTAAACCGTTGAATTTATTGCAATTGTTGACTACCCGTGGACTCGGGCTATGAAAGCCACGTGCCTGGAAAAGTGCAATTCAGCACAATCGTTTCATCTTCAAAGGGGCCGCGACCACGACTTGGATGGCCGCGGTCGCGGGGTCTTTTTCAGCTCTTGAAACGGTTGCGACTCTTCACTATTTGTCGGCGCAGACATAGCTTGGTGAATGCCATGGGTGCGGGAAGATGAAGAGTTGGCCTCTTCAGAAATGAAGCAGCGAGGGCGGGAATCCAAGGAGCCGCCAAAGCAAAACTATGATGGCGCGGGTGCGGTGTGTCACCATGGGCACAATCTAATGTCGTCGTGGTCACGGTGACAAGGAACTTCAGCCGTTGGCACAAGGGTGCGGGGAAGTTGGCAAAGCCCTAGACGTGGGCTCATCGCGGGTGCGGTCCAATGTCACGGCGGTTGCGGGGACAAGGAGCCTACGGACGTTGGCAAGGCCGTGGACAGGGCTGATGGGGGCGGCTGGTCACCGCGGGGCGGTGTGATCTGGCCCCGGGTGCGGTTCTTGGACAGAAACTTCATCTTGGACTTCTCTTTGTTTCCTTTCTTCTTCTAATCGTTGCTAAATCCATATATTTCTTCATGGTTTGCTCCTTCAGTTGGATTCACCAAGGTGACACCAAAATACAAACAAATGACTCTAAAAACATGCTTAGACTACCTATTTAAGATAGTGATTCCATCACATATCAGTTTCCACCCACTTTAGGAGACCAATATCTATCAAAAAATGAAACTTAAATCACAACTCTATTTTGGAGCATAAACTTCAAATTCTATTTTCTCAACACTATATGATTTATAGACTGAGAAAAGGCAAGTGATAGACTAAGAAGAAGAAACAAACTATTGAAACACTGAATTAGTATATCCAGTTTCAATTTCACACAAAAATCCTAATTTTTGATAAACATAAATCTGAAAAGGGATTAGGGTTCGAAAAATCTAAATCTGGAGAACGCTAGGATGAAGTTGTTGTCAGTCAACAACGAGGTCGACGCCGGTCAAAAACGAGGAACGAAGATGTCGTCGTCGATCAATAACGAGAACGCCAGTCATCGTCAGAGAGTAAGCAGTGTTGATTGTCCAGCAATGGAGGAGAAGTTGTTGAATGTGTTTTCCGAATCTTTTCCTTTTCTTTAGTTTTTTTCCATTAACCCGACAAATAAGGAGTGGAAAGATAAATTGTAAGAGCCTATTTGCTGGGTTGCAGAGAGTGTGTGTTAAGGACCTAGAATGTGCCTAGACCGCCTCTGTGTGACCCAGAGGCCGCCCATGCGGTTTGCCTGGCCCGCACCTGCGCCTCACAAGGTCCGCCCCTGCGGCTCTGTGTGGTTGCAGCCGTCTTTGTTGACCCTTTGACCCGTGTTTTACCCTTTTCCTCCCTTTATAAGCTTCTTCTCTTTCCTACCTGATGAGGGTTCTTCATTGCATCTCCATCTCTCTCTCTCTACGTTCATCTTCTCATCTCTTCTTCCTTTGGACCTCTTCTTGATCTTCCTTGAAGTTTTGTTGAGTTTATGAGAGTTGTGGATGGCTTTGCTTGTGGATGTTGACGTGTGTTGCTGTTGTGCATTGTGAGCCAGCTTGAGGTTGTTATGGTGTTGGGTTTGATCTCTTGGAGAGCTCAGCTGGTGAATCTCATGGCCTTCTTCTCTTTCTTTCTTCATCCTTTCATCTTTTCTTCCCTTCTCTTAATCTAGCTTAGATTCCCTTAGGTTGGATTTTGTTCAAGCCATGACTGGCATATGTTGATGTATATATATGTGTGATTTTGTATGTATGTATGTTCGCCCAAAAGGTGTGTGCGTCAAATTCTTAAATTTATATCTAGAACTCAAAGCAAAGCGAACCCGCAGTGTACGGATCGGCTGTAGTGAGGTAAGAATTCCAGAGTCAAACTCAGGGATTTGGTGAGAGTAAATTCAATTTCAATTATCTAGCGAAAATGCCAAAAATCTTTTGTGATCAAATAAGGGTAAAATGATTCCAAGGATTCAAGTATCCGATTTCAGCTTTCGATTCAAGACACTTCTAAGTGATATAAGGACAGAGTTTATATTGCCAAGATTATGTGTTCAAAGGTAAGTATCGTACGGTGAAGTTCCGAAACCTATATATCTAATCTAAAGGTTCTCTCTATAAGGGTTGTTGAGGCTGCAATATAGAAAGATCTAAAGACAAGAATTATGTTGAAACTAACTATCTACAAACTCCAGGATATGACTCTCCAAAGTAAGAATAGAAAGCACACTTAGAATCTTAATAAAGGATGTTGAGTCTCTCTATTACCCAAATCTTGTAATCTTAATCTATTAAATGTAGAATCAAGTTTGAAGTCTCTTCACACACTCAATTAGAGGTTAAAAAGATTAAACGAGGTTGGGATTTAGGCAAGGTATAGTTTTGGTTAAAGATTAAATCAATTAAAGTTCGTCAGAAGAATAAATCGTGTTGTTTATCATTAAATCGGCCGATTTACTCAAGAACAGTCCGATTTTCCTGCTATCGCAAAACCAAAATCTAAACTCTCAGGGTCCTAATGTTTGAATGAGTTCAGTCTATCATCATCTTAGCCTTAATCATCAACTATTCTCCCCAGAATCACAATGGTTTTAGCCAACCATTTTCAAAATTGAATCAAATTAAAGATTGAGTGAAATATCGCAAATAAAACTGAATCTTGAATAAAAACTCAATAACCTTCAAATCTGTAAACGATCCTCGAAACTAATCAATGTACCTCTTAAACAACTCAAATTCGTGTTCAAAAACCACAATTACTTCAATGGATAAAGAAATCTCACAAACTATGATCAAGATTGACTTTCCGGCTAAAGTCCTTCAATTCTTCTCCAAGAATCTTCATTCTCTCTCAAACGCGTAAAGATTTCCCGCTGCGGACGTCCCGTTTTCGTTCCCAGGGTTCCAACCTATAGTTTCTTGCTAATGGGCCGTTTGGCAAAACTCTCCTCTAGCCAAAAAGAATTGGGCTTTGTGTCGTCTTATCATTTGGCCGAAAAGCAAAGGAAATCGGCCTAGTCAATTTATACACAAAACCGTTCAATTTCTAGAGAAGAAATCGTCCGATTTATATGTATAATGGCACGATTTTCTTCAACAGAAAGTGCTCTTCTTTTGTCTCGTCTTCTATGCTTCTCCTTCGCAACTCCTTAGCTCTTTGTGATCCTTCTAAGACTTCTTTAGCTTCTCTAACGTCCTTGGATGTTCCTTGCTCCACTTTTGCTTCCAATTTCACTCCATTTACCTATAATTCATCAAAAACTCGTGTAGACCTCTATTTCCGACAAATGGTTGAATAGAACATAAAAGGCACACAAAATCTCTCTAAATGCAAGGCAAACTGAGACAATCTTCTACAATATGCATGAATATAATGGTATATAAATCATGTCATCAAAATACCCCATACTTGCCCCTTTCTTGTCCCTAAGCAAGACTGAAATTTAGAATACAAGATGTCATGGATTATATATGTATGAAAACTCAAAAAATTTTCTTTTGATAGTGCTTCTTCTTATTGGATCACCCTCAAAATGATATTTCAAGGCATAGGAAGGCAAAGTGTGTATCAATGATAACTATAAGATGAACTAACTCTCTTTTCTTTCTTGAAAACACAAATAAAGGACATGATAAAGATGTAGAGGTAATCAAAGTCAAACAAATCTAAGCCATGAAGTCTTAAACACATGCATGAAAGTCTCAAGGTCTTCTAATCAAAGGAAAGGTCCAAGAAACGTATTAAGGGAAGGAATTCTTTTTGGCAATTGTGGTGCTAATCCGGGAAAGAGGAACAACATAATACCATCAAAATTTTACTTCACCGCACATGCTTCGCATGTAGAAAGTTTTGCTTCCTTTATACTTTACTTTTTGAGAGTATGGACAGCGGTGCACAAAAACCGAAGCCTAGGAGATTGGCGTTTCTCAATTTCGAGATGCCCCAAACCCTTGATGCACATACCATATCTCGTTAGGACTTGTCGTTCAATTGGACTTTGGCAAGACACAAACACCCGGCTATGTGAATGGTGTCGAGTTACTCATCCTCATGTTCAACGTCCCCAAACTTATGAATTGCTACACTTTCATTTAATACATTTTCTTTGGCCCTCCCACATCAAATATGCCTTTTTTCTATCACTTATCCTAATTCCCGGATGGTAAAAGGAGGTTCACATATTTCATTGAGGGGCTAGCATGATCAAGATATGAGAAAAGAAAAGAAGTGAATTGCCTTAGTCATCCTTATATGATGTAAAAGAACTTGCAATATAGCTTCGACTATTATTTCATTCTCTTATCAAAACATCTAAATCATATAACTTATTCATGTGTTCAAGTAACAAAAGTAAGCTCATTCATGCTACGATTAACATCTCCACACAACTAAGCTATCTTTTTGCCTATCCACATACATATTTCTCATCATAGAGGTCATTTCCATCATAAGAAGCACAAAAATTTTGAAAATTCATAGAATTTGAAAAAGATCATGCAAATGCAAGTGTCATAGTGGAAAGCAAGTAGTGCAAGAGTTATTACAAGCCAAATCATCAAGAGTAGTGTAGAGTGCATAAAGTGCTAAGATGAAACAAAAGGTATTGTAAGTACCCCCACCCCATACTTAACATCCACATTGTCTCCAATGTGAAAGTCAAGCATAAGATAGAGAAAAATACTTACAATGTAAAAGAAGTGGAAGCTCAATCCTCTGTCGGTGGTGGAGGTGGTGGATAAGGATACATCGGTGCACTAGGATCGTAGAAGTGGCCGAACTGATGGAAGTATAAGTCTCTCATCTGGCCATCGTAGGATGAATGCCTAGCGTCCGTCTCCTGCCTGTAGTTCCTGAACTGAGTGTTCAGGGTGTCATAGTCGGTGTGGAGAGCGTGATAGTCGGTGCTAAGGCTCTAGAAAGCTAGAGATTAGCTCCCTAAAGTGACGGGGAGGTCGACGTCCTCGTCCATGTCCTGGGGCACGTGCAAATGAGCGGCGAGGTGGCTGCATGTCATCCTCCGTCTCCTCATCACCTCTACTAGTCCTGCTAGGTCCTCCACCATGAGTGTCGGTGTCTATGGCATCCGTAGCATGACCGCTTTGAGTGTCACTCTCAAACTCGAGCATGGTCTCCTGGCCTCCGTCCTCATCCTCCTCAGTGTCACCTGCATCATCATCATAATATAAAGGAGGAGATATCTCCTCAAGCATCAACTCAAATGTCTCCTTCCAGTTCCTCTTGCTCCGAATAGTGTATTCGGGCTTCCAAATGATCTCGGATGGCTTCTTCTTTGGATCCTTGTGCCATGGCATGGGCACATGAAGGGTTCCTCTCCCTCGAGGAATCAAAACCTGTCGAGTAACCAATCTCTGTGAACCTAAAGGTAGGGCACTCTCAGCTAGAGTGCATCCCGAGAAGTCTAATCCCAATGCCTTAGCCACATGAGTGACAAGGCCTCCAGCACAAATGTTGCCCTTAGCTTTGTTGGCTATCTTTCCTAGATAGTCAGCAAGCATGGAGGAAATGTCGAGGACGGTGGTGGATGTCATACAGTATAGAATAAAAAGCTCATCAGCCTTGAGCTTCTGTGGAGTCTCTGTCCGGGCGAATAAGCTCTCACTAAGGATCCGATGTACTACCTTAAAGGAAAGGTTGTACATGCTAGTCTCTTTCAAATTCCCGGGTCTCCACTTGTCCCCACCATACTCTCCCACTGAAATGGCCTCCTAGAAGGCACTAGCACTAACACCTCTAGCAAATGTGCCTGCATCTGAATAAGAAAAACCGAACAAGTCGCCAAAGGTATCAATAGACATAGTATGATCTTGGCTCATAAGGCGGAAGGTTATCATCCTTTCTCTAGGATCATGCTCGAATATACTAAGGAACTCTAGGGTGATCTCGGTATATGCATCCTACCTAATCATAGCAAACTGTCTCAGCCCAACTCTATCAAGCATCATATCCATATCCTCTCGAACAAACAAGGAATATAGATCATCTAACACAATGTAGCAAGGAGGGGTGAATGGGCGATCTAAGATACGTTCATATATTTTCTTGTGTTTGGATAGGGGAGGGGGGAGCTTGGGAATGTTTTGAGATGGTGGTGGAGGTGGGAGAGGGGCTTTGGAAGAAGATCCCTTCTTCTTCCCCGTATTTCTAGTTATTCTCTTCACAATATCCATTTGTGCAGCAAAAAATCGCCCTGTTCTTCACAAAAATCAGACAATTTTTCTGGGTTAGGTCGATTTTTCTGTCGATTTCTACGATTCTCACAATTCTGTAAAGTTTTGTCTCAACAATCACCACATACAGTTCCCTATAGTGATTCCTAAGCAAACTCCTCTATCAATTTCAGCAAACAAACACTTCCTAAGCAAGATTCAAATTCGAATGAGAAACTTAGGTTTTGGAATGAAAAACCTGAATTCCTTGTGGAAGAGTCGATTGCCGTGCTTGTTGTTGCTAGATCCTTGTTCCTTGTTGAAAATGCTTCAGTTTTGAGCCAAGAATCATTCAAAATGATTAAGGAATGAGGATTGTAGGGTATGGGCGATTTTCGGAGTTCTTGAGAGAGAGAAATCGAGGGTGGAAGTGTTTGGAATGAGGGAATCGAGTGTTTAAGTCTTTATATAGGGTCGAGAAATTGTGAAGAAAATCGGACGATTTTCAGGGCCGATTTAATTGTCGGGGCGATTTTTCTCTCGTTTTCTCTGAACATACGGAAAATCGGACGATTTTTCTAGGCAGGTCGATCTCCAGGTCGATTTTTCTTTCTGTTGGCAAAATCGACTTGCTCTGTTCCTGAATCGAACGATTAACTTAATGCAACTCGATTTTTCTCTGAACATTGGAAAATCGGACGATTTTTCTACGCAGGTCGATCTCCAGGTCGATTTTTCTTTCTATTGTCAAAAATCGACTTGCTTTGTTCCTGAATCGAACGATTAACTTTATGCAGCTCGATTTCCTTCCTTGTTCTTCATGGAAATTGAAGATTTAACTTATTTATGCTCCCTTTCTCCATGGACCTCTCAATTTGGACCTAATTTCCTGCGATTAATGACACGACAAACAAAGAGTGCATCGAGGAACAAATAAAAAGCGAAAACAAAGAAACAAAGCAACTAATCTACTCTAACTAAGTGACGAAAGGAGGGAAAAACTATACTATCATGGGTTGCCTCCCAAGAAGCGCTTGATTTATCATCTTTAGCTGGACGGTGTATGGTTTGTGTTCAATGGAGGAGGATAGGATCTATCTCCTCGACCGGAGCTTCCGGTGTGTATTTCTTCAACCGTTGGCCATTAACCTTGAAACTTCCGCTTTGTTCACCCCATACTTCAACTGCACCATGGGGGAAAATTCGTTTAATTACATAAGGTCCTGTCCAACGGGATTTAAGCTTACATGGAAACAGACGAAGCCTCGAGTTGAATAGAAGGACTTGATCTCCCTCTTTCAGATCTTTTGGAATGATATACTTATCATGTCAACGCTTTGTCCGTTCCTTGTAGATCTTTGCGTTCTCATACGCATTTAGCCGGATCTCATCCAACTCATTGATGTCTAAGAGCCGTTTCTCTCCGGCTTCTTTCATGTCAAAGTTGAGCCACTTGATAACCCAATATGCTTTATGCTCTAGGTCTACAGGAAGATGACAAGATTTACCATAGAAAAGATTATATGGAGTCGTACTTATTGATGTCTTGAAGGTTGTCCTGTACGCCCATAGTGCATCGTCAAGCTTCATTGACCAATCTTTCTTCGTTTTAGAGACGGTTTTCTCTAAAATTCCCTTGATCTCTCTATTGGATATCTCAACTTGTCCGCTAGTTTGCGGATGGTAAGGTGTAGCTATCTTATGGGTCACCCCATACTTAGCCAATAGAGTCTCAAATCGACGGGCTGTGAAATGCGTTCCTCCATCACTAATGATGGTTCGGGGAGTTCCGAACCTTGGGAAGATCGTTCTATTGAAGAACTTCACCACTACCATTGCATCATTAGTAGGAGAAGCAATTGCTTTTACCCATCTTGAGACATAGTCTACGGCAAGAAGTATATATTGGTTTCCGCATGAAGATGGGAAGGGTCCCATAAAATCGACGCCCCATACATCGAAGATTTCTACTTCTTGTATGTTATTGAGAGGCATCTCATTCCTCCTTGATATATTATCTGTCCTTTGACAAGCATCACAAGCAACAACAAACTTTTGCACATCTTTGAAAAGTGTAGGCCAAAAGAAGCCGGAACGAAGTACCTTAGCACAAGTTTTGTTGGAACTAGCATGTCCGCCACATGGTAGGGAATGGCAATGGCGGATGACACTATCCACCTCATCTTCGGGGATACATCTCCTGTATATGCCATCGGGACCTCGTTTGAATAGAAGAGGTTCGTTCCAATAGAAATGCCGGACGTCACTAAAGAACTTCTTCTTTTGAGCATATGAAAGTCCGGGTGGAATCTCCTGACAAACAAGGTAATTCACAATGTCGGCAAACCATGGATCATTACCTTTTGAGATGTGTTGAAGACACTCTTCGATCTCATGTAGTTGCTCGTCAGGGAATGAGTCGTCTATAGGAAGTTCATCCGTCTCTTCGGTGAGTTGCGGAAGACGGCTAAGATGATCAGCAACGGAGTTTTCCGATCCTTTCTTATCACGAATCTCCAAATCGAACTCTTGTAAGAGTAAGATCCATCTTAGAAGCCTTGGCTTCACATCCTTCTTCGTGAATAAGTAGCGAATTGCGGAATGGTCCGTATAGACTATCACCTTTGCACCTACAAGATAGGAACGAAACTTTTCAAAAGCGTACACTACGGCTAAAAGTTCCTTTTCTGTGGTTGCATAATTATATTGAGCTTCATCTAGCGTTTTGCTAGCATAGTAGATGGCATGAGTGCGACCATCTTTCTTCTGTCCAAGTACGGCTCCTATAGCGACGTCGCTTGTGTCGCACATGACCTCAAAAGGAAGAGTCCAATCGGGTGGTTGAATGATTGGTGCTGAAATCAAAGCTTCTTTGATCCTGCAAAAAGCATCTAAACAATCTTTCGAAAATTCGAAAGTTGCGTCTTTCATAAAAATATTAGTTGAGGGTTTTGAAATCTTAGAAAATCCTTTATGAATCTCCTATAGAAGCCTGCATGCCCTAAGAAACTTCTAATTCCTTTCACAGAAGAAGGGGGAGGTAGCTTCTCAATGGTTTCTATCTTTGCTCTATCAAGCTCTATTTCCCTTTGTGATACTAGATAACCTAACACAACCCCTTCGGTAACCATGAAATGACACTTTTCCCAGTTTAAGACTAAGTTAGTGTCCTCACATCTCTTAAGAACTAGTGAAAGGTTATAGAGACAGTTATCAAAGGAAGAACCATATACCGAAAAGTCGTCCATGAAGACTTCCATGATATTCTCTACGTATTCGGAGAAGATTGCGATCATACACCTTTGGAAGGTGGATGGAGCGTTGCATAGACCGAATGGCATTCTTCTATAAGCAAACGTACCCCAAGAGCACGTGAAAGTCGTCTTCTCTTGATCATCCGGATGAATTGGAATCTGAAAGAAACCGCTATATCCATCTAGATAACAAAAGTAAGAATGTTGGCCTAACCTTTCCAACATTTGATCAATAAAAGGAAGGGGGAAGTGGTCCTATCTAGTGGCCACGTTCAGTTTGCGGTAGTCGATGCACATTCGCCACCCTGTAACTGTCCGTGTGGGGATAAGTTCGTTGTTTTTGTTGGCAACAACGGTAATGCCTCCTTTCTTTGGTACTACCTGTACTGGACTCACCCATTTGCTATCGGAAATAGAAAAGATGATACCTGCATCAAGTAGCTTAAGGATTTCTTTCTTCACGACCTCTTTTATTGCCGGATTTAACCGTCTTTGAGGTTGGCGTGAAGGCTTATAATCCTCTTCCATTAGAATTTTGTGCATACATAGGGAAGGCTTTATTCCTACTAAATCATCAATATTATAACCTAATGCTCTCCTATGTTGCTTCAGAACATGCATAAGTTTCTCTAGTTCAGCATCATTCAGTTTCGCATTGACTATGACCGGATATGTGGAATTAATGCCAAGAAATGCGTACCTTAAATGTGTGGGGAGTGGCTTCAATTCTAATGATGGAGGTGCCTTGGTTGATGATGATTCGTGGCCTTCGGATGTTGTGGGAGAGGCCTCTAAAGGTGGGGGTGATGTATCATTAGAGTCGAGAACAACTGCGGTGAAGTTTGGAGAATCCAGAAAATTTCCCACTGGATCGACCTCCCCTGAAGTAAATCGGTCGATCTGAGGCACGATTTTTCTTTCTGTTATCAAAAATCGGGTTGCCTTTTCAAAAATCGGACGATTTAGTTTATGCAGGTCGATTTTCTTCACAGTTTCCGGAGTTAATTCTAGTTCTTCAAATCTTGTTCCTAGTTCTTCCTCCATATCATCTAATGCCTTCACATCCTCATTGCAATCATGTTCCACTCCTTCTTCCATGATGCTCATACTAAGAACCTTTTGATGAGGGTCTTTCATCAAGATTGAACTTACTACCTCTCTAGACTCTTCTTCATCAAAAATATCAAAAACATCGTCTCTCAAGGTTGGCTCCTTGATTAAGGAAGAGAGTATGAATTCCACCTTCTCTTCACCTATATGGAAAGATAGCTGGCCATTCTTGCAATCGACCATCCATCCGGATGTTGCAAGGAATGGTCTCCCAAGAATGATGGGAACCGGGTAATTTGCAGGGATGTCAAGAACGACAAAATCTATAAGAATGTAAAACTTACCGAGTTTTACCGGAATGTCTTCTAATATCCCAACCGGCTTAGTGGTGGAACGATCAGCCATGTAGAGTGTGATCTTCACCGGTCTAGGCTCTCCTAGACCAACTGCTTTGCATAGAGCAAGTGGTCTGATACTCACACTTGCTCCAAGGTCGCAAAGTGCATCATAAGTAGTCTCTCCCAAAGTGATGGGTATGCAAAAGGATCCTGGATCACGGAGCTTAGGTGGCATATTCTCCGTCATAGTCTTGATGAGTTCGGATGACTCCATACTCATCTTGACTTATCCGATGTCTTCCAATTTCCTCTTGTTAGAGAGGATCTCCTTGAGGAATTTCCCATAAGCTGGAATACCTAGAATTGCATCCATAAAAGGTATATTAATATGCAGCTTACTCATAAGTTCAACAAACTTACCAAAGTGTTTATCTAGGCGTGCACGCGCTCTAGATTGAGGAAAAGGTAGAGGTGGTTTGTAGGCGGGAGGAGGAACATAGACATCTTCCTTTTCTTTTCCCTCTCCTTCTTTAGTGGTGGTTTCAACTACTTTAGGTTGAGGATCGGTAGTTGTTATGCCACTCCTAGTAGTGATCGCCATAACCCTTCCCTTTGGGTTATCTTCCGTCTTCCCGGGAAGTTTCCCTTGGTCTCTTGGAACCTCTCCGGCCTTGTTAAATACTTGGCTTCCCAAAGCTTTATGAGCTTTATTAACCGAAGTTATATAGCTCTCCAACCCTTGTAGTTTGCCAAGGATCGTCTCTAGCATGGGATCGGGTTTGTTTGATCCGCTTGATTGTTACTGGCTTGTTAAAGGAGTAGAAGAAGACGGAGATGTTAGAGCTTTTTCAGCATGAGAATAAGGATTACCTGGATTTTGCTGATTTGACCTCCAATTATTGTTATTGGAGTTCCTATTGTTGTTGTTCCAATTGGAGTTCCGGTTGTTATTGTTGTTGTTGCTCCAATTGGAGTTCCGGTTATCACCCCTTTGATTGTTGTCCCTTCCCATGTAGTTGGCTTCTTGCTCCTTAGTCTTTTATTGACTTGTTTTGAGCACTTCCCTCAATTCTTTGATCTCATTATTGAGGGAGAATATTTGTGTTTGGGTAGCTTGGTTCAATTTAGCTCCCGAATCGCCTTGATTCCGGCTATTTGAATCCACCTTCCGGTGGGAATACTTCTCAATAACTTGGGATTGCTTCTCAATGAAGTCCCAAGCGTCATCCTCTCTCATGTCCATGAATGTGCCACAAGAGAGAGATTGAAGGTTGAATTGTGTTTCCACATCCAATCCCTTATAGTAAATCTCCAATAATTCCAGTTTTGAAATGCCATGGTGTGGGCAATCCAACAAGAGGTCTTGAAACCTTTCCCAAGATTGAAACAAGCTTTTGTTAGGTTTAATAGAAAAAGCATTTATCTTACCTCTCAATTCCGCCATTTTGGATGGCGGAAAGAACTTGGTGAGGAATTTCGAAGACAATTCCTCCCATGTAGCCATCTTTGCAGCTGGAAGTGTTTGGTACCAAGCTAGAGCCTTGTCCTTCAAAGAAAAGAAGAACGGTTTGAACTTGTAATTGCTTGTAGTAGCCTTTTTCGGCTTCATAGTCTCCATGAGAATCTCGAAATTCTGCAAGTGTTGATGCGGAGATTCAGTACTTGCTCCGCCATATTGACTTTGGCGAACCATGGTGATGACTTGTGGTGAGAATCTAAACTCCTGGATGTCTTCAGCTCCGAAGTCCACACCTAGACGGCGTGGTTGCTGAATTGGGTCCATCCGTTGCCCCAAAGTTCGGGGTCTATCACCGTCATTGGCAACTCTCACATCCCTAGTTGGGAGGCGAGGAACAACCCGTGGTTTTGGGGTGTTCCGAATAGGACGAAGTGATGGATCGATCTCCTCAAGTTCCGGCATGTCCGGATCAATCTCTTCATCATCGGATGAGTCATTTCTAATGGATTTAGTTGGCGTCTTGACTTTCTTCTTTTTCCTGGATTCGTTCAATTCCAACTTCATGTCCAACATCATAGCTTTTAGTTCATCAATCTGAAATTGATGACTCGTTTCAGCATCTAGACGTGCTTTCTCACTCAACTGAAGTTGGCGTTGAGCTTCATTCAGTTCAGCCTGGAAGTTTCTCTCATTGTTCTCAGCCATTTTCTTCTCCTTCAACTTTCTTCTCAAAGTTTTCTCCAATTCGGGATCGAAAGGAACTAGATCTGTAGTGGATCTAGTCTTTCGCATATACCTAAAGAACCTGCAAAGATCACTCAAGTAGAAAAATCAAATCACAAGAGCAAGAGCGCTCAAGCTAGACAACCGAAAACCAAATTTGGTCTAGACCAAATCCCCGGCAACGGCGCCAAAAACTTGTTCGCCCAAAAGGTGTGTGCGTCAAATTCTTAAATTTATATCTAGAACTCAAAGCAAAGCGAACCCGCAGTGTACGGATCGGCTGTAGTGAGGTAAGAATTCCAGAGTCGAACTCAGGGATTTGGTGAGAGTAAATTCAATTTCAATTATCTAGCAAAAATGCCAAAAAGCTTTTGTGATCAAATAAGGGTAAAATGATTTCAAGGATTCAAGTATCCGATTTCATCTTTCGATTCAAGACACTTCTAAGTGATATAAGGACAGAGTTTATATTGTCAAGATTATGTGTTCAAAGGTAAGTATCGTACGGTGAAGTTCCGAAACCTATATATCTAATCTAAAGGTTCTCTCTATAAGGGTTGTTGAGGCTGCAATATAGAAAGATCTAAAGACAAGAATTATATTCAAACTAACTATCTAAAACTCCAGGATATGACTCTCCAAAGTAAGAATAGAAAGCACACTTAGAATCTTAATAAAGGATGTTGAGTCTCTCTATTACCCAAATCTTATAATCTTAATCTATTAAATGTAGAATCAAGTTTGAAGTCTCTTCACACACTCAATTAGAGGTTAAAAAGATTAAACAAGGTTGGGATTTAGGCAAGGATTAGTTTTGGTTAAAGATTATTTCAATTATAGTTCGTCAGAAGAATAAATCGTGTTGTTCATCATTAAATCGGCCGATTTACTCAAGAACAGTCCGATTTTCTTGCTATCGCAAAACTAAAATCTAAACTCTCAGGGTCCTAATGTTTGAATGAGTTCAATCTATCATCATCTAAGCCTTAATCATCAACTATTCTCCCCAGAATCACAATGGTTTTAGCCAACCATTTTCAAAATCGAATCAAATTAAAGATTGAGTGAAATATCGCAAATAAAACCGAATCTTGAATAAAAACTCAATAACCTTCAAATCTGTAAACGATCCTCGAAACTAATTGTTCGCTCCAAACGGTGTGTGCAAGCTTTAAATTTATAGCCCTAGACTTAAGCTTAAAACAAGGATGCGAACCCGCAGTGTACGGGTCAATCGTAGTAAAAGCAAGAAAATTCCAGGGGTCGATCACAGGGACTCGGTGAAACAGAGTCAATAACGGTAAGCTTCGTGAATACTAACCACAAGAGCAATTAACACAATCAAAGATGAATAAGAAGTCAATAAAGCAAACATGCAATTCTAGGGATTAAAGCATCTAGTTGTGGTTCCAACTCAAGATCTAAAGATAAGCGGACAAAGCTGAGATTTTTGCGTGGGGAAGGTGTTACTAAAGTGGAGTAGATCACCGGGTAAGTCTCACTACACACTAATCCTATACCGTAACTCCTATTACCGGGTAAGTCTCAAGGAATTAAAATAAAGAACTATGACCTCAAACTAACGCACCATCTAAGGGAATAGAATCAACCTTTACCGGGTAAGTCTCAGGCTAACTCACAAAGATGGGATGGAAGCACACTCAAACCCCAATAAAGGATAAACCTTTATTACCTACACTTATGATCGTTGGTATACAAACTGAGGAATTACCGGGTAAGTCTCATCCTAAGCTTGCATTGAACCAGAGAGGTGTAATAAGAATAGGATTTAGCAAACTCTAACACTTAACTTTCTGTTTAGAATCGGATAAGTCACCTCGGTAAGAAGAATTCCACCCCGGCCGAGATGTTCATCAACCGAACGAGATGCTTAGGGTTAAGGTCAAAGACTCGAACTTTCAGGATCCTACTGGAATTCAAGATTATTCTATCATTGTTTTTCCCACAACCTTCAGCCAATCACCCTAGAATCACACAAGGAAATTAGCCACTCATCATCATAATGAAAGTATTAAATATATTGGAAGAAGGTGAATATTTGAACAAAGAAGAATTTAAGGAAAAGACTTCAATAACTTAATCAAATATCACAACAAAGCGTTCCTTGGATAACAATCCAACAAGACAAGACAACAAGTGAGGGGATTAAAGACAATCTTACAAAACCCTCCAATAAAGCTATAAAAGCTATAGACTTCAATCTTTCTTCAACCTTCAAAAAGGTTCTTCGAATCTCTCCAATTGGAGTATGCTGCTGCTGCTGCTGCGTGCTTTTTCGGTGCAAGCGGGCTGTAGGCGAGATGTTGGAATTGTGGAAATCCAACCCTTTTTATAGGAAAATAAACCTCCAAAGATAATAAATCTTAGAAAGATATTTTCCCATAAATATAGGTAAAATAGATGATTCTGCATATCTCCTTCCTTCCAGGAGTCAAGCCCAAAAATATAAGATCACTTTCCAAATTTAAAAGATCTCATCCAAGAATAAAATATTCTCGCCGCATCCTAGGTGTTCGCCTCGGTCGAGTCGGCGTCTCTGGATCGCCTTGGTCGAGGTGAATTTCTGGTCAACCGAGGTGAGTCACAATAGAATGTGAAATCTCTTGAATCTGCTCCAAAGTAAATCTTTAATCCATGGCTATGCTCCCTGGATGTAGCTCCAAATGACTCATGACTCCTTTTGCTCCTTTTTGATGCAAAACGTACCATATTACCTGCAATTACAACAAAACTAGGTGTAGACCTCGATTCTCGCAAAGGTAGATGAAATGGTAGTAGAATCACATGATGCACATACAAACATGCAGATTATGAAAGATAAAACGTCCAAACAAACCCCAAAATATAGACTATAATTCATGCTATCAAAATACCCCATACTTAGCCCTTGCTTGTCCCCAAGCAAGTTCCTCATATAAAAGACAAGATAGAATGGATTATAAGTCAAGAAAATCAATGAAAAGTCGTTCAAAAACATTTTATTGTGTGCAACTATCATAGATCACTCTAAGAGAGTACTTCCTGGAATTTAAAAACTCAATATGCTCAAAACATTTTATAAATATAGGAAAGTTTTTCATCTTTGCATAAAACCATAGAATGCATAATAAATCATAATTATCAAAATTAATCATGTATAATCCAGTTTAAACCACTAAGTCAATCAACAAGCTCAAGGTCTCAAGGGCTTTCCAAAAGAAAAGGTCAAGAAACGTGTAGGGTAGGGATGTATGTAAGGTAATGTGGTGCTAGAATCCGGGAAAAGGATGAACTTCACTTTCACTTCGGCTTGCAACATCTTCCACCAATAAGCTTCGCTTATCTCACACTTTTTCTTTTTACTTTACTTTTTGGGATGCATGGACAGAGGTGCACAATAACCGAAGCCTAGGAAATCTACAATCATCAATTTCTCGAGATGCATCAAACCCTTGATGCACATACCATGACCCGTTAGGAATATCGCTGAATCCGACTTTGGCAAGACACAAACACCCGGCTATGTGAATGGTGCCGAGTTACTCATCTTCATGATTGACTTCCCCAAACCTATTATTGCTTTCTAACACTTTCACTTCCAGCCACTTCTCAACTTTAACTCCACTTGCTTTCACCACTTCGCTTGCTTCCAAATTCCCGGATAGGTAATGGGAGGCAAAATGTATATGAGGGGCTAAGCATGATCAAGAATAAGAAGAAGAAAAGAATGAATTGCCTTGGTCTTTCCAAGAAGAAAGTGAGAGAACTTAACCTGCGGTGTCAACCTTCAAATTCAACATAATTTGGATAAAAATAAAGTATTAAACATGCTAATAAATTTTAAACGAAGCATTTAGCAACTTAAACATATTATAAAACCTTTCAAACACATAAAGAATTTAAAACCAGTAAGTAAACAAAATCTTCACTGAGATCATATCCAGACAAGTAGCACAAAATCGTTTTCGAAAACTTTCTGTTACGCACCTCGGTCGAGGTGTTCTTGGTTCAACCGAGGTGAAATGCCTCGTTTGGCCAAGACTGACTCGGTCGAGGTCAAAAATTTTTTTTTTTCTCTTTTTAAAACCAATTTTTTTCGGTTTCGACGTTTTTCTCAATCAAATAACCTGTAGGTATGCATGTAATATCAGATAATCATATAAATGCAGAAGCGAAGCATAAATAAAATATCCGATAAGATATCATACATCAAAGTAGTCAAAAAAGTACATCAAGTAGTCATAATAAATACATACACCCCATACTTGGGACACACTGTCCCAGTGGGTCAAATAAAAGTCTGAAAATGAGAGTACTCACCGGATAAATAGCTGAACTGCATAAAAAAAATATAATAAGAAAATCCTGCAGCTCCTCAATAATCCTGATCCGGCGGTGGTGGTGGTGGCACGTACGGATACTGTGTCGGGTCGAATGGATAACCCATAACACGCTCGAACTGAAGGTGGGCCATGACGTGCTGATAGTGCTGCCGCTCCTTCATCTCGCGGATATCCAGCAATAATGCAGCATATGAGTCAATAACCTGATCCGTCAGGTCATCGATCCGTCGGTGGGCAGCTCGATCTCTCACTCCGCGCCTCCTGCGTCTAGCAGGTCTGACTGGAGAAGTCTCAGCTGGTGCAGGCTCCGTCTCCTCCTCATCATCCAAATCAATGATCGGTGGCGCGCTCATCCCTACAGTATTTGTCCCTGTATCCATCGGGACTCCACCATCTCTCTCATCTATCGTCTCCTCGTCGTCGTCATCCTCCTCCTCCTCAGCCGGGGCAGCTGCTGCCTCTCTATGATCCTCCATCAGTGGAGCCCAAGCTGTCTGCCAGTAGTGTAGATCGAAAACTGTGAACTGTGCAGACCAGCGGATCCCCTGTGGTGCAGTCCGCTCCCAAGGCATAGTAACATATGGAGTGGTCAAACCACGGGGAACCAAAATCCTCCGTGTGATCATCTCCTGTAATCCAAGCGGCTTCGGAGCCGCCACCATCGTACATACACTGAGGTCCATCCCGTGATAGGTAGCAATATGGGTGACTAGACCTCCGCAGCAAATGTCTCCCTTCGCTTTAGCCTTGATCTTGTGCAGGTCCTCTGCCAAGATCAAGCCAAAGTCTGGGAAACCCCCCGTAACCATACAGTAGAGGCTGAAGAGCTCGCCCTGTCGGATCTTCTGGGGCATCTCAGTACGCGCCAGAAGTGTCTCGCTGAATATCCTATGGGCTAGTCTGAAGGCTGGGTGGAAGATGACCTTCTCCCTGGAATCTCCAGGGCGTCATCTGTCTGCATGCTCGGTAATATGGGCAATCTGCCCCCAGAACTACCTAGCTACGGATCGGGAGGGGAAATCAGTGGCGGTGGGCTCAGAAAAGCCGAAAATCTCTCTCCAGACCTCTAGGGGAACTATGAAATTCCGGTTCATCAACCGGTACTTCATAGACTGGTCTGTGGGAAGGTAGGAGAAGGAGCTAACAAACTCTAAGGTCGGCTCCAAATAGGTTGGGGCTCGGATCTCAGTAAACTGATCCAGCCCAACAGTGGCGATCATCCTCCTAAGGTCACCATCTAACCCTAGGCAATCAAAAGCTGACACGTCCAGAAAACGTGGTGCAATAACTGGACGGCTAGCTATGCGCTCATAGTCTACCCGGCATCTCTCGTGGATCACCGGGTGGTAAGGACGGGAAGAAGAGGAAGAAGGGGAAGGTGAGGATCTGTCTCTGAGGGCTAGGCGACGATCGGAAACTCTCAACACTGTCAAAACACCTCGATCACTGACAAGACTCAGAAATCACCTCGGTCGAGATGCAGTTCGACCGGACCGAGGCGCAACAGTCGCGATTCCAATTCTCAGAAATTCAGTTCTTTTCCCCCAAAAATCACTACAATTGCTTCCTATGGGGTACTTAAGTCTTTCCTCAGCAGAATCAAGGGCAACCAAAGCCCAAATCGAAGCGAATGAACGAATTAGGGTTTCGACTTGTTTTACCTCGTTTCGGTCGATTCGTTCGATTTCTTTGCTGATCTGTTGTTGCAATAGGTTCCTCTACCCTTCAATCGCAGTTTGGAAGCGGAAATCTTCGAAAACGAGCAAGAAACGAGAGAGAGCGAAGTGTACTGTCGCCGCAGTCGAGATGAAGAAGGTAAAAAGTAAAGACTGAAAAAAAATTTTCTTTTTATACTGCTCCTGGATCTGCTGTCACCTCGGTCGAGATGGTCTCGACTGGACCGAGGTGGTACGGACCGAGGTGGTTCTGCAGAAACCCTAGTCGCCTCGGTTGCTCAAGAATCAACTCGGTCGAGGTGCTCTGACAGTAACCGAGATGCTTCCGTCTTCTCAAAATCTCGAACTTCTGTCCTTCCAGTTATGCTCCTTCCTTAGATATTCCCTGTTGTCTGTCCAGAACGCCAAAAACAAAGCAAAGCAAAGCAAAAACAAAAACTATCTAAGCTAGACTAGAAAACGGGAAAAGAAAACAATACCTTGGGTTGCCTCCCAAGAAGCGCTTGGTTTAAGGTCGCTAGCTGGACCATGATGCGTCTCAAACGAGGTATATTGGTGCAACCTCTTCAACCAGCGTTTCCGGTTGGTATTTCTTAAGCCTATGACCGTTGACCTTGAAGCTTCCGCTAGTTTCGCCCCATATCTCAACTGCACCATGAGGGAAAACATGTTTCGCAACATAAGGTCCGGTCCATCTAGATTTCAGCTTACCTGGAAAAAGGCGGAGGCGGGAGTTGAAGAGTAGAACTAAGTCTCCTTCGTTAAGCTCCTTTGGGACGATACGCTTGTCATGCCATCTCTTCGTTCTTTCCTTGTAGATTTTGGCATTCTCATAAGCGTTCAACCGCAGCTCCTCCAGCTCGTTGAGTTCCAATAGTCGCTTCTCGCCAGCCTCTTTGATGTCGAAGTTCAACCATTTGATCGCCCAATACGCCTTGTGTTCCAATTCAACAGGCAAATGGCAAGACTTCCCATATACCAAATTATAAGGAGTGGTACCTATGGGAGTCTTGAATGCGGTCCTGTACGCCCAAAGAGCATCGTCCAATTTCATGGACCAATCCTTCCTCGTTCTAGAGACGGTCTTCTCCAAAATTGCCTTGATTTATCTATTCGAGATCTCGACCTGTCCACTAGTTTGAGGGTGATAAGCGGTTGATACCTTGTGGGTTACCCCATACTTCGATAGAAGTGCCTTGAACTTTCGGTTGATGAAATGCGTTCCTCCATCGCTAATGATGATGCGTGGAGTTCCAAATCGTGGAAAGATAGTTCTATTCAAGAACTTCACAACCACCTTGGCGTCGTTAGTGGGAGAAGCAATGGCTTCAACCCATCTAGAGACGTAATCAACTGCAAGGAGAATGTAGAGGTTTCCTCCGGAGGATGGGAAAGGTCCCATGAAGTCAATCCCCCATACATCAAAGATTTCCACTTCTTGGATGTTATTAAGTGGCATCTCGTTTCTCCTTGATAAATTTCCTGTTCTTTGGCATGCATCACAAGAGACAACGAAAGATTGCACATCCTTAAATAATGTAGGCCAAAAGAAACCGGAACGCAATACCTTAGCGCATGTTTTATCGGTGCTAGCATGCCCCCCACAAGGAAGTGAATGACAATGCCTTATGACGCTATTAACTTCATCTTCCGGAATGCACCTTCGAAGCATCCCATCCGGTCCGCGCTTGAATAGCAGCGGCTCATCCCAATAGTAATGTCGTACTTCCTTGAAGAATCTCTTCTTTTGAGAGTACGTCAATCCGGGTGGTGTTTCCTGGCAAACAAGATAATTCACAATATGAGCATACCAAGGACCTTTATTATCAGAAAGTTGGTGGATGGAATGGTCCGCCAACAGTGGGTGAATGTCAGAGAAGGGAGTAAGAAATTTGTTATTCTCAGCAATCTCAGTTGACATCATCTCGCCATCGACCTCGGTCGAGGCATATAGGCGTTGACCGAGATGTTCTTCGGTCACCTCGCTCAGTCCAGAAAGTGCCTCGATCGAGGTACTGCTGCTGGATCCGAAACTGGAGATCTTCGTCTCCTGGGTTAGCTTCTCAGTTTTGGCTCCTGGATCCTCTTCCAGTGCCTTTAAGCTTCGTATATCTGCATCACAAGAAGCATCTATACCTTCCTCAATTAAACTGAAGCTAATAACTCTTTCGAGTGGATCGTTAATAAGGATAGAGCTCACCAATTCTCTTGATTCTTCTTCATCGTAGATGTTGAAGATATCATCAGTTAGTTGCTCTCCTTTCATGGCTGCAAGTAGTGCGAACTCCACCTCATCGCCACCTACGTTGAATTTCAACTTGGCGTTCTTGCAATCCACGTTGCAACCCGAAGTTGCTAGAAATGGTCTCCCGAGAATAATAGGAACAGTTTAATCTGCGGGAATGTCAAGTACAACAAAATATATAGGTAGATAGAAGTTACCTAACTTGACCGGAACGTCCTCCAAGATGCCCACGGGATGGGTAATGGAGCGATCCGCCATATAAAGTCGAATCTTGACCGGCTTGGGCTCTCCAAGTCCGATCTTCGTGCATAGCTCCAGCGGGATGATGCTCACGCTGGCTCCTAGATCACAAAGGGCTTCACAAGTGACATCCCCAACTTGAATGGGAATGCAAAACGAGCCGGGATCTCTTAATTTAGGTGGCATCTTTTCCTTCATGATCTTGATAAGCTCCGAAGATTTAGATGTCATCCTAACTTCACCAACATCCTCCAGCTTCCTCTTCCTTGATAAGATTTCTTTTAAGAACTTCACATAGGCGGGCATACCTAAAATAGCATCAAGGAAAGGAATATTAATATGTAGCTTATTCATCAAGTCAAGAAACTTACCAAAGTGCTTGTCTAGATGTGCTCTGGCTCTGGACTGAGGGAATGGAAGTGGCGGCTTATATGCAAGAGGTGGAACATAAGTTTCTGTCGTCCCTCCTGCTTTCTGTTGCTCCGCCTCGGTTGGCATCTCGGTCGAGGTGTTCTTCGACTGGATCTGGACCGAGGTGGTCTGCGTCGAGCGAGGTACTGGATCTGCAGTTTTGAGTCCACTCCTCGTCGTTATGGCCATGCACTGGCCCTTAGGGTTGCTTTCCGTCTTTGCTGGAAGCTTCCCTGGATCTCTTGGCGCTTCATTCGCCCTATTAGCAAGTTGTTGTTCGAAGGACTTTTGGGCCCTCGAAAATGAAGTCATAGAATTCTCCATAGCGCTAAGCTTGATCAAGATAGCCTCCAGAACTGCGTCTTTCTTTTCCGGCTGAGACGAACTTGATCCTTGCCCTTGGCTCTTTAATGAAGTAGAAGAAGAAGAAGGGGAAGAGAGGAAAGGGTTAGAGGAATCGTTAGAGTTGGAGTTTGAATGATTGTTACCGTGATTTTGGTTATTCGCCCTCCAATTGTTGCTATTGGATCCTCTATTGTTGTTGTTGTAGTTGTTGTTTCGGGGACCGTTGTTGTTGTTACGGTACCCGTTGCTGTTGTTGTTCCTTTGCCCTTGCTCTTCCTTCTTAGTTTGAGCCATCAAGAGTTCCTTCAATTGCTTCACGTCATTCTTCAAAGACGTGAGTTGATTGTTGTTGGATTGAGTCTCTTGAAAGTTGACTCTTTTAACTCCACCTTCAGCTCCTTGGTGGGTATATTTCTCCATGTGCAAGGCTTTCTTCTCAATGAAGTCCCAAGCCTCGTCAATCGCCATGTCCATGAAGGTACCGGCGGAGAGTAGTTGGAGATTGAACTGGGTGCTTCCGTCCTGCCCTTTGAAGTAGATCTCCAACAACTCGATCTTAGGAATCCCATGATGTAGGCAATCCAAACGGATATCCTTGAACCGCTCCCAAGATTTGGACAAGCTCTCCTTGTCCTTCATAATGAAAGCATTGATCTTCCCTCTCATTTCAGCGGTCTTTGAGGGGGGAAAGAATTTGGTCAAGAATTCCGTAGTCATCTCCTCCCATGTGCTAATTTTTCCTGGAGGAAGAGATTGATACCAAGTAAGAGCTCTATCTTTTAAAGAAAAGTAAAAAGGTCTTAGCTTGTAGTTGTTATTTTCAATTCTGGAAGGTCGCAAGGTTTCCATCAAGATCTCGTAGTTTTGAAGATGTTGATGCGGTGACTCCTTCTCTAGCCCTCCGAATTGGCATTGGCGAATCATGGATAGAACTTGCGGTCGAAGTTCATAGTCATGATCCGCTGGATCTCCTAGGTTCACCCCTGGACGCCTCAGCTGTTGATTAGGGTCCATCCTTTGACCTAGGGTTCGTGGGATTCCTGCAAGAAGAACATCTCGGACTGGCATCCGAGGAGGAAATACATCGGCCGGGGCGTCTGGTACTGGAACCTGCCTCGGTCGAGGGTCAACTATTGGATCCTGCATCGGTCGAGGATCGACAGGAGGATCTTCCCTTCGTGGCTGTAGAATCTGATTTCGGATAACTGCTATTTCCGCTTCGAAAGCTGCAGTCCTGGTGCGATTTTCTTCTTTCTCTTGCCTTAGTTCTTCCTTGCTGAGACGTAGCAGCTCTAGCGTCTCTTTTAATTCGGCCGCAAGATCGCGATCGTCTTGTTGGGCCATCTTCGCTTTTCTTAAGCGTCGCTTGTATGTCTTTTCTGGTTCGGGATCGTAAGGAACGATTTCCTTCCCAATGCGGGTTCTTCGCATATACCTAAGAAAGAACCTGCAAAAGTCACTCAAGTAGAGTGGTAAGATGACACGGGGCAAGCGCCCCAAGAGCAAACCGTACCGGCTCGGTCTAGACCAAGTCCCTGGCAACGGCGCCAAAAACTTGTTCGCTCCAAACGGTGTGTGCAAGCTTTAAATTTATAACCCTAGAGTTAAGCTTAAAACAAGGATGCGAACCCGCAGTGTACGGGTCAATCGTAGTAAAAGCAAGAAAATTCCAGGGGTCGATCACAGGGACTCGGTGAAACAGAGTCAATAACGGTAAGCTTCGTGAATACTAACCACAAGAGAAATTAACACAATCAAAGATGAATAAGAAGTCAATAAAGCAAACATGCAATTTTAGGGATTAAAGCATCTAGTTGTGGTTCCAACTCAAGATCTAAAGATAAGCGGACAAAGCTGAGATTTTTGCGTGGGGAAGGTGTTACTAAAGTGGAGTAGATCACCGGGTAAGTCTCACTACACACTAATCATATACCGTAACTCCTATTACCGGGTAAGTCTCAAGGAATTAAAATAAAGAACTATGACCTCAAACTAACGCACCATCTAAGGGAATAGAATCAACCTTTACCGGGTAAGTCTCAGGCTAACTCACAAAGATGGGATGGAAGCACACTCAAACCCCAATAAAGGACAAACCTTTATTACCTACACTTATGATCGTTGGTATACAAACTGAGGAATTACCGGGTAAGTCTCATCCTAAGCTTGCATTGAACCAGAGAGGTGTAATAAGAATAGGATTTAGCAAACTCTAACACTTAACTTTCTGTTTAGAATCGGATAAGTCACCTCGGTCAGAAGAATTCCACCCCGGCCGAGATGTTCATCAACCGAACGAGATGCTTAGGGTTAAGGTCAAAGACTCGAACTTTCAGGATCCTACTGGAATTCAAGATTATTCTATCATTGTTTTTCCCACAACCTTCAGCCAATCACCCTAGAATCACACAAGGAAATTAGCCACTCATCATCATAATGAAAGTATTAAATATATTGGAAGAAGGTGAATATTTGAACAAAGAAGAATTTAAGGAAAAGACTTCAATAACTGAATCAAATATCACAACAAAGCGTTCCTTGGATAACAATCCAACAAGACAAGACAACAGGTGAGGGGATTAAAGACAATCTTACAAAACCCACCAATAAAGCTATAAAAGCTATAGACTTCAATCTTTCTTCAACCTTCAAAAAGGTTCTTCGAATCTCTCCAATTGGAGTATGCTGCTGCTGCTGCGTGCTTTTTCGGTGCAAGCGGGTTGTAGGCGAGATGTTGGAATTGTGGAAATCCAACCCTTTTTATAGGAAAATAAACCTCCAAAGATAATAAATCTTAGAAAGATATTTTCCCATAAATATAGGTAAAATATATGATTCTGCATATCTCCTTCCTTCCAGGAGTCAAGCCCAAAAATATAAGATCACTTTCCAAATTTAAAAGATCTCATCCAAGAATAAAATATTCTCGCCGCGTCCTAGGTGTTCGCCTCGGTCGAGTCGGCGTCTCTGGATCGCCTCGGTCGAGGTGAATTTCTGGTCAACCGAGGTGAGTCACAACAGAATGTGAAATCTCTTGAATCTGCTCCAAAGTAAATCTTTAATCCATAGCTATGCTCCCTGGATGTAGCTCCAAATGACTCATGACTCCTTTTGCTCCTTTTTGATGCAAAACGTACCATATTACCTGCAATTACAACAAAACTAGGTGTAGACCTCGATTCTCGCAAAGGTAGATGAAATGGTAGTAGAATCACATGATGCACATACAAACATGCAGATTATGAAAGATAAAACGTCCAAATAAACCCCAAAATATAGACTATAATTCATGCTATCACTAATCAATGTATCTCTTAAGCAACTCAAATTCGTGTTCAAAAACCACAATTACTTCAATGGATAAAGAAATCTCACAAACTATGATCAAGATTGACTTTCCGGCTAAAGTCCTTCAATTCTTCTCCAAGAATCTTAAATCTCTCTCAAACGCGTAAAGATTTCTCGTTGCGGACGTCCCGTTTTCGTTCCTAGGGTTCCAACCTATAGTTTCTTGCTAATGGGCCGTTTGGCAAAACTCTCCTCTAGCCAAAAATAATTGGGCTTTGTGTCGTCTTATCATTTGGCCGAAAAGCAAAGGAAATCAGCCTAGTCGATTTATACACAAAACCGTTCGATTTCTAGAGAAGAAAATCGTCCGATTTATATGTATAATGGCACGATTTTCTTCAACAGAAAGTGCTCTTCTTTTGGCTCGTCTTCTATGCTTCTCCTTCGCAACTCCTTAGCTCTTTGTGATCCCTCTAAGACTTCTTTAGCTTCTCTAACGTCCTTGGATGTTCCTTGCTCCACTTTTGCTTCCAATTTCACTCCATTTACCTATAATTCATCAAAAACTCGTGTAGACCTCTATTTCCGACAAATGGTTGAATAGAACATAAAAGGCACACAAAATCTCTCTAAATGCAAGGCAAACTGAGACAATCTTCTACAATATGCATGAATATAATGGTATATAATTGATGTCATCAATGTACGTATATTGGATGAAGAAAGAGTGAAGGAATCGAAGGAAGGAGTGAAGAAGGGCTACATTTGGAACCCCTGTTGTCAAACCGCCCCCGAGTTACTTCCAGCCGCCCTTGAGCCGGCCAAGGTCCGCCCCAGCACCTCCTGGAGCCGCCCCTGCAACCACTTGCAGTCCAGCCCTTGTGTTGGTCTTGTTGTAGGTATGTGTTGCTTCTAGGCTTGCTTTAGGATGCCTTTGTTCTCTCCTTTCCTTGTGTGAGTGCATAGGTTCATGCTAGATGAGTGGGGAGGTGTTTTGATGAGGTTATGATCGGTATATACCTTGGATGGCCTTTGAGGTTTATTAGGTTGTAACGTTAGGTTGAGGATGATCCTATGGATCCCTTGGGTCTAGGTGTGACCCCTTTTGATTGATAGGAGATTGATATATTTGTACGCCTTGTTATTAGGCAGTGTCCCTCTCAGGAGTGGAGATTGATTGTGGTTGAGCTTTGTACGAGGTTGAGTTAAGTCCATAGGACTTACTTAGCTACCATCCTTATATTGGGTGTTTGCATGAGTGGTGTGTGCGTTATGTGTTTGCTATGATAGCATGAGATGTCGTTTATTACCGACCTATGTTTTATTGCTTGCCCCGTATGCGTGGTTGTGATAACCCTTCCTTTCATCCTGTAAGGGGTTGGGGGGGTTCTCTTTGCTCATTCCATCTGGTATACAAGAAGGGCGCAATCCACTCCGATAGGGTACACAGGTTGAGTAACCGACACTACTTCTAGATGGACATCGGGCCTAGAGGCGAGGATGTATCGGTCCTCGTGTCACATACTTTCATATATCTATCTATATACAATTTGAGTGAATGACTATTATATAAAGATGATAAAATGGGTAAATGTGTAATAGCATGCTGATGTGCTTATCTTTCATGATTTGTGCTTGTGCTTATGCATTACCTCATATATGTATGGTTAGCTAATGGTTTCATACCATGTTGTAGATGTCTTGTAGAATAGGCGTGCTGCTGAGTGATCTAGAAGGGTGGCAGGCCGAGGACCTCTTGTACATAGGATGGTTGTGGTCTTTTGAGGTTGTTTATGTTTCCCTCTTGCAGGAGGATGATCTTTTGTTAGCTCCTGTGTGAGAATGTTGTCTTATATACTCAGATATGATGTTGTCACCTTTTGGTTGTACATTTTATATAATTTAATGCTTTTGTTTTATATCTATCAGTGTCATGTTGTAAGGTCCAGTGAACTTGTTGTCAGGCTAGGGTCAAGGTCCACTGTGAGATCCTATCCCAATGTGGCACTCTGAGTCCCGCGGATTCGGGGTGTTACAGAGTTGGTATCAGAGCCTTAGGTTGACAATAATGGCACTTGCTACCTAAAATGAGGTTTGATAGGAAAAATAAACAGAACCCGAAAGGGTCTAACGTTTTCAAAAGGGTTTTTGGTTTTAAGTATGGTTTTGGGTTAGAATGTACGAGAAGTCGCCACCTCTGCTATGGATCTCTGTAGTATAGATATGTATATATATGTATTATGGATTATGTTTGTATATGTGTTATACATCTATATATATCGATACATATGACCTATATAGAGCCTTATAAGTTAGGTGTGCATACCCCGCAGATGGCTTGGACTAGAGCTACTCCTGTTGTAGGCCGAGGTAGAGGTAGACTACCTCTTCCTCCGGGCGTGATAAAAGAGGGACCAGTACCCGCTGCTGATCCACCAGTAGTGGAGGAGGTACATAAGGAGATTGGTGAGAGTGTCGTCCTAGAGATGAGGAGTGGTTGATCTAGGAGACAGCATTTGCATCGAGTCCAGTCAGATGACTCGGATCGTGTCTCCATGAAAGGGCCAGAGTTTAGAGAGTACATCAGACGTGTTGAGGAGGCTGCCAGAGCTGGCAGACGGGCCCCAGATCTACTAGGGCATGAGGGATCCTCTGAGATGTCTTAGGGAGCCACACAAGTGCTAGCTATGCCAACACGTGTTATTGAGACTGTTCGAGTTCCAGAGGAGACCAGAGGGCCTCGACCAGATACTTGGTTGAAGGCATTCCATCAGGTGGGCGTACCACCTTTCTCTGGGAAGGTTGGTCCAGAGACAAAGGTCTGGATAGGACATGTAGACTCAACTTTAGAGTCTATCAGATGTCCTGAGGACAAACGGATAGAGCTAGTTCAATCTATATTTCGTGACCTTGTACATCGGTATAGGAGGATTGTACAAGCTAGAGCCACCAGCTATGATCGCATGAAGAGTTTGATCAGAGAGCAGTTTTTCCCTACCTCACTGAGGAGGGATAAGTTGTAGGACTTTGTGGAAGCTGGCTTTGAGGATGTGCCGATTGTAGACGCCGTCAGCCGCTTCCAGACTGAAATAGCTTTATTAGGTCCAGCTGCACCATCTGAGGACCAGCATGTGTACCTGTTCTCCCATTGACTGAGGGAGAGTACACGTTGATATATGGCGGGATTCCATTGCGAGTCCTTGCTTCTCCTTATGAGAGAGAACGAGCTAGCCAGAGGAGGGCTTCTCAAACGGGACGGTTTGAGAAGAGGCAGCACACTGGGCAAACCAGTGGTGTTGGAAGAGCATCTAGCTCTACACGGAGTTAGAGACGTCAAACTTACCCCTCATCTGCATTGACTGCAGATAAGGGACTACAATGTTACAACTTTGGTCACCCGGGACATATACGACCAGAGTGTACGAGACCACTAGTGACGTGTTATACCTGTGGTAGACCAGGTCATAGAGCTGTCTTTTGTAGGTAGGGTGGAGTTGCATCTCAGCAGGGTTCTTCCCCTGCCAATGTGGCAGGAGGTGGTCAGAGGACACCTCAACAGCAGACACAAGGACAACAGAGAGTCCCAGATCGTCCTTCTACTCAGGGATCTGCTCCCGGGCCGAGTAGAGGTAGAGGACGTGGTGGGAGTACCACCGACACCAGAGGAACTCAAGGTAGAGTCTTTGAGTTGAGGAGTGTAGAGGAGCCAGCTGCACCGGCTGCTACAAGTACCATCATGATTCATGGTTTACCTGTTAGAGTTTTATTTGATATAGATGCTACGCATTCATGTATTTCTGATGTATGTGTTGAGCATTTGGGTTTAGCTACGATAGAGGGGATACCCTTTATTATAGGGTTACCTGATGGTAGTAGGGTTAGAGGTACCCGCGAGATACGTGATTGTCCCATTTATTTAAGAACTCGTGTGCTGCTTGTAGACTTCTCCGTCATGCCATTGGTACATGAGAAAGTCATTTTGGGTATGGATTGGATGCGTAGACACCGTGCAGTTTTAGATGTTGGTAGGAGGATTGTTATAGTCTCTACCGAGGTTGGTCAGATTGAGGTCTTCCGAGGTTGGGACATTGGGAAGACGGGTTCTGTCATCAGTGCCGTACGAGCAGCTAGACTGATAGCACAAGGATGTGATGCCTTCTGGTGCTATGCCACGAATGATGGAGAGAGTCCAGCATTGGAGGACATACTAGTGGTCTGCAAGTTTGCAGACGTGTTTGCTGAGCCGTCGAGCTTGCCGCCTCAGAGGAGTGTGGATTTCAGTATCGAGTTGGAGCCAGGTACGAGACCCATCTCGAAGGCCCCATATCGTATGGCGCCTGTCGAGATGTTGGAGTTGAAGAAGCAACTCGAGGATTTGGCTGAGAAGGGCTTCATCCGGCCTAGCATATCCCCCTGGGGAGCACCTGTCCTCGTATTGATGATCTACTTGATCAGCTTCAGGGAGCGACATTATTTTCCCGGATTGACTTACGCTCAAGATATCACCAGTTGAGGGTGAGGGAGCAGGATGTGCATAGGACGGCATTTCGTACCCGTTATGGACACTACGAGTTTGTAGTGATGCCATTTGGGCTGACGAATGCCCCAGTAATTTTTATGGAGTTGATGAACAGTATTTTCATCGACTTCCTTGATTAGTTTGTAGTGGTCTTCATTGATGACATTCTGGTATACTCTCGTAGCAGAGAGGAGCATGTCGGTCATCTGAGGACAATTTTGCAGATTTTGAGGGATAGAGAGTTGTATGCAAAGCTCTCTAAGTGCGAGTTCTGGATGTCAGGGGTAGCCTTTTTAGGCCATATTGTCTCCGCCAGTGGGATCATGGTTGATCCGGCGAAGATCGAGTCTCTTGTTGCATGGACGACACCGACAAACGTCAAGGAAGTGCGTAGCTTTCTTGGCCTAGCTGGTTATTACCGACGCTTTGTGGAGGGATTTTCTGTGATTGCCCGTCCACTGACGACTCTTCTGAGGAAGACTACCAGATTTGTGTGGACGGACCAGTGTGCCTAGAGTTTTGAGGAGTTGCAGAGGCGTTTGACTTCTGCTCCTCACAGCCAGAGGGTTTCGAGGACTTCGTGGTCTACAGTGATGCATCCAAGCTAGGCTTGCGATGTGTATTGATGTAGAGAGGCAAAGTGATTGCATATGTGTCTCGACAGTTGAAGGCGTATGAGGAGAACTACCTGACTCATGATCTGGAGTTAGCAGCGGTAGTTCATGCCTTGAAGATCTAGAGACGTTACCTTTATGGTGCCACATGTCAGATCTTCACATACCATAAGAGTCTGAAGTACATTTTTACGCAGCGGGAGTTGAATAACCACCAGCGTCGATGGCTCGAGTTGATCAAGGAATTTAACCTTGAGATTCTGTATCATCCAGGAAAGGCGAATGTTGTAGCTGACGCCTTGAGTAGGAAGACGCCTCGAGAGAAGGCGATTGCTAGATTGACAGTACAGCCTCGGCTTCAGAGAGATCTAGCTTGGCTAGAGCTGGACATCCAGTTTCCAGATGAGGATACCCAGATATATGCTTTAGAGGTTCTACCTGGTCTGTTGGATGAGATCCAGCAAAAGCAAGGAACTTGCCCGACCTTGATGAGGGTCAGAGAGAGGACTTCTCGTGGAGAGGCACCACAGTTCTCCATTGGAGCAGATGGAGTGATGAGGCGCCATGACCGCATTTGTGTACCTACTGATGCAGAGTTGAGACAAAGAATCTTACAAGAGGCTCACTGTACACCTTACTCATTACATCTAGGTACGAGTAAGATGTACCATGATGTGAGACGCTCATATTGGTGGGGAGGTCTTAAGCCCGATATAGTCAGATTTGTGGCACAGTGTGCGACCTATCAGCAGGTCAAGATCGAGCATTGCGGACCTGGAGGTGAGCTCCACCCACTGCCAGTACCGCAGTGGAAGTGGGAGGACGTCTCCATGGATTTTGTGACAGGATTGAGGCCCAGAAGGAGCTTTGATGCTATCTGGGTTGTTGTTGATAGGCTGACGAAGACGGCACGTTTCATCCCTATCAGAGCGACGTGACTAGTGAGAAGATTGGCTGAGGAGTACACTAGACAGATAGTGAGACTCCATGTTATACCGAGGACGATCGTCTGTGATCGAGATTGACGGTTTACCTCGAGATTTTGGTAGTAGATTCAGATTGCTTTGAGGACGATTCTACACTTCACGACTGCGTTTCACCCCCAGACAGATGTTCAGTCGGAGAGGACCATCAAGACCCTTGAGGATATGTTGCGAGCTTGTGTGTTGGATTGGGGACAGGGATGGTCTGACTACCTTCCACTAGTTGAGTTCTCATACAACAACAGTTGGCATGCGTCTATTAAGATGACTCCTATTGACGCACTGTATGGACGTAGGTTCCGTACACGTTTATGCTGGGATGAGCGTAGCAGTATCAGTGGGATAGCGCCAGAGCATATTTAGGATGATATGGCTCGAGTAGCACTGATTAGAGAGAGAGAATGTTGGCTGCACAGAGTCGCCAAAAGTCGTATGCAGACAGGAAGTGTCGACCTCTAGAGTTCAGAATGGGAGCTCATGTCTAGCCGAGGGTATCTCCGACGTGAGACGTCAGATGTTTTGGCATAAAGGGGAAGCTGAGTCCCCGATATGTCGGTCCTTTCGAGATACTGGATAGAGTTGGGACGGCAGCCTACAGATTAGCATTGCCTCCGAGAATAGAGGGTGTTCACCGTGTGTTCTATGTGTCTCAACTGAGGGAGTATATACTAGATCCGAGGCACATTGTGAGTTATGATGATTTGGTGGTTGAGCCAGACCACACCTTTGCTGAGCATCCTATTGCAGTCCTAGAGCGAGGTGTGAGACGCCTGCGTTCGAAGGACATCCCTATGTTGAGGATACAGTGGTCTAGACGAGGACCTGAGGAGGCTACATGGGAGACTGAGGATAGTATCCAGAGGAACCATCTAGAGTTTTATGCTGAGATAGATGCACCTAGGGTCGATGAGTAGATCTTAGTGATATCTTGATGAGTATGTGATTATGTGTTTATCTGTTTACATGCCTTGATGTGCTTATTCCATGCTAGCTATGATGTGATTTATAATCTTATTAGATCTTGATGTGCTAGCGTGATGTATGATTATAGTTGGAGATGGCTCTTTCCTCCATGCTATCTGAGTACGATTAGGATCTAGCTGGAGATGGTTCTTTCCTCCATGCTACCTTGATGGACATAGTTTCATTGGAGTGTTATTCCTCCATGCGTTGTATATGCTTATGATCTGGCTAGAGATGTGCTTTCTCTATGCCTTGTGATGTGGTATGGCGAGAGATGTGATTCCTCTACGCCTTTTGGGTAGCGTTATGACCCTGTTTTCTAGAATTGATGATTCCTCCATGTTGGTGTTTGAGGTTATAGATTGATATAGGTTATGATCTTCTGAACTGAGATATGATACCTTCGATAGAGAGAGAGAGAGAGAGAGAGAGAGAGAGAGAGAGAGAGAGTTATACATCGCCTTATGGGTCCGAGAGGATTTGGGATTTTGCAAGTTTCGGGACGAAACTTCTTTTTAGGGGGGTGAGATGTAAGAGACTAGTTGCTCAGTTGCTGAGAGTGTGTGCTGAGGACCTAGAATGTGCCTAGACCTCCCTTGCGTGACCCAGAGGCCGCCCCTATAGATTACCTGGGCCGCACCTGCACCTCACAGGGTCTGCCCCTGCGGCTCTGTGTGGCTGCTGCCGTCTTTGTTGACCCTTTGACTCGTGTTTTACCCTTTTTCTCCCTTTATAAGCTCCTTCCCTTTCCTACCTGATGAGGGTTCTTCATTGCAGCTCCATCTCTCTCCCTACGTTCATCTTCTCCTCTCTTCTTCCTTTGGATCTCTTCTTGATCTTCCTTGAAGTTTTGTTGAGTTTATGAGAGTTGTGGATGGCTTTGCTTGTGGATGTTGATGTGTGTTGTTGTTGTGCCTTGTGAGCCAGCTTGAGGTTGTTGTGGTGTTAGGTTTGATCTCTTGGAGAGCTCAGCTAGTGAGTCTCATGGCCTTCTTCTCTTTTTTTCTTCATCCTTTCTTCTTTTCTTCTCTTCTCTTAGTCTAGCTTAGATTCCCTAGGTTGGATCTTGTTCCAGCCATGATTGGCATATGTTAATATATATATATATATATATATATATATATATATATATATATATTAACATATGCCAATCATGGCATATGTTGGATCAAGGAGTGAAGGGATCAAAGGAAGGAGTGAAGAAGGGGTTGCATTTCGAACCCCTGTTGTCCAACCGCCCCTGCGCCACTTGCAGCCGCCCCTGCGCCGGCCAAGGTCCGCCCCAGCGCCTCCTGGAGCCGCCCTTGCGGCCACCTACAGTCCAGCCCTTGTATTGGTCTTGTTGCAGGTGTGTGTTGCTTCTAGGCTTGCTTTAGGATGCCTTTGTTCCCTCCTTTCCTAGTGTGAGTGTATAGGTTCATGCTAGATGAGTGGGGAGGTGTTTTGATGACGTTATGATCGGTTGTTCGCCCCTAACGGTGTGTGCAAGCTTTAAATTTATAACCCTAGATTTAAGCTTAAAACAAGGATGCGAACCCGCAGTGTACGGGTCAATCGTAGTAAAAGCAAGAAAATTCCAGGGGTCGATCACAGGGACTCGGTGAAACAAAGTCAATACGGTGTGCTTATGTCAATTCTAACCACAAGAGCGATTAACACAATCAAAGATGAATAAGAAGTCAATAAAGCAAACATGCAATTCTAGGGATTAAAGCATCTAGTTGTGGTTCCAACTCAAGATCTATAGATAGGCGGACAAAGCTGAGATTTTTGCGTGGGGAAGGTGTTACTAAAGTGGAGTAGATCACCGGGTAAGTCTCACTACACACTAATCCTAAACCGTAACTCCTATTACCGGATAAGTCTCAAGGAATCAAGATAAAGAACTATAACCTCAAACTAACATACCATCTAAGGGAATAGAATCAACCTTTACCGGGTAAGTCTCAGGCTAACTCACAAAGATGGGATGGAAGCACACTCAAACCCCAATAAAGGATAAACCTTTATTACCTACACTTATGATCGTTAATACACAAACTAAGGAATTACCGGGTAAATCTCATCCTAAGCTTGCTTTGAACCAGGAAGGTGAAATAAGAATAGGATTTAGCAAACTCTAACACTTAACTTTCTGTTTAGGTTCGGATAAGTCACCTCGGTCAGAAGAATTCCACCCCGGCCGAGATGTTCATCAACCGAACGAGATGCTTAGGGTTGAGGTTAAAAACTCGAACTTTCAGGATCCTACTGGAATCTAAGATTATTCTATCATCGTTTTTCCCACAACCTTCAGCCAATCACCCTAGAATCACACAAGGAAATTAGCCACTCATCATCATAATGAAAGTATTAAAATATATAGGAAGAAAGTGAATATTTGAACAAAGAAGAATTTAATGAAAAGACTTCAATAAGTGAATCAAATATCACAACAAAGCGTTCCTTGGATAATAATCCAAAAAGACAAGACAACAATTGAGGGAATTGAAGACAATCTTACAAAACCCTCCAATAAAGCTATAAAAGCTATGGACTTCAATCTTCCTTCAACCTTCAAAAAGGTTCTTTGAAACTCCCAACTGGAGTATGCTGCTGCTGCGTGCTATAAACCCTGATCGACGGTATAGCGTGATGTCGGATTTATGGAAATCCAACCCTTTTTATAGGAAAATAACCCTCCAAAGATAAGATATCTTAGAAAGATCTTTTCCCATAAAAATAGGTAAAATATATGATTCTACATATCTCCTTCCTTCCAGGAGCCAAGCCCAAAAATATAAGATCACTTTCCAATTTTAAAAGATCTCATCCAAGAATAAAATATCCTCGACGCGTCCTAGGTGTTCGCCTCGGTCGAGTCGGTGTCTCTGGATCGCCTCGGTCGAGGTGAATTTCTGGTCAACCGAGGTGAGTCACGACAGAATGTGAAATCTCTTGAATCTGCTCCAAAGTAAATCTTTAATCCATGGCTATGCTCCCTGGATGTAGCTCCAAATGACTCATGACTCCTTTTGCTCCTTTTCGATGCAAAACGTACCATATTACCTGCAATTACAACGAAACTAGGTGTAGACCTCGATTCTCGCAAAGGTAGATGAAATGGTAGCAAAATCACATAATGTACATACAAACATGCAGATTATGAAAGATAAAACGTCCAAACAAACCCCAAAATATAGATTATAATTCATGCTATCAAAATACCCCATACTTAGCCCTTGCTTGTCTCCAAGCAAGTTCCTCACATAGAAAACAAGATAGAATGGATTATAAGTCAATAGAATCAATAAAAAAGTTTTTCAAAAACATTTTATGGTGTGCAACTATCATAGATCACTCTAAGAGAATACTTCCTGGAATTAAAGACTCAATATGATCAAAACATTTTATAAATATAAGAAACTTGTTCATCTTTGCATATAATCATAGAATGTATAATAAATCATAATTATCAAAATTAATCATGTATAATCCAGTTTAAACCACTAAGTCAATCAACAAGCTCAAGGTCTCAAGGGCTTCCCAAAAGAAAAGGTCAAGAAACGTGTAGGGTAGGGATGTATGTAAGGTAATGTGATGCTAGAATCCGGGAAAAGGATGAACTTCACTTTCACTTTGACTTGCAACATCTTCCACCAATAAGCTTCGCTTATCTCACACTCTTTTTTTTTTTTTTACTTTACTTTTTGGGATGCATGGACAGAGGTGCACAATAACCGAAGCCTAGGAAATCTGCAATCATCAGTTTCTCGAGATGCATCAAACCCTTGATGCACATACCATGACCCGTTAGGAATATCGCTCAGTCCGACTTTGACAAGACACAAACACCCGGCTATGTGAATGGTGCCGAGTTACTCATCTTCATGATTGACTTCCCCAAACCTATATTGCTTTCTAATACTTTCACTTCCAGCCACTTCTCAACTTTAACTTGTTTTCACCACTTCGCTTGCTTCCAAATTCCCGGATAGGTAAAGGGAGGCAAAATGTATATGAGGGGCTAAGCATGATCAAGAAGAAGAAGAAGAAGATGATGAATTGCCTCGATCATTCCAAGAAGAAAGTGAGAGAACTTAACCTGCGGTGTCAACCTTCAAATTCAACATAATTTGGATAAAAACAAAGTATTAAACATGCCAATAATTTCAAACAAAGCATTTAGCAACTTAAACATATCATAAAACCTTTCAAACACATAAAGAATTTAAAACCAGTAGGTAAACAGAATCTTCACTGAGATCATATCTAGATAAGTAACGCAAAATCGTTTTCGAAAACTTTCTGTTACGCACCTCGGTCGAGATGTTCTTGGTTCAACCGAGGTAAAGTGCCTCGTTTCGCCAGAATCTCCCCGGTCGAGGTCAAAAATTTTTTTAAAACCATTTTTTTTTATTTTCGGTTTCGACGTTTTTCTCAATCAAATAACATGTAGGTATGCATGTAATATCAGATAATCATATAAATGCATAAGTGAAGCATAAATAAAATATCCGATAAATAGTACATCAAAAGTAGTCGGAATAGATACATCACGTAGTCAGATAAGTACAAACACCCCATACTTGGGACACACTGTCCCAGTGGGTCAAAATAAAAAGTCTGAAAATGAGAGAACTCACCGGATAAATAGCTGAACTGCATAAAAGAAAATAAAGAAAATCCTGCAGCTCCTCAATAGTCTCGATCCGGTGGTGGTGCGTATGGATACTGAGTCGGATCGTAAGGATGGCCCATGACACGCTCGAACTGAAGCTGGGCCATGATGTGCTGATGGTGCTGCCGCTCCTGCATCTCGCGGATATCCAGCGATAATGCAGCATATGAGTCGATAACCTGATCCGTCAGGTCATCGATCCGTCGGTAAGCAGCTCGATCTCTCACTCCGCGCCTCCTGCGTCTAGTAGGTCTGACTGGAGAAGTCTCAGCTGCTGCAGCATCAGTATCCTCCTCATCATCCAAATCGATGATCGGTGGTGCGCTCATCCCTGCAGTATCCGTCCCTGTATCCATCGGGACTCCACCGTCTCTCTCATCCACTGTCTCCTCATCGTCGTCGTCATCCTCCTCAGCCTCAGCAGGGGCAGCTGCTGCCTCTCTGTGATCCTCCATCAGTGTATCCCAAGCTGTCTGCCAGTAATGCGGATCAAAGACTGTGAACTGTGCAGACCAGCGGATCCCCTGAGGTGCAGTCCGCTCCCAAGGCATGGCGACGTATGGAGTGGTCAAACCACGGGGATCTAGAATCCTCCGTGTGATCATCTCCTGTAATCCCAGCGGCTTCGGAGCCGCCACCATCGTGCAAACACTGAGGTCCATCCCGTGGTAGGTGGCGATATGGGTGACTAGACCTCCGCAGCAAATGTCTCCCTTCGCCTTGGCTTTGATCCTGTGCAGATCCTCTGCCAGGAGCAAGCCAAAGTCTGGGAAACCTCCTGTCACCATGCAGTAGAGGCTGAAGAGCTCGCCCTGTCTGATCTTCTGGGGCGTCTCAGTACGCGCCAGAAGTGTCTCGCTAAAAATCCTGTGGGCTAGTCTGAAAGCCGGATGAAAGATGACCTTCTCCCTGGAATCTCCAGGGCGCCATCTGTCTGCATGCTCAGTAATATGGGCAATCTGCCCCCAGAACTCCCTAGCTACGGATCGGGAGGGGAAGTCGGTGGCGGTGGGCTCAGAAAAGCCAAAAATCTCTCTCCATATCTCTAAAGGAACTATGAAGTTCCGGTTCATCAACCGGTACTTCACAGACCGGTCTGTGGGGAGGTAGGAGAAGGAGCTAACAAACTCTAAGGTCGGCTCCAAGTAAGCTGGGGCTCGGATCTCAGAAAACTGATCCAGCCCGACAGTAGCAATCATCCTCCTAAGGTCAGCATCTAACCCTAGGCAATCAAAGGCCGACACGTCCAGAAATCGTGGTGCGATAACTGGACGGCTAGCTATCCGCTCATAGTCTACCCGGCATCTCTCGTGGATAACCGGGCGGTAAGGACGGGAAGAAGAGGAAGAAGGGGAGGGTGAGGATCTGTCTCTAAGGGCTAGGCGACGATCTGAACTCATTTTCACTCAACACTGTCAGACCACCTCGGTCACTGACAAGTCCCAAAAATCACCTCGGTCGAGATGCAGTTCGACCGGACCGAGGTGCAGCAGTTACGATTCCAATTCTCAAAAATTCAGTTCTTTTCCCCCCAAAATCACTACAATTGCTTCCTAAGGGGTACTTAAGCCTTTCCTCAGCAAAATCAGGGGCAACCAAAGCCCAAATCAAAGCGAACGAACGAGTTAGGGTTTCGATTTGTTTTTACCTCGTTTCGGTCGATTCACTCGATTTCTTTGCAGATCTGTTGTTGCAATCGGTTCCTCTACCCTTCAATTGCAGTTTGGAAACAGAAATCTTCGAAAACGAGCAAGATTTGAGAGGGAGCGAAGTGGAGGTCGCCGCGGTCGAGGTGGGTAAAGTAAAAAAAGTGAAAAATAAAAATTTTCCCCTTTTTATACTGTTTCTGGATCTGCTGTCACCTCGGTCGAGATGCAGTTCGACCGGACCGAGGTGGTATGGACCGAGGTGGTTCTGCAGAAACCCTAGTCGCCTCGGTTTGCTCAAGAATCAACTCGGTCGAGGTGCTCTGACAGTAACCGAGGTGCTTCTGTCTTCTCAGAATCTCGAACTTCTGTCCTTCCAGATGTGCTCCTTCCTTAGATATTCCCTGTTGTCTGTCCAGAACGCAAAGAACAAAGAAAAGCAAAGCAAAAACGAAAACTATCTAAGCTAGACTAGAAAATGGGAAAAGAAAGCAATACCTTGGGTTGCCTCCCAAGAAGCGTTGTTTTAAGGTCGCTAGCTGGACCATGATGCGTCTCAAACAAGGTATATAGATGCAACCTCCTCAACCGGCGTTTCCGGTTGGTATTTCTTAAGCCTATGACCGTTGACCTTGAAGCTTCCGCTAGTTTCACCCCATATCTCAACTGCACCGTGAGGGAAAACATGTTTCACAACGTAAGGCCCGGTCCATCTAGATTTCAACTTACCTGGAAAAAGGCGGAGGCGGGAGTTGAAGAGTAGAACTAAGTCTCCTTCGTTAAGCTCCTTTGGGACGATGCGCTTGTCGTGCCATCTCTTCGTCCTTTCCTTGTAGATTTTGGCATTCTCATAAGCGTTCAAACGCAGCTCCTCCAGCTCGTTGAGTTCCAATAGTCGCTTCTCACCAGCCTCCTTGATGTCAAAGTTCAACCATTTGATAGCCCAATACGTCTTGTGCTCCAATTCAACGGGCAAATGGCAAGACTTCCCATATACCAAATTATAAGGGGTGGTACCTATGGGAGTCTTGAATGCGGTCCTGTACGCCCAAAGAGCATCGTCCAACTTCATGGACCAATCTTTCCTCGTCCTAGAAACGGTCTTCTCCAAAATTGCCTTGATTTCTCTATTCGAGATCTCGACCTTAGCGCATGTTTTATCGGTGCTGGCATGCCCTCCACAAGGAAGTGAATGACAATGCCTTATGACGCTATTAACTTCATCTTCCGGAATGCACCTTCGAAGCATCCCATCCGGTCCGCGGTTGAATAGCAGCGGCTCATCCCAGTAGTAATGTCGTACTTCCTTGAAGAATCTCTTCTTTTGAGAGTACGTCAATCCGGGTGGTGTTTCTTGGCAAACAAGATAATTCACAATATCAGCATACCAAGGACCTTTATTATCAAAAAGTTGGTGGAGGGAATGGTCCGCCAACAGTGGGTGAATGTCAGAGAAGGGAGTAAGAAAATTGTTATTCTCAACAATCTCAGTTGACATCATCTCGCCATCGACCTCGGTCAAGGCGCACAGGCGTTGACCGAGATGTTCTTCGGTCGCCTCGCTCAGTCCAGAAAGTGCCTCGGTCGAGGTACTGCTACTGGGTCCGAGACTGGAGATCTTCGTCTCTTGGATTAGCTTCTCAGTTTTAGCTTCTGGATCCTCTTCCAGTGCCTTCAAGCTCTGTATATCTGCATCACAAGAAGCATCTATACCTTCCTCCATTAAACTGAAGCTAATAACTCTTTCGAGTGGGTCGTTAATAAGGATAGAGCTCACCAATTCTCTTGATTCTTCTTCATCGTAGATGTTGAAGATATCATCAGTTAGTTGCCCCCTTTCATGGCCGCAAGTAGTGCGAACTCCACCTCATCGCCATCAACGTTGAATTTCAACTTGGCGTTCTTGCAATCCACGTTGCAACCCGAAGTTGCTAGAAATGGCCTCCCGAGAATAATAGGTACAGGATAATCTGCGGGAATGTCAAGTACAACAAAATCTATAGGTAGATAGAAGTTACCTAACTTGACCGGAACGTCCTCCAAGATGCCCACGGGATGGGTAATGGAGCGATCCGCCGTATAAAGTCGAATCTTGACCGGTTTGGGCTCTCCAAGACCGATCTTCGTGCATAGCTCCAGCGGGATGATGCTCACGCTGGCTCCTAGATCACAAAGGGCTTCACAAGTGACATCCCCAACTTGAATGGGAATACAAAATGAGCCGGGATCTCTCAACTTAGGTGGCATCTTTTCCTTCATGATCTTGATAAGCTCCGAAGATTTAGATGTCATCCTAACTTCACCAACATCCTCCAGCTTCCTCTTCCTTGATAAGATTTCTTTTAAGAACTTCCCATAGGCGGGCATACCTAAAATAGCATCAAGGAAAGGAATATTAATATGTAGCTTATTCATCAAGTCAAGAAACTTACCAAAGTGCTTGTCTAGATGTGCTCTGGCTCTGGACTGAGGGAATGGAAGTGGCGGCTTATATGCAAGAGGTGGAACATAAGTTTTTGTCGTCCCTCCTGCTTTCTGTTGCTCCGCCTCGGTTGGCATCTCGGTCGAGGTGTTCTTCGACCGGATCTGGACCGAGGTGGTCTGCGTCGAGCGAGGTACTGGATCTGCAGTTTTAAGTCCACTCCTCGTCGTTATGGCCATGCACTGGCCTTTAGGGTTAGTTTCCGTCTTCGCTGGAAGCTTCCCTGGATCTCTTGGCGCTTCATTCGCCCTATTAGCAAGTTGTTGTTCGAAGGACTTTTGGGCCCTCGAAAATGAAGTCATAGAATTCTCCATAGCGCTAAGCTTGATCAAGATTGCCTCCAGAACTGTGTCTTTCTTTTCTGGCTGAGACGAACTTGATCCTTGCCCTTGGCTTTTCAATGGAGTAGAAGAAGAAGAAGGGGAAGAGAGGAAAGGGTTAGAGGAATCATTAGAGTTGGAGTTTGAATGATTGTTACCATAGTTTTGGTTGTTCGCCCTCCAGTTGTTGCTATTGGATCCTCTATTGTTGTTGTTGTAGTTGTTGTTTCGGGGGCCGTTGTTGTTGTTACGGTACCCGTTATTGTTGTTGTTCCTTTGCCCCTGCTCTTCCTTCTTAGTTTGAGCCATCAAGAGCTCCTTCAATTGCTTCACGTCATTCTTCAACGACGTGAGTTGATTGTTGTTGGGTTGAGTCTCTTGAAAGTTGACTCTTTTAACTCCACCTTCAGCTCCTTGGTGGGTATATTTCTCCATGTGCAAGGCTTGCTTCTCAATGAAGTCCCAAGCCTCGTCAATCGCCATGTCCATGAAGGTACCGGCGGAGAGTAGTTGGAGATTGAACTGGGTGCTTCCGTCCAGCCCTTTGAAGTAGATCTCCAACAACTCGATCTTTGGAATCCCATGATGGGGGCAATCCAAAAGGATATCCTTGAACCGCTCCCAAGATTTGGACAAGCTCTCCTTGTCCTTCCTGATGAAAGCATTGATCTTCCCTCTCATTTCAGCGGTCTTTGAGGGGGGAAAGAATTTGGTTAAGAATTCCGTAGTCATCTCCTCCCATGTGCTAATTTTTCCTAGAGGAAGAGATTGATACCAAGTAAGAGCTCTATCTTTTAAAGAAAAGTAAAAAGGTCTTAGCTTGTAGTTGTTATTTTCAATTCTAGAAGGTCGCAAGGTTTCCATCAAGATCTCGTAGTTTTGAAGATGTTGATGCGGCGACTCCTTCTCTAGCCCTCCGAATTGGCATTGGCGAATCATGGACAGAACTTGTGGTCGAAGTTCGTAGTCATGATCCGCTGGATCTCCTAGGTTCACCCCTGGATGCCTCAGCTGTTGATTAGGGTCCATCCTTTGACCTAGGGTTTGTGGGATTCCTGCAAGAAGAACATCTTGGACTGGTATCCGAGGTGGAAGTACATCGGCCGGGGCGTCAGGTACTGGAATTTGCCTCGGTCGCGGGTCAACTACTGGATCCCGCATCGGTCGAGGATCAATAGGAGGATCTTCCCCTCGTGGTTGTAGAATCTGATTCCGAATGACTGCTATTTCTACTTCGATAGCTGCAGTCCTGGCGCGATTCTCCTCTTTCTCTTGCCTTAGTTCTTCCTTACTGAGACGTAGCAGCTCTTGCGTCTCTTTTAATTCGGCCGCAAGATCGCGATCGTCTTGTTGGGCCATCTTTGCTTCTCTTAGGCGTCGCTTGTATGTCTTTTCTGGTTCGGGATCGTAAGGAACGATTTCCTTCCCAGCGCGGGTTCTTCGCATATACCTAAGAAAGAACCTGCAAAAGTCGTCACTCAAGTAGAGTGGTCAGATGAAACGGGGCAAGCGCCCCAAGAGCAAACCGTACCGGCTCGGTCTAGACCAAGTCCCCGGCAACGGCGCCAAAAACTTGTTCGCCCCTAACGGTGTGTGCAAGCTTTAAATTTATAACCCTAGACTTAATCTTAAAACAAGGATGCGAACCCGCAGTGTACGGGTCAATCGTAGTAAAAGCAAGAAAATTCCAAGGGTCGATCACAGGGACTCGGTGAAACAAAGTCAATACGGTGTGCTTATGTCAATTCTAACCACAAGAGCGATTAACACAATCAAAGATGAATAAGAAGTCAATAAAGCAAACAAGCAATTCTAGGGATTAAAGCATCTAGTTGTGGTTCCAACTCAAGATCTATAGATAAGCGGACAAAGCTGAGATTTTTGCGTGGGGAAGGTGTTACTAAAGTGGAGTAGATCACCGGGTAAGTCTCACTACACACTAATCCTAAACCGTAACTCCTATTACCGGGTAAGTCTCAAGGAATCAAGATAAAGAACTATAACCTCAAACTAACATACCATCTAAGGGAATAGAATCAACCTTTACCGGGTAAGTCTCAGGCTAACTCACAAAGATGGGATGGAAGCACACTCAAACCCCAATAAAGGATAAACCTTTATTACCTACACTTATGATCGTTAATACACAAACTAAGGAATTACCGGGTAAGTCTCATCCTAAGCTTGCTTTGAACCAGGAAGGTGAAATAAGAATAGGATTTACCAAACTCTAACACTTAACTTTCTGTTTAGAATCGGATAAGTCACCTCGGTCAGAAGAATTCCACCCCGGCCGAGATGTTCATCAACCGAACGAGATGCTTAGGGTTAAGGTTAAAGACTCGAACTTTCAGGATCCTAATGGAATCTAAGATTATTCTATCATCGTTTTTCCCACAACCTTCAGCCAATCACCCTAGAATCACACAAGGAAATTAGCCACTCATCATCATAATGAAAGTATTAAAATATATGGGAAGAAAGTGAATATTTGAACAAAGAAGAATTTAATGAAAAGACTTCAATAACTGAATCAAATATCACAACAAAGCGTTCCTTGGATAATAATCCAAAAAGACAAGACAACAATTGAGGGAATTGAAGACAATCTTACAAAACCCTCCAATAAAGCTATAAAAGCTATGGACTTCAATCTTCCTTCAACCTTCAAAAAGGTTCTTCAAAACTCCCCACTGGAGTATGCTGCTGCTGCGTGCTATAAATCCTGATCGACGGTATAGCGTCATGTTAGATTTGTGGAAATCCAACCCTTTTTATAGGAAAATAACCCTCCAAAGATAAGATATCTTAGAAAGATCTTTTCCCATAAAAATAGGTAAAATATATGATTCTGCATATCTCCTTCCTTCCAGGAGCCAAGCCCAAAAATATAAGATCACTTTCCAAATTTAAAAGATCTCGTCCAAGAATAAAATATTCTCGCCGCGTCCTAGGTGTTCGCCTCGGTCGAGTCGGTGTCTCTGGATCGCCTCGGTCGAGGTGAATTTCTGGTCAACCGAGGTGAGTCACGACAGAATGTGAAATCTCTTGAATCTGCTCCAAAGTAAATCTTTAATCCATGGCTATGCTCCCTGGATGTAGCTCCAAATGACTCATGACTCCTTTTGCTCCTTTTCGATGCAAAACGTACCATATTACCTGCAATTACAACGAAACTAGGTGTAGACCTCGATTCTCGCAAAGGTAGATGAAATGGTAGCAAAATCACATAATGTACATACAAACATGCAGATTATGAAAGATAAAACGTCCAAACAAACCCCAAAATATAGATTATAATTCATGCTATCATCGGTATATGCCTTGTATGACCTTTGAGGTTTAATAGGTTGTAAGGTTAGGTTGAGGATGATCCTATGGATCCCTTGGGTCTAAGTGTGACCCCTTTTGGTTGATAGGAGATTGATATATCTTTATGCCTTGTTATTAGGCAGTCTCCCTCTCAGGAGTGGAGATTGATTGTGGTTGAGCTGTGTACGAGGTTGAGGTAAGTCCATAGGACTTACTTAGCTACCATCCTTATATTGGGTGTTTGCATGAGTGGTGTGTGCATTATGTATTTGCTATGATAGCATGAGAAGTCGTTTATTACCAACCTATGTTTTATTGCTTGCCCCGTATGCGTGGTTGTGATAACCCTTCCCTTCATCATGTAAGGGGTTGGGGGGTTCTTTGTGCTCATGTCATGTGGTATACATGAAGGGCGCAATCCACTCTCATAGGGTACACGGGTTGTGTGACCGACACTACTTCCAGATGGACGGCAGGCCCAGAGACGAGGATGTATCGGTCCTCGTGTCTCATACTTTCATATATCTATCTATATACGATTTGAGTGAATGACTATTATATAAAGATGATAAAATGGGTAAATGTGTGATAGCATGCTGATGTGATTATCTTTCATGATTTGTGCTTGTGCTTATGCATTACCTCATATATGTATGGTTAGCTAATGGTATACCATGTTGTAGATGCCTTTCAGGATAGGTGTGTTGCTGAGTAATCTAGCAGGGTGGCAGGCCGAGGACCTCTCGTACATAGGATGGTTGTGGTCCTTTGGGGTTGTTTATGTTTACCTCCTGCGGGATGATAATCTTATGTTACCTCCTGTGTGAGGATGTTGTCTTATATACTCGGCTATGATGTTGTTCACCTTTTGGTTGTACAGTTTATACAGTTATATGTTTTTGTTTTATATGTGTCAGTGTCATGTTGTAAGGTCCTGTGAACTTGTTGTCAGGCTAGGGTCAGGGTCCACTGTGAGATCGTAGCTCAATGTGACACTCCGAGTTCCACGAATTCGGGCTGTTACATAAATGCTCTTTTTATATTTGATTTGTTGAATTAATCATTAATCTTTTTTACCTTGTGTAAATAACATACCCAATAAAATTATGCTTCAAAAAATAATAAATTTTGAAGATTTGAAGTTTTGAATTTTAGTCGATTGTCAAACAAATACTCATCCTTCTAACAAATTGACAAAAGTTGTATCTTATGATTTTTTTCCAACTTTGGCGTATTTTTGTAATCGATATATTATTTACACAAATTTAAAATTATGTAATTGAATTCGTGTAATTGAGATTAAATGTAGTTGTATAATTAAATAAAATTGTATGATCCGAATTTGTTTATTCTTTTCATTTCATTAAGAATTTGTGTTTGCGTATTTGAATGAATTTCACTAATTCTTATATTTTTTTTATAACTTATGTAGATTCAAAAAATTTTGTGTAAATCATTTGGACATTTTTACATGTTTTGTGTAGTTAAGTTTAATTTTGTGCAAATATTAATATGTGTGTTTTTAAAAAAATGTTTTGTGCAGTTGAGTTTAGTTTTGTGTAGATTATATAATTTAGTGGAAGTAATTTGTCTAAATCTTAGTATATTTGTGCATTTAAAAATTTTACTATAGCTAAGATAAAATTTGTGTAGATTAAATAATATTAACACTGATACAAAACTTACACATACTAACACATCAAAATAATTACATAGAATAACAAAATATAATGAATTTGGGAAAGTTTTTGGCATTTTAATTGAAAAGTTGGTTCGATAAAAAACTTACGCAAATAACAAATAGTTAGAAACTTACACACAATGGTTCAATACAATGATTTTATGAAAAAAATATTGATTTTTTTTGGAAAGATAGTTAGTAAATATCTTATATAAAATAACACTGACAAAAATTGCACAAAATAACTCAATATGATGAATTTTGACATAGTTATTGCATTTTTTGGAAAGTTGATGAAATAGTTTTTAGGGATATCATTAGATTTATATAAACAAATAGACATATTTTCGTTTACACAACTTTTTTAATCTATTGAATATGACATTAGTATAATTGGGCACACCGGATAAATTCACTCAATCTTAAGACTATTTAATGGTCAACCAAGTACACATTCACATCTGGCCATTCTTCTTCTCGGTGGCCACAGACTCACCAAACCCATTGATTTTGGATCCCACCAAACTCATTAAACCAATTAAATTTGGTTCCTAGTTTTCTCTATGGTTTTTCATATGTTGTTGTTTCATTATTCTATACAAAAGTTGCGATTTTGACCCAAAATGAAAACAATAGATCTATAGTTGGCTTGGATGCAAATCTCCGATTCTACTCGTTCTCCCACCAATCTGATCGGCTCCTCTCCTCGTTGCTTTATCAGATCTGGCCACCATTGGTGTCTCTGTGCTCATGCCCTTAAAACAATGACAATCGGAATTCCGGAAGAAGAAGGGATAAACCCTAGTATTCTTGTTGTTGTTCTTCATTTGCGAAAATGAGCCTTACAACCCAACTTATCAATTTATTTTGAGAAAAGCTTTTTGGGCCTCATAACCCAATTTATCAATCTCCATGTTGACCACATTTTTACAAAGTTATGTTTGTTTTGCTCCCAAAGATTCACTTTAATATATATATGTGTGTATGCATGTATATTAAAATGTGTTTTCTCTTAAATACAGAAAATAAAAGGAAAAAACAATTTGTTTATTGGGTTTTTACAGAACAAAATCTAATTATTCATCAAAGTGTTCTAATAATAAGATGGGAAAAAACCCAACATTTTTATGAAACATTTTCTTCTTATAAATCTTTAATCATTAACCATCAAAGTTATACACTTTTATATGTCAAGATTCCCATGTTTTACAATGTCGTCTTCTTAGTTTGATGTTTATTTTGGTAGCGTTTCAAGTGATTTGTGTAGGAGGGGGCATGTATTTGTGATCGGTTCTTGATGGCTCTAATGCAAGTCTAAATCCGAGGTGTCCATAATTGTTCCCCGGCTTCCTACCTGTGTACTTCCTTCAAATACGAACGTTGTGCTTGTCGCTTCCTGTTGACTAAAGTGAGTCCTACACTTACATGAGGATTATTTCATAGTAGTAAATCCCATGTGCAAAAGAAAAAAGGAAGTATATATGCATACAACTACATATATATAGGGTGTGGTTCCCATGAAAACAAGCTTATCGTGTAATCATGAGAATAATCTTAGACCGTCGGATGGTGAGTATTAAGGGTCGAGATTTATGGAAGATATCATAATTAATAATAACTACGAATAATAATATCTACGAATAATTCATTCAACCAACAATAACTACGTATAATCTATTTAACCAACAATAACTACGAATAATACATCAAACGGTATGACACCTTCGTAAAAAAACTAATAATAACTACGAATAATATATTAAACAATAAGGTTTGTTCTCATGATTACACGATAAGCCTGTTCTCAAATGATTTATACTCTCTCTCTCTCTCTCTCTCTCTCTCTCTCTCTATCTATCTATCTATCTATCTATCTATCTATCTATGTATATATATATATATATATATATATATATATATATATATATATATATATATATATATATAAGAGGAAACTACATAAAATCACCCTTATTAATATAAAGAACCAGGTTCTTTGTAAGAATACTTTGGTTCGTATCTTCTTATATTTTCATTATACATTTCATTATTCATCTTCTTATCTATCCATTATCATTCCATAAACTCACGTTCTTTCTGTTTGAGTTTTCACAAATCTCGGTCTAATCACATGGATCTCGCCCGAGATTCTAACCGAGATTTGCTTCTGTTGTCGTGTTTGTGAACTTGAGTCTAGATCAAAAAACTACGACATCAACCCCGCATCACATACGATCAATGGTCATTGTCAATGTACTACATGAATCAAAACATCAAGGTCAAGTTCCATAGAGACTTGAGTTCATTCGCTAGCGATCATGCAAGGTAATGTAGAAAACCGAACAAGTAACCAAGGATGATCATAAGATCAATCAAAAACAGGGAAAATCGGAGTAACAAGTGTCCAAGTGTATAAAGTAAGATAAAGAAGTAATCGATAAAAGAAAACTAGGTTAGCAGGCTAATCCTTCCAAACCGGTGCTCACAAGCATAGTAGAGTGTGTGATTCAATCAACAAATGGGAAAGTAATCAATTCAAAGCATGTCTCATCTCAACATACAACTTGAATCATAAGCAGTACCACTATCCAAACGATATAAAGTCTAGGTACAAATGAAGTCATACAAGCAATACAAAGCATTACTAGACATAGCTCATCTTGGATAGAATCACATGACTAGGCAAACAAGGTTTGAAGACTAATCAATGTTAACCAATACTGTATCTGAACATACCTACTTGATCATCAACTATATTATCACTATATAGAAGAAATCAACGTAAGTTCTTAAGGCATCATATGAAGTTACACAAAGCACAACCAAATATGAACCCTCTTGGTAGGGAGAACAAAGCATGACATGTATCATCTTAAACATAGTACTTGATCATGATATATATTGTCATTATATGAAACATGTCAAATCTAAATCTCAATTGAAAACAAGTAAGGTAGCACAAAACATCAAAGAGAATCTCATAAGTAATGTATCACAAATCATGATTTCAAGGGATGATAACACATGACTAGAGCTTCCAACTACATTCAAAGTACTTTAGTCAAAGAACATGAAGTTCTACACAAAGCATTAGCCATCTCATAAAACCGGCCAAGTTCAAATAAGATGATTAACCTAGAAATCAATACAATCAAGACATGGAGAAATATCGTTGTTTGCAAGAAAAGTCTAGACATGCATTTCTAAACAACTTTACAATGTAAGATATCACCAAGCGTGAATATATATCATTGAGGTATAGAAAACACTCATATCTTTACACATTCATACACAAAGATCTCTTCATTTTTTTAATCTACACTATACAAATCGAAAAAAGCATGGTTTGGGGATTTTACCACAAACCTAGAAAAATCTAGCCTAACATGCCAAAAATAACAACAACAAACTGAATCAAACTTGCAATATATATAGATAGATCTACAAAAATAATAATGTTTGAACGAAGAAGGGAGTGATTTGGAGATGCCAATTAAAAGATATTGTAAATTAAAGTTGAAGAACACAAACTTGGTCTTAGAGGTGAAACTCCAAACTCTTTCCTTTTTCTATTCTAATAATCTAGAACCTATATATGAAACTGAAATTTGCTACATCTAATGCCCCTTCATTATACAATCAATGGTCTTATTTAAAGACTTTTGGAGGTGGTTCAAACCCTAGAGACTCTCATTGGATGAAACTAAAAGATGTGTACAACCTATATCTTGAGCCCGGACCCAGGAAAAGGCCATACCGAGGTGGCAAAAACTCGACCCAAATTTGCCTTCTGAAGGAGAAACTCGGTCAAATGGAGGTAAACTCGGTTTAATAAAGAGCCAAACTAGGTTCAATGCAAGATGTACTCGGTCTAGCTACTTAGAGGTAATGTGTTGTTCTTGTTGGTTGGCTTCTTCTCAGTTGATCATCAGGTTCCTCGGACTCTATGTTAGGTTCGTAAAGGACAATATGCTCATCCAAATGAGGCTCGGGACTTCTTGAGGCATATTTTCTTTGGATAATGGAAGTCATTTCTTGTGTCACTGTCTTCTTTAAATAGTTCACGAAGTCTTTCCTTGCTTGGCAATGAAAGCTTGTTTGAATGGTTCTTTTGAGCTCATTTCCGGGCCAAAACACCTACAAAAACACAATTGAAGGGGGTAGACGTCTATTTGACAATTTAAGCACGGAACCAAGTATAAACGTCTATCCCTATGCAAATCAAACATAAAACAACACAAAGGCATCTAAAAACATCTAAACACATATCACTAAAATTGTGCTATCAATATACAAAATAGTATATGTTTGAAATTACAAATACTTTAATTTAAGAGTAAATTATCGAAAACTACCTATTAAATAGGATCATTTGCAACTAAACATACGTGAAATGACTTATTGCCCATAACCACCCATTACATGTGTTTCGTTAACAAATTTCAATTATAATATTCCAATATAATTAAATCCTTAATTATATAATGTTATATTTGTATTTCGTACAAATATGGAAATTCCAATCAACTAATATCTCAATTTTAATGTTGTATAACAATCCATCTAAAATTCACTACCAATTTAAATCAAGATCCAATTAACTATTAATCGATTGATCTTATCAATTCATGTAACCTCGCTCCGATACCAATTGAAGAAAAACTAGTTTTATCGCAGAATAACAAATCTAATATGAACATCCAATCCTATGATCTACATGCATAATTAATAGAATCTATATCGTTAAGAGGAAATACTTGTTGATGCTTGTACCATATGTATTCAGAGAAAAACAAAAGAGAACGAAAACCCCATGTGTGACTTATCTACTTGGTCCACACGAGCCCAACGTCAAGATTTTTTTTACCTTCGAGTGCTAGGACGAATATCAAAAGGGAATCAATCAAGTTGCTTTGCATAATGATTGTAATTGATTCTCACAATACCAACATTTGGTTCTTCACCTTTTGTGAAAAAAATGAGAGCTTTTATTAGAAAATCAAAGAGAGGTAAAGTGGTCAGAGTTAGTCATCCATAAGTAATATATAACAATTACACACTAATAACAAAACCATCTTTCTTGTTTATGTAACCCGTCAACTCTAAGTGTGTGGCTGCATAAAACTCGTTTAAAATAACCATGAATTTAACAGTCTAATCTCATTAATAGTAGTTGACTTCTAGGAGAGCACTACGACTTATAAAATAATCAGATTGCATATATCCATCATTTATATTATTTATAATTTATTGTACGTTAAATTAAAAAAAAAATTGTAACTGGTTGCGGAATGAATGGGAGTTTTGTGATTAAGTAGAGTTGATGTGGGACCAACTTCAACACAAGAACCCCTTACACGCTCAAAGGCTAAGGCATTGAAGGGCAAACCAGCAATCCCTTCACCTTCTTCGGATTTTGTCACGGATGGAGTGATCACAAGTTCAAGAGCAAAGGCGATTGAAGAGGAAGTTATGAACATACTCACGACATGTACGCTCAAAAAAACTCTCCTCACTCTCAAGAGTTCCTTGGTGACATTACTGACTGTAATATAAGATCCAAGCCATGACCAAGAAGATACATCAGGCAAAGAAAAAGGATAAGAACAAGGAAGAGCCTCTAGAGAAGAAAAATCGACCTAATAAATTGGCCGATTTTCCTTTAGGAAACTCGACCGGTTTGTAGTCCGATTTTCCTCACTGAGACGAGTTTTGGCAAGAACCGGTCATGATCTTCTATCTTTGGCAATTATATCTTTTAGTGATTTCTTAAAACTCTCAAACTATCTTAAGGGATTTTTAGTTTACATCTTACATTTATAGTTTTTATATTTTTATATATTTTAAAGAAATCTTTACAAGATTATCTATAAGTATATCTTTCCTAGTTCATAGTTAATCTCCCTTATAAATAGCCTTGGTGGGGGAGATTGTAGGAGATTAGATTTGATATTTTCCACAGCTTTGTGAGACTTGCAACTTCACTTACGGAGTTTGTACTTTATTCATTATTATTCAATCAAAAAGAGAGCTTTTGGTTGAATCGTTGTGAATTTATTGCCATATTGTTCTTGTGTGTGTTAATCTTATTGATAATGGCTATCAAAAAGCACTCTTGGGCTCGGTTGCCTTTCTTTCTATGGTTAGGGTTGGTGCTCCTAGTCAATTCTAGTCCCTCCTTGTGCTTGTCTTAATTAGAAGACTTGTGTAAGGTTACAGAAGTGCGGGTTAAGATAATCTTCTAGTTTATGGGTTTTGACACATCATTGGTCAAGGTTCTTTGCGGAACCATCTTAGTTCATATCTTCCTCTATCTTTCATTTATCATTCCATATTCATCTTCTTATCTTTCCATATCATCAACTAATCAGTATTCTGAGTTTCTAGAAAAATTGGCATGTTCTTCATATAAATCGGCCGATTTATTCTATTGAACAACCCGATTTCTATCCCAGTTAAAAAATTTCAATCTAGATCGGGAAGTGCGGCTTATCCCCGCATCAAAGTTGGATTAGAGCTAAGCGATTGAAGTCTAAACGTTCATAAAAGGTTTGAATTTTATTTGAGTCTTCTTTGAGTCATATAAAGTCGAGTTTTTTCTTGTTCGCCATCTTTGTGAGATTATTTGAGTTTAATGTGCGCTGATTTGTGTAAGTTCTGGAAGAGAGAAACGCCACAACCCTAAACACAAGCCATCCGTTGACATTTGAAACCTCGCCAAACCCAAAGTGTGAAACAAAACTTGTGCTTCAAGTCAAGATCTTCTCTAGTACATTAGATCTTACCTATCTTTTGTCAAAGCAGCGTTATAGACACTTCTCCACGGAGTAAAGATCACAAGGCAACCAAGGAGTAGCAGCCCAAGGGAGATTCTTAAATATCGAAGCCAAAGAGTTGATTTTTGCCAAAAATCGACCTGTTCTTCAAGAGATTGACCGATTTTTACCCGATTTTTGCTATTGTTGTCAATTTTTTAAAAAAAACTTTTGAGGCATAGTTTGCAGATCCAAGTGCACCCTATGCAAGAGCATTACAAAAGAAGAGTTCCAATATACACCTTGATCCAATTAAAGAGTTCTATCCATACCTAAATCCAAACTCGGCTAACTCTCTTGCTGACTTTCGCAACATCAAGGTACGTTCTTCTCTCTTATTAATCTCTTGTGTGCGTTTCCTTAGCCTCTTTTCTATTCTAAACATTGAGTCTTTTTCGTTGAGTGCGTTAGTTAGTATCTATACTTCTTAACATACTAGTCTTCTATCCGCAATTATTTTTCTACCTTGTCGTGTGTGGAGTAAACTTCTAATAGGAATTCCTTAACCATCTCACCCCACAAGAACCTTTAACCGAACCAAGTTGACTACTTGAGTCAGTCAAGGAGTTCTAGTGAGACCAAGACGCTAATTTGTAAAGAAACATTAATCCATTTAAGTCAATTCCATCAAACCAGCATGTGACAACACGAGCGTGAGTGCGAGAGAAAACAAGTAAGATCTTTTTTTGTTTTCTCTAACCTTAAAAGTTTGTTGTTACCGTACATGCTTGTATAGATGCTAGGAAGAGATAATCCACGAGGATATCAGAAGGAAACTACCCAAAGTCCAAATATCGTGGACATGTTGAAGCAAATAATGACCAAGATTTCCAACATGGATAGACGACTTGTACAGGTGGAAGAAAGGCCCAATGCGGAATACTGACCTGAATCTCGCCTAAGATTCGACCCGAAAGTTGTTTATGAAGTAGGCGGGAGTTCTTCTAATCTGCCACCATCACCGCTAGTATCAGCTATAAACCATCAACCGATGCCCGGTAATACTCACCCTAATCAATTCTTTAATGCTAATCGTAATCCACTTTTTGGTGAAGATTGAACAAATTTGGTGTTGCCATAACTTTAGTGAGCAATGGAAGATCCAACTTGTTGCATTGGAATTCCAAGGCTACGCTCTAATTTGGTGGGATCATCTCATTAAAGAGAGGATGAGAGGGGGAGAACTGGACATCAACACTTGGGAACGCATGAAAACCTTGATGAAAGCTAGGTTCGTGCCACCGCACTATGGTCGGGAGTTGAGACAGTACTTAGAGAACCTCAAGCAAGGTTCCATGACCGTAGAAGAACTCTACACCGCCAAGCAAATGGCGATGGTGAAAGCTAACATACAAGAGGACGAAGAGTCTATTATGGCTCGATTTTTACGAAATTTACACCCCTCTTTAGCAAATGAAATTGATCTTTATCCCTATGCTTCTATGACTAATTTACTGCATTTGGCTATTAGGGTGGAGAAAACGATCAAAGGACAGAATCAAGGAACAACTTCTTGGATTACAAAGAAGAAAAATCGACCCACTACAAGGAATATCAGCCAATTTTTCGACCGATCTTCTGCCCAAAACAAAGAAGGAAAGCGTTTTTTGCCCGATCCAACACCTTCCAAACCTTCTAACAGTCTCGTCCTTTGAATGAGCCTTGATAGGTTATGGAATCACTATCGGTTTTAGGTAGTTTTAGAGTCTTTTTAGAGTCTTGTGTTTTCCAAGATTGATCCTAAGAGTGAATACCATCAAATCCGGATGACGGAGCGAGATGAATGGAAGACAGCATTCAAGAACAAGTTTGGACTTTATGAGTGGTTGGTTATGCCTTTCGGCTTGACTAACGCTCCAAGTACTTTTATGAGGTTAATGAATCATGCCTTACGCCATTTTATTGGAAAGTTTGTGGTTGTCTACTTTGATGATATCCTCATTTATAGCAAATCCATTGAGAAGCATGAAGAACACATAAGGAAAGTACTTGCAACTCTTAGATCTGAATCTCTATATGCTAATATTAAGAAGTGCGAATTGAGTACTAATCAAATGGTTTGTTTTAGATTTGTAGTAATCAAAAGAAAACTTGAGGTGGATAAAGAGAAGATCAAAGCCATCCAAGAATGGCCTACACCTACCACCGTTGGACATGTGCGTTATTTCCATGGACTGCCAACTTTCTATAGGCGCTTTGTGAAGGATTTTAGCACCATCACATCCCCTCTCACGCAGCTCACGAAGAAGCAAGTACCGTTCGAGTGGGGAGAAGTGTAAGAGAAAGCATTCTTGGAACTAAAAAGGCAACTATCGAACGCACCTCTTCTTGCACTTCCGGACTTCACCAAACCGTTCGAAGTGGAGTGCGACGCTTCAAGTATTGGTATAGGGGAGTACTCATGCAACAAGGTAAACCTTTAGCCTACTTTAGTGAGAAATTAAAGGGTCCATGTTTGAATTACTCTACTTATGACAAGGAACTATATGCTTTATTTTGAGTTTTCAAAACATGGCAACACTATCTTTGGCCTAATGAATTCATCCTTAGAACTGATCATGAGTCATTGAAGAAAATTTTGAAGTCAAGATAAGATGGGCATGAGGCATGGAAGATGGATGGAGTTCATTGAGACATTTCCTTATATTATCAAATGTAAGAAAGGAAATGATAATGTCGTAGCGGATGCCCTTTCTAGGAGGTATACTTTGATCACAACAATGGATTCTAAGGTCCTAGGATTCCATTATATCAAGGATCTATATGAAAATGATGTTGACTTTGGCGAAATCTACATTGGAGCAAAAAATCGACCCCCTGCAGAAAAATCGGCTGATTTTTTGATCGAGATTTCTCTCAGTCGAGAGGTAAGTACTATCTTTTTGAAGGATTTTTGTTTCATGAGGATAAAGTTTGTAATCCTAGATGTTCTTTGAGATTATTATTAGTTGAGAAGGCTCATATGGATGAATTGATGAGACACATTGGAAGAGATAAGACTTATCATATGCTTCACTCTCATTTATTTTGGCCTCACATGCTTAAGGATGTTGAACATTTGATTAAGAGGTGCCTTGCTTGCCTAAAAGCGAAGTCAAGACTGAAACCGCATAGTTTGTATACTCCTCTACCTATCCATACATCACCTTTGCTTGACATTAGTATGGATTTTGTTGTAGGATTATCAAGGACCAAGAAGGGGAGAGACTCGTTCTTTGTGGGTGTTGATCGTTTTTCTAAAATGGCTCATTTTATTATTTTCCACAAAATTGATGATGCATATAATGTAGCTAACTTGTTTTTTAAGGAAGTTGTTAGATTGCATGGAGTGCCAAGAACTATTGTGAGCGATAGAGATGTCAAGTTCCTTAGTTTCTTTTAGAAGACACTTTGGGGAAATCTAGGTACAAAGTTGTTATTTTCAACTTCTAGTCATCCTTAAACGGATGGTCAAACGGATGTAACTAATAGAACTTTGACTACTATCTTACGAGCTGTTTTAAAAGATAATTTGAATACATGGGAAGATGTGTTACCACATGTCGAATTCGCTTATAATTGTATCTTGTATTGATCTACTAATCTAACGCCGTTTGAGTGTGTTTATGGAATGAATCCTTTTACTCCCTTTGACCTTATACCATTGCCCTTAGAGGAGCGAGTAGATTTCATTGCAGGAAAATAGGTGGAGTTCATAGAGGAATTACATGAGAAGACGCGCTTACAGTTGGAACAAAAAGGAATATCCGTTGCTCCCAAAGTAAATCGGAATCGCAAGGAGATGCTATTCAAACCCGGAGATCTAGTGTGGTTGCATCTAAGGAAAGAGCGATTTCTAGACAAGCGTAAGTCTAATATATCTCCAATAGGAGATGGACCTTTTAGAGTAAAAAGGAAAGTTGGTGACAATGCTTACGTCTTGGAGCTTACAACTGATTATGGTGTAACTCCCATCTTCAACGTTGGTGACTTAAGTCCGTACGAGTTTAGAGATGAGCATGTTGATGATTCGTGGATGAATCCTTCTCAAGAAGGGGAGTTTGATGTGGGACCATCTCCAACACAAGGACCAGTTACACGCTCAAAGGTTAAGGCATTGAAGGACAAACCAGCAACCCCTTCACCTTCTTCAGATTCCGTCATGGATGGAGCGATCACAAGGTCAAGGGCAAAGGCGGATCAAGAGGAAGTTATGAACATACTCACGACATGTACACTCAAGTAAAATCTCCTCACTCTCAAGAGTTCATTGGTGACATTACTAACTGTAATAGAAGAGTCAAGTCATGAACAAGAAGATTCATCAAGCAAAAGAGAAGGATCCGAACAATGAAGAGCCTCAGAGAGGTAAAATCGACCTAATAAATCGTCCGATTTTCCTGTAGGAAACTCGACCGATTTCTATCACTGAGACGAGTTTTGGTAAAATCCGGTCATTATCTTCTATCTTTGGCAACTATATCTTTTAGTGATTCCTTAAAGATCTTACACTATCTTAAGAGATTTTTAGTTTAGATCTTATCTTTATAGTTTTTATATTTTTATATATTTTAAAGATATCTTCACAAGATTATCTTTAAGTATATCTTTCCTAGTTTATAGTTAATCTCCCTTATAAATAGCCTTAGTGGGGAGATTATTAGAAGATTAGATTTGATATTTTTCACAGCTTTGTGAGACTTACAACTTCACTTACGGAGTTTGTACTTTATTCATTATTATTCAATCAAAAAGAGAGCTTTTGGTTGAACATTGTGAAGTCCTTGCTAGATTGTTCTTGTGTGTGTTAATCTTATTGAAGGTTGGTGCTCCGGGTCAATTCTAGTCTCTCCATGTGCTTGTCTTAACTAGAAGACTTGTGTAAGGTTAAAGAAGTGTGGGTTAAGGTAATCTTCTCGTTTAAGGGTTTTGACACATCATTGGTCAATGTTCTTTGCGGAACTATCTTAGTTCATATCTTCCTATATCTTTCATTTATCATTCCATATTCATCTTCTTATCTTTCCTTATCATCCACTAATCCGTGTTCTGAGTTTCCAGAAAAATTGACTTGTTCTTCATATAAATCGGCAGATTTATTCTATAGAACAACCCGATTTTTATCACAGTTAAGGACTTTCAATCTAGATCGGGAACTGCGGTTTATCCCCGCTTCAAGAGTGATTTATTGGATTAGATCGTGGAACCTATGTGAAAAGTAAAAAAGCGAGTCTAATTGAAAGAAATAAGGTAAAAGTTAGATTTTGGGAGTAAATCTGCTTTTTATAGGCTGTGTTTGGTAACAAGTAAACGCTAGTGTTTCTGCTTGTTTATATATTTAAGAGTGTTTGGCAATAAAAAAAATATACTAGTGATTAGTGTTTCGGGCTCGGTTTTTGAAACCCTCATCCCAACAAGGGTTTGATCCAAAACACTAGTGTTTTTGGATAGACATGACCTTGTTGCTCTTCATTTATATTCTTATGTACGCTTATCTATCAGCTATTTATAGAACATTCCCTCACCTCATTACCTTCTCCATTGGCGCTTCTCCGTCGACATAAGCTCACTCGCCTCATCACCTTCTCCATTAGCGTAAGCTCTTTTTCTTGACGTCGATGCTTACTCTTCCTCGCTAGTCACCCTAGTTTCCGACAAAACCTTCTTCCTTGAAGGCCACCATCATCGCCCTCAACAAATATCTCTTTCTTGGAACTGGTTTCAATTACAACTCTAATGAGTCCATGTCCGGATCCATCAATGATTCGTATCTCGGTTTCCAATTTCATATTCCTCATGAGGTTAAGGCTTTTCTCAGTTGATCTTGATGTCTCGAGGATTGATTTATTAGGGTTTTTAGTCGATTCACTTCAATTGGAGAGGTTAGAAAACAAGGGTTTGCGGTAGAACACACCACCACGTACCTGAAGGCCTCATTCTCACTCAAACGGGGTTTTCATATGAATTTGTTTGATGTACATATTTGAGATTTGCAATATGAAGATATTGAAAAAGTGCAGAAAACAATTGAGGAATTTATAGTTTGAGTTTCCTTCGTCTACAATGTATAATTTTGTGTTTTGTTATCCTACATGTTCAATTAATGTTGTTTGAAATCTTTCAAGAAATATATGAATCAAATTTTGAGTTTCATTCATCTGCAGATTTTGGAATGGAAGAAAACAAGTGATATGCACGTGAGGATGCCGAAACACTAGTGGTTGTGTAATGAAATTGTCGAACCCCGTTAGTGTTTTAAAACACTTAACCCTAATATTTTTAAAACACCATCCCTATATGAACACAATCACTAGTGTTTGTGTTCAACATGTCAAACATTTTTTTTGATACATAGGTAAAAGAATTAGGCGGATTAGTTTTTAGAAACCTATCGGCCTAAGGCATCCTTGCGGATGAGGTCTTGAGCATCTTCCGGAATGACATTGACATCCATCTTGAAATTGTGCCCATGCATGGAAATCTTGTCCGCGACCGTGCAGATTTCCCTGTAGACATGTTGCGCTCTAAAGTAGGAGAATCCCGAGATCGTATTGGAGATATTAGTGATGATCATATCTTGTTCCCATGGGGGTTTCCATATTTAATTTATCAAAGTAATGAGCATCAGGTTATCTCATTCCATCTCGATGGATGCAATTCATAGCTCCTTGGCCTTTTGAAGGCCCTCCCACAAAGCAAAGGCTTCTGCTTCCAACACTGACTCAGCATCACAACCACCGCTTCCTACAACAATAGGAACGAAACATTGGTTTCTGATGATGTACCCAAAAGAAAATTGATTCGTTGTGTTTTGTGAGTCATCAAAGTTGAGTTTAGGTTTCCGTTCTCTGGGCGTTTCCATTTTATATTTTTCGTTTTCCTTGTTTGTTTTCTAATTGTTGTATCGTTGTTGCTTGGTTTCTTGTTCGCCTGTTCCCATGCAAATACTTGATTTAGCGCTATTGCTCTAATATTTTGCGGGATCATTTTTTTGTTGAATTTAACTGATTCCTAGTCAACCACATGTTCCACCATACAACAACAAGAAGTCTCAATTCAGCACTTGTTATTTTTCCTTTGAAATCGTTAAGGACCTCTGCAATCCCCTGGCTATTCAGGTCATAGTTTAGTAGAATGGTTGTAATCTTTTGTTCATCAATTGTAGTAACCATAAAAGGACACTGGAAGAACAGGTGCTTGGAACTTTTAGTATGGTGGTTACAGAATTCACAGTTCATAACGACAAGGATTCTTTGCCTATCAAGATTTTGTTTTGTAGGAAGACCGTCCATAGCTAATTTCCATACAAAAAACTTTTTTGGAATTACGCTCATTTTTCATAACCAGGTTTTGTCCATGGTTACCCCAACCTTTTATTTTTGGATCAGTTCCATGGCAGATTTAGTCGAATACCAACCTTCATCATTCCCCGCCCTATACGATCTATCCCTAATAATGTTATTGGGAAGGTTGTACTTCTTAATCTTGTCGATAGTGTTAGAAGGTAGTATTGTGTTGAGTCTATTTAAGAGATGGTGGTTCCATTTTTTGTTAGTGATATACGAGGAAGTTAGTTCCATTTGGTCTACCAAATCCTTAATGATCACCAACTCGAGGAGCACTTTGTCGCTTATCCATTTGTCTTTCCAGAAATTGATCGTGTTTCCATCTCCTACTCGCCATCTAAGTCCTTTGTCAAAATCTTCCCTTAATTTTATTAGTTTCTTCCATTGTCATTATGTGTTTGAACCATATTGATAATTCCAAAGGCAAGATCCATTAAGGTATTTTTCTTCAACAATTTTAACCCATATATTTTCCGATTCCGCCATGATTTTCCACAGAAGTTTTATTTGTAATGTTTTGTTCATATCTATTGCTTTCTTAATTCTTGTTCCTCCGAGGGACCTTGGTTTACAAATTTTGTCCAACTGATTAGTGGGTGGAAATTAGGTCCCTTATTCCAAAAGAAATTTCTATTTAGTTGGTCTAGTTCAAAGTGAATACTTGTTGGTAACATAAAAGCTTGCATTAGCGTTACAATTAGCTTTTATTAATGTAATTATTCCTTCTTGCGACAGGGACGACGCTTTCCACCTGGTAAGTTGTTGCTTGGTTTTAATGATGACGGAATTAAAAATGTCTTTATTAACGAGCCCATTGATGATCGGGCATCCTAGGTATTGTTCAAGATTGGTTGTGACATTAATACCTAAATGACCTTGGATTCGTTTTTTTATTACTTTGATCAATGTTAGCGGTTGTTTGAAACGCAGATTTATGGTAGTTGATGATTTGTCCTGAGATATCACAATAATCTTTAAGAGCCGAAAGAATCTTATTGCTTGCTTGTTCAGTTGTCTTAGCGAAGATTATAATATCATCACCAAAAGCTAAGAATGGTATTCTTGTCCCGTTTTTTGTGATAGGGAATCCGACTGATTTAGGATTGTCGTTTGATAGTTTTTGTATGGTTCTAGCAAGAACCTCCGTACAAAGATTAAAAAGAAGGGGAGAAAGAGGGTCGCCTTGGTGGAGACCTCTTTGCGGCATGAAAATGTTAGTGGGGGAATCATTGGTTAAAATGGAATAGGAGACTGTATTGATACACTCTTGGATCCAATTCTGAAATTTGTTTCTGAAATCGAATTTTTCGAGCACTGCTGATAAGAAAGCCCATTTTACCTTGTCATAAGCTTTTTCTATGTCCAGCTTTGTAGCCATATACCCGTCTTTTCCTTTTTTTGACTTGAATCCATGAAAAATTTTGTGTGCGATAAGCGCATTGTCGTGGATTGCTCTATTTTTAATAAAGGCACTTTGAAATGGATGAATCAATTTAGGGAGGATTACGCTTAGTCTCTTTGTCAATATTTTTGCAATAATTTTGTACACTGTTGATACTAGACTTACAGGTCTATAACACAGGAGGGATCGCATATGAAGGTCCAATTACCTCACAACTATAGAGTACAGTAAGAGTAGGATTTACAGACAAATAACATCAACGCAAGAACAAAATCTTTGTGGTTGCCGACAATTACCAAAACCCCGAATACGAATTTGATTGCTTTAAAGAACGCACAATTTGAAGCTACCATAAGGCAGACAACCTTTATATTTTCACATGTCATATTTTTACTAAGATCGGCAATTTAAGATTATTGTAAAAAAAATGTGGATCCAAATGATACTATTTGTGTAGACGAATCATCGCTATCATTCTATGTCATATTTACAAGGAAACAAATTACAAATGCCGAAAACTAATGTAAAGAACAAGCCACCATTTCTATTTCTATTTCTACCTCAAAGAACAGGACACCGTTTCGCCGATCTATCGCCGCCGGCAAAGAAGAATGTCTTCTGCCGGAGCCACTTTCCCCGCCCATGAAAAATGTGAATTTTGAAGAAGATATATCATGAAATAAGTTTAAAACAGAAACTGCGAATGAAAATCGTTGTGTTTTTAGGGATGTGAGATGTAAGATCCTAGTTGCTGGGTTGCTGAGAGTGTGTGTTGAGGACCTAGAATGTGCCTAGACCTCCCTTGCGTGACCTAGAGGCCGCCTCTACAGATTACATGGGCCGCACTTGCGCCTCACAGGGTCTGCCCCTGCGGCTCTGTGTGGCTGCTTCCGTCTTTGTTAACCCTTTGACCCGTGCTTTACCCTTTTCCTCCCTTTATAAGCTTCTTCTTTTTCCTACCTGATGAGGGTTCTTCATTGCAGCTCCATCTCTCTCTCTCTACGTTCATCTTCTCATCTCTTCTTCCTTTGGACCTCTTCTTGATCTTCCTTGAAGTTTTGTTGAGTTTATGAGACTTGTGGTGGCTTTGCATGTGGATGTTGACGTGTGTTGCTGTTGTGCATTGTGAGCCAGCTTGAGGTTGTTGTGGTGTTGGGTTTGATCTCTTGGAGAGCTCAGCTGGTGAATCTCATGGCCTTCTTCTCTTTCTTTCTTCATCCTTTCACCTTTTCTTCCCGACTCTTAATCTAGCTTAGAATCCCTTAGGTTGGATTTTGTTCAAGCCATGATTGGCATATGTTGATGTATATATATGTGTGATTCTGTATGTATGTATGTATGTATGTTGGATGAAGGAGTGAAGCAATTGAAGGAAGGAGTGAAGAAGGGGCTACATTTGGAACCCTTGTTGTCAAACCGCCCCCGCGCCACTTCCAGCCGCCCTTGAGCCGGCCAAGGTCCGCCCTAACGCCTCCTGGAGCCGCCCCTGCAGCCACCTGCAGTCCAGCCCTTGTGTTGCTCTTGTTGCAGGTATGTGTTGCTTCTAGGCTTGCTTTAGGATGCCTTTGTTCCCTCCTTTCCTAGTGTGAGTGCATAGGTTCATGCTAGATGAGTGGGGAGGTGTTTTGATGAGGTTATGATCGGTATATACCTTGTATGGCCTTTGAGGTTTATTAGGTTGTAAGGTTAGGTTGAGGATGATCCTATGGATCCCTTGGGTCTAGGTGTGACCCCTTTTGATTGATAGGAGATTGATATATTTGTACGCCTTATTATTAGGCAGTGTCCCTCTCAGGAGTGGAGATTGATTGTGGTTGAGCTTTGTACGAGGTTGAGTTAAGTCCATAGGACTTACTTAGCTACCATCCTTATATTGGGTGTTTGCATGAGTGGTGTGTGTGTTATGTGTTTGCAATGATAGCATGAGATGTCGTTTATTACCGACCTATGTTTTATTGCTTGCCCCGTATGCGTGGTTGTGATAACCCTTCCCTTCATCTTGTAAGGGGCTGGGGGGGTTCTCAGTGCTCATTCCATCTGGTATACAAGAAGGGCGCAATGCACTTTCATAGGGTACACGGGTTGTCTGACCGACACTACTTCCAGATGGACGTCAGGCCTAGAGGCGAGGATGTATTGGTCCTCGTGTCACATACTTTCATATATCTATCTATATACAATTTGAGTGAATGACTATTATATAAAGATGATAAAATGGGTAAATGTGTGATAGCATGCTGATGTGCTTATCTTTCATGATTTATGCTTGTGCTTATGCATTACCTCATATATGTATGGTTAGCTAATGATTTCATACCATGTTGTAGATGTCTTGCAGGATAGGCGTGCTGCTGAGTGATCTAGAAGGGTGGCAAGCCGAGGACCTCTCGTATATAGGATGGTTGTGGTCATTTGAGGTTGTTTAGGTTTCCCTCTTGCAGGAGGATGATCTTTTGTTAGCTCCTGTGTGAGGATGTTGTCTTATATACTTAGATATGTTGTTGTCATCTTTTGGTTGTATAGTTTATATAATTTTATGTTTTTGTTTTATATCTATCAGTGTCATGTTGTAAGGTCCAGTGAACTTGTTGTCAGGCTAGGGTCAGGATCCACTGTGAGATCCTATCCCAATGTGGCACTCTGAGTCCCGCGGATTCGGGGTGTTACAGAGTTGGCATTAGAGCCTTAGGTTGACAATAATGGCACTTGCTACCTACAATGAGGTTTGATAGGAAAAATAAACAGAACCCGAAAGGGTCTAACGTTTTCAGAAGGGTTTTTGGTTTTAAGTATGGTTTTGGGTTAGAATGTACGAGAAGTCGCCACCTCTGCTATGGATCTTTGTAGTATAGATATGTATATATATGTATTATGGATTATGTTTGTATATGTGTTATACATCTATATATATCGATACATATGACCTATATAGAGCCTTATAAGTTAGGTGTGCATACCCCGCATATGGGTTGGACTAGAGCTACTCTTGCTATAGGCCGAGGTAGAGGTAGACTACCACTTCCTCCGGGCGTGATAGGAGAGGGACCAGTACCCGCTGCTGATCCACCAGTAGTGGAGGAGGTACATGAGGAGATTGGTGAGAGTGTCGTCCTAGAGATGAGGAGTGGTGGATCTAGGAGACAGCATTTGCATCGAGTCCAGTCAGATGACTCGGATCGTGTCTCCATGAGAGGGCCAGAGTTTAGAGAGTAAATCAGACGTGTTGAGGAGGTTGTCAGAGCTCGCAGACGGGCCCCAGATCTACTAGGGCATGAGGGATCCTCTGAGATGTCTTAGGGAGCCACACAAGTGCCAGCTATGCCAGCACGTGCTATTGAGACTGTTCGAGTTCTAGAGGAGACCAGAGGGCCTCGACTAGATACCTGGTTGAAGGCATTCCATCAGGTGGGCATACCACCTTTCTTTGGGAAGGTTGGTCCAGAGACAAAGGTCTAGATAGGACATGTAGACTCAGCTTTAGAGTCTATCAGATGTCCTGAGGACAGATGGATAGAGCTAGTTCAATCTATATTTCGTGACCTTGCACATCAGTGTAGGAGGATTGTACAAGCTAGAGCCACCAACTATGATCACATGACGAGTTTGATCAGAGAGCAGTTTTGCCCTGCCTCACTGAGGAGGGAGAAGTTGTAGGACTTTGTGGAAGTTGGCTTCGAGGATGTGCCGATTGTAGACGTCATCAGCCGCTTCCAGATTGAAATAGCTTTATTAGGTCCAGCTGCACCATCTGAGGACCAGCATATGTACCTGTTCTCCCGTTGACTGAGGGAGAGTACACATTCATATATGGCGGGATTCCATTGCGAGTCCTTGCTTCTGCTTATGAGAGAGAGAGAGCCAGCCAGATGAGGGCTTCTCAGACTGGACGGTTTGAGAAGAGGCAGCACACTAGGCAGACCAGTGGTGTTGGAGGAGCATCTAGCTCTACATGGAGTTAGAGACGTCAAACTTACCCCTCATCTGCATTGACTGCAGATAAGGGACTACAATGTTACAACTTTGGTCACTTGGGACATATACGACCAGAGTGTACGAGACCACCAGTGACGTGCTATACCCTGTGGTAGACCAGGTCATAGAGCTGCCTTTTGTAGGTAGGGTGGAGTTGCATCTCAACAGGGTTCTTCCCCTGCCAATATGGCAAGAGCTGGTCAGAGGACACCTCAACAACAGACACAAGGACAACAAAGAGCCCCATATCGTCCTTCTACTCAAGGATCTGCTCCCGGGCCGAGTAGAGGTAGAGGACGTGGTGGGAGTACCACCGACACCAGAGGAACTCAAGTTAGAGTCTTTGAGTTGAGGAGTGCAGAGGAGCCAGCTGCACCGGCTGCTACAAGTACTATCCTGATTCATGGTTTACCTGTTAGAGTTTTATTTGATATAGATGCTACGCATTCGAGTATTTCTGATGTATGTGTTGAGCATTTGGGTTTAGCTACGATAGAGGGGATACCCTTTATTATAGGGTTACCTGATGGTAGTAGGGTCAGAGGTACCCGCGAGATACGTGATTGTCCCATTTATTTAAGGACTCGTGTGCTGCTTGTAGACTTCTCCGTCATGCCATTGGTACATGAGGAAGTCATTTTGGGTATGGATTGGATGCGTAGACACCGTGCAGTTTTAGATGTTGGTAGGAGGATTGTTACAGTCTCTACCGAGGTTGGACAGATTGAGGTCTTCCGAGGTTGGGACCTTGGGAAGACGGGTTCTGTCATCAGTGCCGTACGAGCAGCTAGACTGATAGCACAGGGATGTGATGCCTTCTGGTGCTATGCCATGAATGATGGAGAGAGTCCAGCATTGGAGGACATACTAGTGGTCTGCAAGTTTGCAGATGTGTTTGCTGAGCCGTCGAACTTGCCGCCTCAGAGGAGTGTGGATTTTAGTATCGAGTTGGAGCCAGGTACGAGACCCATCTCGAAGGCCCCATATCTTATGGCGTCTGTCGAGATGTTGGAGTCGAAGAAGCAACTCGAGGATTTGGCTGAGAAGGGCTCCATCCGGCCTAGCGTATCCCCCTAGGTAGCACCTGTCCTCTTCATGCGGAAGAAGGACGGATCGTTGAGACTGTGTATCGATTACAGAGAGCTGAACAAGGTGACCATTAAGAACAAGTATCCACTGCCTCGTATTGATGATCTACTTGATCAGCTTCAGGGAGCGACATTATTCTCCCGGATTGACTTACGCTCAAGATATCACTAGTTGAGGGTGAGGGAGCAGGATGTGCACAGGACGGCATTTCGTACCCGTTATGGATACTACGAGTTTGTAGTGATGCCATTTGGGCTGACGAATGCCCCAGCAGTTTTTATGGAGTTGATGAACAGTATTTTCATCGACTTCCTTGATTAGTTTGTAGTGGTCTTCATTGATGACATTCTGGTATACTCTCATAGCAGAGAGGAGCATGTCGGTCATCTGAGGACAATTTTGAAGATTTTGAGGGATAGAGAGTTGTATGCAAAGCTCTCGAAGTGCGAGTTCTGGATGTCAGGGGTAGCCTTTTTAGGCCATATTGTCTCCGCCAGTGGGATCATGGTTGATCCGGCAAAGATCGAGTCTCTTGTTGCATAGATGACACCGACAAACGTCAAGGAAGTGCATAGCTTTCTTGGCCTAGCCGGTTATTACTGACGTTTTGTGGAGGGATTTTCTGTGATTGCCCGTCCACTGACGAGTCTTTTGAGGAAGACTACCAGATTTGTGTGGACGGACCAGTGTGCCTAGATTTTTGAGGAGTTGAAGAGGCGTTTGACTTCTGCTCCTCACAGCTAGAGGGTTTCGAGGACTTCATGGTCTACAGTGATGCATCCAAGCTAGGCTTGGGATGTGTATTGATGCAGAGAGGCAAAGTGATTGCATATGTGTCTCAACAGTTGAAGACGTATAAGGAGAACTACTTGACTCATGATCTGGAGTTAGCAGCGGTAGTTCATGCCTTAAAGATCTAGAGACATTACCTTTATGGTGCCACATGTCAGATCTTCACATACCATAAGAGTCTGAAGTACATTTTTACGCAGCGGGAGTTGAATAACCGCCAGCGTCGATGACTCGAGTTGATCAAGGAATATGACCTTGAGATTCTGTATCATTCACGGAAGGCGAATGTTGTAGCTGACGCCTTGAGTAGGAAGACGCCTCGAGAGAAGGCGATTGCTAGATTGACAGTACAACCTCGGCTTCAGAGAGATCTAGCTTGGCCTGGACATCCAGTTTCCTGATGAGGATGCCCAGTTATATGCTTTAGAGATTCTACCTGGTCTGTTGGATGAGATCCAGCAAAAGCAAGGAACTTGCCCGACCTTGATGAGGATCAGAGAGAGGACGTCTCGTGGAGAGGCACCACAGTTCTCCATTGGAGCAGATGGAGTGATGAGGCGTCATGACCGCATTTGTGTACCTACTGATGCAGAGTTGAGACAAAGAATCTTACAAGAGGCTCACTGTACACCTTACTCAGTACATCCAGGTACGAGTAAGATGTACCATGATGTGAGACGCTCATATTGGTGGGGAGGTCTTAAGCCCGATATAGCCTTGTGGCACAGTGTGCGACCTATCAGCAGGTCAAGATCGAGCATTGCAGACCTGGAGGTGAGCTCCACCCACTGCCAGTACCGCAGTGGAAGTGGGAGGACGTCTCCATGGATTTTGTGACAAGATTGAGGCTCAGTATGAGCTTTGATGCTATCTGGGCTGTTGTTGATAGGCTGACGAAGATGGCACGTTTCATCCCTATCAAAGAGACGTGACTAGTGAGCAGATTGGCTGAAGAGTACACTAGACAGATAGTGAGACTCCATGGTATACCAAGGACGATCGTCTCTGATCGATATTGATGGTTTATCTCGAGATTTTGGCAATAGATTCAGATTGCTTTGGGGACGAGTCTACACTTCACGACTGCGTTTCACCCCCAGACAGATGTTCAGTCGGAGAGGACCATCCAGACCCTTGAGGATATGCTGCGAGCTTGTGTGTTAGATTGGGGACAGGGATAGTCTGACTACCTTCCACTAGTTGAGTTCTCATACAACAACAGCTGGCATGCATCTATTGAGATGGCTCCTATTGACGCACTGTATGGACGTAGGTTTCATACACCTTTATGTTGGGATGAGCGTAGCAGTATCAGTGGGATAGCGCCAGAGCAGATTCAAGATGATATGGCTCGAGTAGCACTGATTAGAGAGAGGATGTTGGCTGTACAAAGTCGCCAAAAGTCGTAAGCAGACAGGAGGCGTCGACCTCTAGAGTTCAGAGTGGGAGCTCATGTCTGGCCGAGGGTATTTCCGACGTGAGGCGTTAGACGTTTTGGCATAAAGGGGAAGCTGAGTCCCCGATATGTCGGTCCTTTCGAGATACTGGATAGAGTTGGGACAATAGACTACAGATTAGCATTGCCTCCGAGAATAGAGGGTGTTCACCGTGTGTTCCATGTGTCTCAGCTGAGGGAGTATATACTAGATCCGACGCACATTGTGAGTTATGATGATTTGGTGGTTGAGCCGGACCACACCTTTGCTGAGCATCCTATTGCAGTTCTAGAGCGAGGTATGAGACGCTTGCGTTCGAAGGACATCCCTATGTTGAGGATACAGTGGTCTAGATGAGGACCTGAGGAGGCTACATGGGAGACTGAGGATAGTATCCAGAGGAACCATCTAGAGTTTTATGCTGAGATAGATGCACCTAGGGTCGATGAGTAGATCTTAGTGCTATCTTGGTGAGTATGTGATTATGTGTTTATGTGTTTACATGCCTTGATGTGCTTATTCCATGCTAGCTATGATGTAATTTATAATCTTATTAGATCTTGATGTGCTAGCGTGATGTATGATTATAGTTGGAGATGGCTCTTTCCTCCATGCTATCTGAGTACGATTAGGATCTAGCTGGAGATGGTTCTTTCCTCCATGCTACCTTGATGGACATAGTTTCATTGGAGTGTTATTCCTCCATGCGTTGTATATGCTTATGATCTGGCTAGAGATGTACTTCCTCTATGCCTTGTGATGTGGTATGGCGAGAGATATGATTCCTCTATGCCTTTTGGGTAGCATTATGGCCCTGTTTTCTGGAATTGATGATTCCTCCATGTTGGTGTTTGAGGTTATAGATTGATATAGGTTATGATCTTCTGAACTGAGATATGATACCTCCGATAGAGAGAGAGAGAGAGTTATACATCGGCTTATGGGTCCGAGAGGATTTGGGATTTTGCAAGTTTCGGTACGAAACTTGTTTTTAGGGATGTGAGATGTAAGATCCTAGTTGCTGGGTTGCTGAGAGTGTGTGTTGAGGACCTAGAATGTGCCTAGACCTCCCTTGTGTGACCTAGAGGCCGCCTCTACAGATTACCTGGGCCGCACTTGCGCCTCACAAGGTCTGCCCCTGCGGCTCTGTGTGGCTGCTGCCGTCTTTGTTAACCCTTTGACCCGTGCTTTACCCTTTTCCTCCCTTTATAAGCTCCTTCCCTTTCCTACTTGATGAGGGTTCTTCATTGCAGCTCCATCTCTCTCCCTACGTTCATCTTCTCCTCTCTTCTTCCTTTGGATCTCTTCTTGATCTTCCATGTAGTTTTGTTGAGTTTATGAGAGTTGTGGATGGCTTTGCTTGTGGATGTTGATGTGTGTTGTTGTTGTGCCTTGTGAGCCAGCTTGAGGTTGTTGTGGTGTTAGGTTTGATCTCTTGGAGAGCTCAGCTGGTGAGTCTCATGGCCTTCTTCTCTTTCTTTCTTCATCCTTTCATCTTTTCTTCTCTTCTCTTAGTCTAGCTTAGATTCCCTAGGTTGGATCTTGTTCCAGCCATGATTGGCATATGTTGATATATATATGTGCAATTTTGTATGTATGTGTGTTGGATCAAGGAGTGAAGGGATCAAAGGAAGGAGTGAAGAAGGGGTTGCATTTCGAACCCTTGTTGTCCAACCGCCCCTGTGCCACTTGCAGCCGCCCTTGTGCCGGCCAAGGTCCGCCCCAGCGCCTCCTGGAGCCGCCCCTACGGCCACCTGCAGTCCAGCCCTTGTGTTGGTCTTGTTGCAGGTGTGTGTTGCTTCTAGGCTTGCTTTAGGATGCCTTTGTTCCCTCCTTTCCTAGTGTGAGTGTATAGGTTCATGCTAGATGAGTGGGGAGGTGTTTTGATGAGGTTATGATCGGTATATGCCTTGTATGACCTTTGAGGTTTATTAGGTTGTAAGGTTAGGTTGAGGATGATCCTATGGATCCCTTGGGTCTAAGTGTGACCCCTTTTGATTGATAGGAGATTATTATATCTTTATGCCTTGTTATTAGACAGTCTCCCTCTCAAGAGTGGAGATTGAATGTGGTTGAGCTTTGTACGAGGTTGAGGTAAGTCCATAGGACTTACTTAGCTACCATCCTTATATTGGGTGTTTCCATGAGTGGTGTGTGCGTTATGTGTTTGCTATGATAGCATGAGAAGTCGTTTATTACCGACCTATGTTTTATTGCTTGCCCCGTATGCGTGGTTGTGATAACCCTTCCCTTCATCATGTAAGGGGATGGGGGGTTCTTTGTGATCATGTCATCTGGTATACATGAAGGGCGCAATTCACTCCCACAGGGTACACGGGTTGTGTGACCGACACTACTTCCAAATGGACGGCAGGCCTAGAGGCGAGGATGTATCGGTCCTCGTGTCACATACTTTCATATATCTATCTATATACGATTTGAGTGAATGACTATTATATAAAGATGATAAAATGGGTAAATGTGTGATAGCATGCTGATGTGATTATCTTTCATGATTTGTGCTTGTGCTTATGCATTACCTCATATATGTATGGTTAGCTAATGGTATACCATGTTGTAGATGCCTTTCAGGATAGGTGTGTTGCTGAGTAATCTAGCAGGGTGGCAGGCCGAGGACCTCTCGTACATAGGATGGTTGTGGTCCTTTGGGGTTGTTTATGTTTACCTCCTGCGGGATGATAATCTTATGTTACCTCCTGTGTGAGGATGTTGTCTTATATACTCGGCTATGATGTTGTTCACCTTTTGGTTGTACAGTTTATACAGTTATATGTTTTTGTTTTATATGTGTCAGTGTCATGTTGTAAGGTCCTGTGAACTTGTTGTCAGGCTAGGGTCAGGGTCCACTGTGAGATCGTAGCTCAATGTGACACTCCGAGTTCCACGAATTCGGGCTGTTACATAAATGCTCTTTTTATATTTGATTTGTTGAATTAATCATTAATCTTTTTTACCTTGTGTAAATAACATACCCAATAAAATTATGCTTCAAAAAATAATAAATTTTGAAGATTTGAAGTTTTGAATTTTAGTCGATTGTCAAACAAATACTCATCCTTCTAACAAATTGACAAAAGTTGTATCTTATGATTTTTTTCCAACTTTGGCGTATTTTTGTAATCGATATATTATTTACACAAATTTAAAATTATGTAATTGAATTCGTGTAATTGAGATTAAATGTAGTTGTATAATTAAATAAAATTGTATGATCCGAATTTGTTTATTCTTTTCATTTCATTAAGAATTTGTGTTTGCGTATTTGAATGAATTTCACTAATTCTTATATTTTTTTTATAACTTATGTAGATTCAAAAAATTTTGTGTAAATCATTTGGACATTTTTACATGTTTTGTGTAGTTAAGTTTAATTTTGTGCAAATATTAATATGTGTGTTTTTAAAAAAATGTTTTGTGCAGTTGAGTTTAGTTTTGTGTAGATTATATAATTTAGTGGAAGTAATTTGTCTAAATCTTAGTATATTTGTGCATTTAAAAATTTTACTATAGCTAAGATAAAATTTGTGTAGATTAAATAATATTAACACTGATACAAAACTTACACATACTAACACATCAAAATAATTACATAGAATAACAAAATATAATGAATTTGGGAAAGTTTTTGGCATTTTAATTGAAAAGTTGGTTCGATAAAAAACTTACGCAAATAACAAATAGTTAGAAACTTACACACAATGGTTCAATACAATGATTTTATGAAAAAAATATTGATTTTTTTTGGAAAGATAGTTAGTAAATATCTTATATAAAATAACACTGACAAAAATTGCACAAAATAACTCAATATGATGAATTTTGACATAGTTATTGCATTTTTTGGAAAGTTGATGAAATAGTTTTTAGGGATATCATTAGATTTATATAAACAAATAGACATATTTTCGTTTACACAACTTTTTTAATCTATTGAATATGACATTAGTATAATTGGGCACACCGGATAAATTCACTCAATCTTAAGACTATTTAATGGTCAACCAAGTACACATTCACATCTGGCCATTCTTCTTCTCGGTGGCCACAGACTCACCAAACCCATTGATTTTGGATCCCACCAAACTCATTAAACCAATTAAATTTGGTTCCTAGTTTTCTCTATGGTTTTTCATATGTTGTTGTTTCATTATTCTATACAAAAGTTGCGATTTTGACCCAAAATGAAAACAATAGATCTATAGTTGGCTTGGATGCAAATCTCCGATTCTACTCGTTCTCCCACCAATCTGATCGGCTCCTCTCCTCGTTGCTTTATCAGATCTGGCCACCATTGGTGTCTCTGTGCTCATGCCCTTAAAACAATGACAATCGGAATTCCGGAAGAAGAAGGGATAAACCCTAGTATTCTTGTTGTTGTTCTTCATTTGCGAAAATGAGCCTTACAACCCAACTTATCAATTTATTTTGAGAAAAGCTTTTTGGGCCTCATAACCCAATTTATCAATCTCCATGTTGACCACATTTTTACAAAGTTATGTTTGTTTTGCTCCCAAAGATTCACTTTAATATATATATGTGTGTATGCATGTATATTAAAATGTGTTTTCTCTTAAATACAGAAAATAAAAGGAAAAAACAATTTGTTTATTGGGTTTTTACAGAACAAAATCTAATTATTCATCAAAGTGTTCTAATAATAAGATGGGAAAAAACCCAACATTTTTATGAAACATTTTCTTCTTATAAATCTTTAATCATTAACCATCAAAGTTATACACTTTTATATGTCAAGATTCCCATGTTTTACAATGTCGTCTTCTTAGTTTGATGTTTATTTTGGTAGCGTTTCAAGTGATTTGTGTAGGAGGGGGCATGTATTTGTGATCGGTTCTTGATGGCTCTAATGCAAGTCTAAATCCGAGGTGTCCATAATTGTTCCCCGGCTTCCTACCTGTGTACTTCCTTCAAATACGAACGTTGTGCTTGTCGCTTCCTGTTGACTAAAGTGAGTCCTACACTTACATGAGGATTATATCAAAGTAGTAAATCCCATGTGCAAAAGAAAAAAGGAAGTATATATGCATACAACTACATATATATATAGGGTGTGGTTCCCATGAAAACAAGCTTATCGTGTAATCATGAGAACAATCTTAGACCGCCGGATGGTGAGTATTAAGGGTCGAGATTTATGGTAGATATCATAATTAATAATAACTACGAATAATAATATCTACGAATAATCCATTCAACCAACAATAACTACGTATAATCCATTTAACCAACAATAACTACGAATAATACATCAAACGATATGACACCTTCGTAACAAAACTAATAATAACTACGAATAATATATTAAACAATAAGGTTTGTTCTCATGATTACACGATAAGCCTGTTCTCAAATGATTTATACTCTCTCTCTCTCTATCCATCTATCTATCTCTCTATTTATATATATATATATATATAAGAGGAAACTACATAAAATCACCCTTAATAATGTAAAGAACAAGGTTCTTTGTAAGAATACTTTGGTTCGTATCTTCTTATATTTTCATTATACATTTCATTATTCATCTTCTTATCTATCCATTATCATTCCATAAACTCACGTTCTTTCTGTTCGAGTTTTCACAAATCTCGGTCTAATCACATGGATCTCGCCCGAGATTCTAACCGAGATTTGCTTCTGTTGTCGTGTTTGTGAACTTGAGTCTAGATCAAAAAACTACGACATCAACCCCACATCACACACGATCAATGGTCATTGTCAATCTAGTACATGAATCAAAACATCAAGGTCAAGTTCCATAGAGACTTGAGTATCATTCGCTAGCAATCATGCAAGGTAATGTAGAAAACCGAACAAGTAACCAAGGATGATCATAAGATCAATCAAAAACAGGGAAAACCGGAGTAATGAGTGTCCAAGTGTATAAAAAGTAAGATAAAGAAGTAATCGATAAAAGAAAACTAGGTTAGCAGGCTAATCCTTCCAAACCGGTGCTCACAAGCATAGTAGAGTGTGTGATTCAATCAACAAATGGGAAAGTAATCAATTCAAAGCATGTCTCATCTCAACATACAACTTGAATCATAAGCAGTACCACTATCCAAACGATATAAAGTCTAGGTACAAATGAAGTCATACAAGCAATACAAAGCATTACTAGACATAGCTCATCTTGGATAGAATCACATGACTAGGCAAACAAGGTTTGAAGACTAATCAATATTAACCAATACTGTATCTGAACATACCTACTTGATCATCAACTATATTGTCACTATATAGAAGAAATCAACGTAAGTTCTTAAGGCATCATATGAAGTTACACAAAGCACAACCAAATATGAACCCTCTTGGTAGGGAGAATAAAGCATGACATGTATCATCTTAAACATAGTACTTGATCATGATATATATATATATATATTGCATTATATGAACCATGTCAAGTCTAAATCTCAATTGAAAGCAAGTAAGGTAGCACAAAACATCAAAGAAAATCTCATAAGCAATGTATCACAAATCATGATTTCAAGGGATGATAACACACGACTAGAGTTTCCAACTACATTCAAAGTACTCTAGTCAAACAACATGAAGGTCTACACAAAGCATTACCCATCTCATAAAACCGGCCAAGTTCATATAAGATGATTAACCTAGCAATCAATACAATCAAGACATGGAGAAATATCGTTGTTTGCAAGAAAAGTCTAGACATGCATTTCTAAACAACTTTACAATGTAAGATATCACTAAGCGTGAATATATATCATTGAGGTATAGAAAACACTCATATCTTTACACATTCATACCCAAAGATCTCTTCATTTTTTTTTAATCTACACTAAACAAATCGAGAAAAGCATGGTTTGGGGATTTCACCACAAACCTAGAAAAATCTAGCCTAACATGCCGAAAATAACAACAACAAACTGAATCAAACTTTCCATATATATAGATAGATCTACAAAAATAATAATGTTTGAACGAAGAAGGGAGTGATTTGGAGATGCCAATTAAAAGAAATTGTAAATTAAAGTTGAAGAACACAAACTTGGTCTTAGAGGTGAAACTCCAAACTCTTTCCTTTTTCTATTCTAATAATCTAGAACCTACATATGAAACTGAAATTTTCTACATCTAATGCCCCTTCAATATACAATCAATGGTCTTATTTAAAGAGTTTTGGAGGTGGTTCAAACCCTAGAGACTCTCATTGGATGAAACTAAAAGATGTGTACAACCTAGATCTTGAGCCCGGACCCAGGAAAAGGCCATACCGAGGTGGCGAAAACTCGACCCAAATTTGCCTTCTGAAGGAGAAACTCGGCCAAATGGAGGGAAACTCGGTTTAGTAAAGAGCCAAACTAGGTTCAATGCAAGATGTACTCGGTCTAGCTACTTGGAGGTAATGTGTTGTTCTTGTTGGTTGGCTTCTTCTCAGTTGATCATCAGGTTCCTCGGACTCTATGTTAGGTTCGTAAAGGACGATATGCTCATCCAAATGAGGCTCGGGACTTCTTGAGGCATATTTTCTTTTGATAATTGAAGTCATTACTTGTACCACTGTCTTCTTTAAATAGTTCACGAAGTCTTTCCTTGCTTGGTAATGAAAGCTTGTTTGAATGGTTCTTTTGAGCTCATTTCCGGGCCAAAACACCTACAAAAACACAATTGAAGGGGGTAGACGTCTATTGTGACAATTTAAGCACGGAACCAAGTATAAACGTCTATCCCTATGCAAATCAAACATAAAACAACACAAAGGCATCTAAAAACATCTAAACACATATCACTAAAATGTGCTATCAATATACAAAATAGTATATGTTTGAAATTACAAATACTTTTTTTTAAGAGTAAATTATCGAAAACTACCTATTAAATAGGATCATTTGCAACTAAACATACGTGAAATGACTTATTGCCCATAACCACCCATTACATGTGTTTCGTTAACAAATTTCAATTATAATATTCCAATATAATTAAATCTTTAATTATATAATGTTATAACTGTATTTCGTACAAATATGGAAATTCCAATCAACTAATATCTCAATTTTAATGTTGTATAACAATCCATCTAAAATTCACTACCAATTTAAATCAAGATCCAATTAACTATTAATCGATTGATCTTATCAATTCATGTAACCTCGCTCCGATACCAATTGAAGAAAAACTAGATATATCGCAGAATAACAAATCTAATATGAACATCCAATCCTAGGATCTACATGCATAATTAATAGAATCTATATCGTTAAGAGGAAATACTTGTTGATGCGTGAACCATATATATTCAGAGAAAAACAAAAGAGAACGAAAACCCCATGTGTGACTTATCTACTTGGTCCACACGAGCCCAACGTCAAGATTTTTTTACCTTCGAGTGCTAGGACGAATATCGAAAGGGAATCAATCAAGTTGCTTTGCATAATGATTGTAATTGATTGTCACAATACCAACATTGGGTTCTTCACCTTTTGTGAAAAAAATGAGAGCTTTTCTTAGAAAATCAAAGAGAGGTAAAGTGGTCAGAGTTAGTCATCCATAAGTAATATATAACAATTACACACTAATAGCAAAACCATCTTTCTTGTTTATGTAACTCGTCAACTCTAAGTGTGTGGGTGCATAAAACTCGTTTAAAATAACCATGAATTTAACAGTCTAATCTCATTAATAGTAGTTGACTTCTAGGAGAGCACTACGACTTATAAAATAATCAGATTGCATATATCCATCATTTATATTATTTAAAGTTTATTGTACATTAAATTAAAAAAAATTGTAACGGGTTGCGGAATGAATGGGAGTTTTGTGATTAAGTAGAGTTGATGTGGGACCAACTTCAACACAAGAACCCCTTACACGCTCAAAGGCTAAGGCATTGAAGGGCAAACCAGCAACCCCTTCACCTTCTTCGGATTTCGTCACGGATGGAGTGATCACAAGTTCAAGAGTAAAGGCAATTCAAGAGGAAGTTATGAACATACTCACGACATGTACGCTCAAGGAAACTCTCCTCGCTCTCAAGAGTTCCTTGGTGACATTACTGACTGTAATATAAGATCTAAGCCATGACCAAGAAGATCCATCAAGCAAAGAAGAAGGATAAGAACAAGGAAGAGCCTCTAGAGAAGAAAAATCGACCTAATAAATCGACCGATTTTCCTTTAGGAAACTCGACCGGTTTCTAGTCCGATTTTCCTCACTGAGACGAGTTTTGGCAAGAACCAGTCATGATCTTATATCTTTGGCAATTATATCTTTTAGTGATTTCTTAAAGCTCTCAAACTATCTTAAGGGATTTTTAGTTTAGATCTTACATTTATAGTTTTTATATATTTTAAAGAAATCTTTACAAGATTATCTTTAAGTATATCTTTCCTAGTTCATAGTTAATCTCCCTTATAAATAGCCTTAGTGGGGGAGATTGTAGGAGATTAGATTTGATATTTTCCACAGCTTTGTGAGACTTGCAACTTCACTTACGGAGTTTGTACTTTATTCATTATTATTCAATCAAAAAGAGAGCTTTTGGTTGAATCGTTGTGAATTTATTGTCAGATTGTTCTTGTGTGTGTTAATCTTATTGAGGCTGGCTTTCAAAAAGCACTCTTGGGCTCGGTTGCCTTTCTTTCTATGGTTAGGTTAGTGCTCCTGATCAATTCTAGTCCCTTCTTGTGCTTGTCTTAATTAGAAGACTTGTGTAAGGTTAAAGAAGTGTGGGTTAAGATAATCTTCTAGTTTATGGGTTTTGATACATCATTGGTCAAGGTTCTTTGCAGAACCATCTTAGTTCATATCTTCCTCTATCTTTCATTTATCATTCCATATTCATCTTCTTATCTTTCCATATCATCAACTAATCAGTATTCTGAGTTTCTAGAAAAATTGGCATGTTCTTCATTTAAATCGGCCAATTTATTCTATAGAACAACCCGATTTCTATCCCAGTTAAGAAATTTCAATCTAGATCGGGAAGTGCGGCTTATCCCCGCATCAAAGTTGGATTAGAGCTAAGCGATTGAAGTCTGAACGTTCATAAAAGGTTTGATTTTTATTTGAGTCTTCTTTGAGTCATATAAAGTCGAGTCTTTTCTTGTTCGCCATCTTTGTGAGATTATTTGAGTTTAATGTGCGTTGATTTGTGTAAGTTCTGGAAGAGAGAAACGCCACAACCCTAAATACAAGCCATCCGTTGACATTTGAAACCTCACCAAACCCAAAGTGCGAAACAAAACTTGTGCTTCAAGTCAAGATCTTCTCTAGTACTTTAGATCTTACCTATCTTTTGTCAAAGCAGCGTTATAGACACTTCTCCAAGGAGTAAAGATCACAAGGCAACCAAGGAGTAGTAGCCCAAGGGAGATTCTTAAATGTCGAAACTAAAGAGTTGATTTTTGCCAAAAATCGACCTGTTCTTCAAGAGATTGACCGATTTTTTACCCGATTTTTGCTATTGTTGTCAATTTTTTTAAAAAAACTTTTGAGGCATAGTTTGCAGATCCAAGTGCACCCTATGCAAGAGCATTACAAAAGAAGAGTTCCAATATACACCTTGATCCAATTAAAGAGTTCTATCCATACCCAAATCCAAACCCGGCTAACTCTCTTGCTGACTTTCGCAACATCAAGGTACGTTCTTCTCTCTTATTAATCTCTTGTGTGCGTTTCCTTAGCCTCTTTTCTATTCTAAACACTGAGTCTTTTTCGTTGAGTGCGTTAGTTAGTATTTATACTTCTTAACATACTAGTATTCTATCCGCAATTTTCTTTCTACCTTGTCGTGTGTGGAGTAAACTTCTAATAGGAATTCCTTAACCATCTCACCCCACAAGAACCTTTAACCGAACCAAGTTGACTACTTGAGTCAATCAAGGAGTTCTAGTGAGACCAAGGCGCTGATTTGTAAAGAAGCATTAATCCATACAAGTCAATTTCATCAAACCAGCATGCGACAACACGAGCGTGAGTGCGAGAGAAAACAAGTAAGATCTTTTTTTTTGTTTTCTCTAACCTTACAAGTTTGTTGTTACCGTGCATGCTTGTATAGATACTAGGAAGAGATAATCCACGAGGATATCAGAAGGACACTACCCAAAGTCCAAATATTGTGGACATGTTGAAGCAAATAATGACCAAGATGTCCAACATGGATAGACGACTTGAACAGGTGGAAGAAAGGCCCAATGCGGAATATTGACCTGAATCTCACCTAAGATTCGATCCGAAAGCTGTTTATGAAGTAGGCGGGAGTTCTTCTAATCCGCCACCATCACTCCTAGTATCAGCTATAAACCATCAACCGATGCCCAGTAATACTCACCCTAATCAATTCTTTAATGCTAATCGTAATCCACTTTTGGTGACGAATTTCAGGGCATGAGTGATGAAGATGATGAGGGCATGTGGAGAGATTACCCACGAAGTCATGAACGAAGAGGGCGCTATAATTAGCACTATAGGCCTCAGCAAGATAATGACGGACTTGGAAAAGTCAAGGTCAAAATTCCAAGTTTCGAAGTTCGATGCGAACCGGACGCATACATGGAGTGGGAGACCAAGATTGAACAAATTTGGTATTTCCATAACTTTAGTGAGCAATGGAAGATCCAACTTGTTGCATTGGAATTCCAAGGCTACGCTCTAATTTGGTGGGATCATCTCATTAAAGAGAGGATGAGAGGGGGAGAACCGGACATCAACACTTGGGAACGCATGAAAACCTTGATGAAAGCTAGGTTCGTGTCACCGCACTATGGTCGGGAGTTGAGATAGTACTTAGAGAGCCTCAAGCAAGGTTCCATGACCGTAGAAGAAGTCTACACCGCCATGCAAATGGCGATGGTGAAAGCTAACATACAAGAAAACGAGGAGTCTATTATGGCTCGATTTTTACGAATTTTACACCCCTCTTTAGAAAATGAAATTGATCTTTATCCCTATGCTTCTATGACTAATTTACTGCATTTGGCTATTAGGGTGGAGAAAACGATCAAAGGACAGAATCAAGGAACAACTTCTTGGATAGCAAAGAAGAAAAATCGACCCACTGCAAGGAATATCAGCCAATTTTTCGACCGATCTTCTGCCCAAAACAAAGAAGGAAAGCGTTTTTTGCCCGATCCAACACCTTCCAAACCTTCTAACAGTCTCGTCCTTTGAATGAGCCTTGATAGGTTATGGAATCACTATCGGTTTTGGGTAGTTTTAGAGTCTTTTTAGAGTCTTGTGTTTTCCAAGATCGATCCTAAGAGTGGATACCATCAAATCCGGATGACGGAGCGAGATGAATGGAAGACAGCATTCAAGAACAAGTTTGGACTTTATGAGTGGTTAGTTATGCCTTTCGGTTTGACTAACGCTCCAAGTACTTTTATGAGGTTAATGAATCATGTCTTACGCCATTTTATTGGAAAGTTTGTGGTTGTCTACTTTGATGATATCCTCATTTATAGCAAATCCATTGAGAAGCATGAAGAACACATAAGGGAAGTACTTGCAACTCTTAGATCTGAATCTCTATATGATAATATTAAGAAGTGCGAATTGAGTACTAATCAAATGGTTTGTTTTGGATTTGTAGTAATCAAAAGAAACCTTGAGGTGGATAAAGAGAAGATCAAAGCCATCCAAGAATGGCCTACACCTACCACCATTGGACATGTGCGTTATTTCCATGGACTGCCAACTTTCTATAGGCGCTTTGTGAAGGATTTTAGCACCATCACATCCCCTCTCACGCAGCTCACGAAGAAGCAAGTACCGTTCGAGTGGGGAGAAGTGTAAGAGAAAGCATTCTCGGAACTAAAGAGGCAACTATCGAACGCACCTCTTCTTGCACTTCCGGACTTCACCAAACCGTTCGAAGTGGAGTGCGATGCTTCAAGTATTGGTATAGGGGAGTACTCATGCCAGAAGGTAAACCTTTATCCTACTTTAGTGAGAAATTAAAGGGTCCATGTTTGAATTACTCTACTTATGACAAGGAACTATATGCTTTATTTTGAGTTTTCAAAACATGGAAACACTATCTTTGGCCTAATGAATTCATCCTTAGAACTGATCATGAGTCATTGAAGCAAATTTTGAAGTCAAGATAAGATGGACATGAGGCATGGAAGATGGATGGAGTTCATTGAGACATTTCTTATATTATCAAATGTAAGAAAGGAAAGGATAATGTCGTAGCGGATGCCCTTTTTAGGAGGTATACTTTGATCACAAAAATGGATTCTAAGGTCCTCGGATTCCATTATATCAAGGATCTATACGAAGATGATGTTGACTTTGGCGAAATCTACATTAAAGCAAAAAATCGACCCCTTGCAGAAAAATCGGCTGATTTTTTGACCGAGATTTCTCTCAGTCGAGAGGTAAGTACTATCTTTTTGAAGGATTTTTGTTTCATGAGGATAAAGTTTGTAATCCTAAATGTTCTTTAAGATTATTATTAGTTGAGGAGGCTCATATGGGTGGATTGATGAGACACATTGGAAGAGATAAGACTTATCATAAGCTTCACTCTCATTTATTTTGGCCTCACATGCTTAAGGATGTTGAACATTTGATTAAGAGGTGCCTTGCTTGCCTAAAAGCGAAGTCAAGACTGAAACCGCATAGTTTGTATACTCCTCTACCTATCCCTACATCACCTTGGCTTGACATTACTATGGATTTTGTTGTAGGATTATCAAGGACTAAGAAGGGGGGAGACTCGTTCTTTGTGGGTGTTGATCGTTTTTCTAAAATGGCTCACTTTATTGTTTTCCACAAAATTGATGATGCGTATAATGTAGCTAACTTATTTTTTAAGGAAGTTGTTAGATTGCATGGAGTGCCAAGAACTATTGTGAGCGATAGAGATGTCAAGTTCCTTAGTTTCTTTTAGAAGACACTTTGGGGAAATCTAGGTACAAAGTTGTTATTTTCAACTTCTAGTCATCCTCAAACAGATGGTCAAACGGAGGTAACTAATAGAACTTTGACTACTATCTTACGAGCTGTTTTAAAAGATAATTTGAATCCATGGGAAGATGTGTTACCACATGTCGAATTCGCTTATAATTGTATCTTGCATTCATCTACTAATCTAACGCCGTTTGAGTGTGTTTATGGAATGAATCCTTTGACTCCCTTTGATCTTATACCATTGCCCTTAGAGGAGCGAGTAGATTTCATTTCAGGAAAACATGTGGAGTTCATAGAGGAATTACATGAGAAGACGCGCTTACAGTTGGAACAAAAAGGAATATCCGTTGCTCCTAAAGTAAATCGGAATCGCAAGGAGATGTTATTCAAACCCGGAGATCTAGTGTGGTTGCATCTAAGGAAAGAGCGATTTCTAGACAAGCGTAAGTCTAATATATCTCCAATAGGAGATGGACCTTTTAGAGTAAAAAGGAAAGTTGGTGACAATGCTTACGTCTTGGAGCTTACAACTGATTATGGTGTAACTCCCATCTTCAACGTCGGTGACTTAAGTCCGTACGAGTTTAGAGATGAGCATGCTGATGATTCGTGGACGAATCCTTCTCAAGAAGGGGAGTTTGATGTGGGACCATCTCCAACACAAGGACCAGTTACACGCTCAAAGGTTAAGGCATTGAAGGACAAACCAGCAACCCCTTCACCTTCTTCGGATTCCGTCATGGATGGAGCGATCACAAGGTCAAGAGCAAAGGCGGTTCAAGAGGAAGTTACGAACATACTCACGACATGTACACTCAAGTAAAATCTCCTCACTCTCAAGAGTTCATTGGTGACATTACTAACTATAATAGAAGAGTCAAGCCATGAACAAGAAGATTCATCAAGCAAAAGAGAAGGATCCGAACAATGAAGAGCCTTAGAGAGGTAAAATCGACCAATTTTCCTGTAGGAAACTCGACCGATTTCTAGCTCGATTTTCCTCACTGAGACGAGTTTTGGTAAGATCCGGTCATTATCTTCTATCTTTGGCAACTATATCTTTTAGTGATTCCTTAAAGATCTCACACTATCTTAAGAGATTTTTAGTTTAGATCTTATCTTTATAGTTTTTATATTTTTATATATTTTAAAGATATCTTTACAAGATTATCTTTAAGTATATCTTTCCTAGTTTATAGTTAATCTCCCTTATAAATAGCCTTAGTGGGGAGATTGTTAGGAGATTAGATTTGATATTTTTCACAGCTTTGTGAGACTTACAACTTCACTTACGGAGTTTGTACTTTATTCATTATTATTCAATCAAAAAGAGAGCTTTTGGTTGAACGTTGTGAAGTCCTTGCTAGATTGTTCTTGTGTGTGTTAATCTTATTGAAGGTTGGTGCTCCTGGTCAATTCTAGTCTCTCCATGTGCTTGTCTTAATTAGAAAACTTGTGTAAGGTTAAAGAAGTGTGGGTTAAGGTAATCTTCTCGTTTAAGGGTTTTGACACATCATTGGTCAATGTTCTTTGCGGAACTATCTTAGTTCATATCTTCCTATATCTTTCATTTATCATTCCATATTCATCTTCTTATCTTTCCATATCATCCACTAATCCGTGTTCTGAGTTTCCAGAAAAATTGACTTGTTCTTCATATAAATCGGCCGATTTATTCTATAGAACAACCCGATTTTTATCACAGTTAAGGACTTTCAATCTAGATCGGGAACTGCGGTTCATCCCCGCTTCAAGAGTGATTTATTGGATTAGATCGTGGAACCTATGTGAAAAGTAAAAAAGTGAGTCTAATTGAAAGAAATAAGGTAAAAGTTAGATTTTGGGAGTAAATCTGCTTTTTATAGGCTGTGTTTGGTAACAAGTAAACACTAGTGTTTGCTAGTGTTTCTGCGTGTTTATATATTTAAGAGTGTTTGGCAATAAAAAAAAATACACTAGTGATTAGTGTTTCGGGCTCGGTTTTTGAAACCCTCATCCCAACAAGGGTTTGATCCAAAACACTAGTGTTTTTGGATAGACATGACCTTGTTGCTCTTCACTTATATTCTTATGTACGCTTATCTATCAGCTATTTATAGAACATTCTCTCACCTCATTACCTTCTCCTTTGGCGCTTCTCCGTCGACATAAGCTCACTCGCCTCATCACCTTCTCCATTAGCGTAAGCTCTTTTTCTTGTCATCGATGCTTACTCTTCCTCGCTAGTCACCCTAGTTTCCGACGAAACGTTCTTCCTTGAAGGCCACCATCATCGCCCTCAACAAATATCTCTTTCCTGGCGCTGGTTTCAATTACAACTCTAATGAGTCCATGTCCGGATCCATCAATGATTCGTATCTCGGTTTCCAATTTCATATTCCTCATCGAGGTTAGGGCTTTTCTCAGTTGATCTTGATGTCTCGAGGATTGATTTATTAGGGTTTTTAGTCGATTCACTTCAATTGGAGAGGTTAGAAAACAAGGGTTTGCGGTAGAACACACCACCACGTACCTGAAGGCCTCATTCTCACTCAAACGGGGTTTTCATATGAATTTGTTTGTTGTACATATTTGAGATTTGCAATACGAAGATATTGAAAAAGTGCATAAAACAATTGAGGAATTTATAGTTTGAGTTTCCTTCGTCTACAATGTATAATTTTGTGTTTTGTTATCTTACACGTTCAATGTTGTTAGAAATCTTTCAAGAAATATATGAATCAAATTTTGAGTTTCATTCATCTGCAGATTTTGGAATGGAAAAAAACAAGTATATGCACGTGAGGATGCCGAAACACTAGTGGTTGTGTAATGAAATTGTCGAACCCCGTTAGTGTTTTAAAACACTTAACCCTAATATTTTTAAAACACCATCCCTATATGAACACAATCACTAGTGTTTGTGTTCAACATGTCAAACATTTTTTTTTGATACATAGGTAAAAGAATTAGGCGGATTAGTTTTTAGAAACCTATCGGCCTAAGGCATCCTTGCGGATGAGGTCTTGAACATCTTCCGGAATGATAATGACATCTATCTTGAAATTGTGCCCATGCATGGCAATCTTGTCCGCGACCGTGCAGATTTCCCTGTAGACATGTTGCGCTCTAAAGTAGGAGAATCCCGAGATCGTATTGGAGATATCAGTGATGATCATATCTTATTCCCATGGGGGTTTCCATATTTAATTTATCAAAGTAATGAGCATCAGGTTATCTCCTTCCATCTCGATGGATGCAATTCGTAGCTCCTTGGCCTTTTGAAGGCCCTCTTGCAAAGCAAAGGCGCGCTTCTGCTTCCAACATTGACTCAACATCGCAACCATCGCTTCCTATAACAATAGGAACGATGCATTGGTTTATGATGATGTACCCAAAAGAAAATTGAATCCTTGAGTTTTGTGAGGCATCAAAGTTGAGTTTTAGGTTTTTGTTCTCTGGGCGTTTCCATTTTATATTTTTCGTTTTCCTTCTTTGTTTTCTAATTGTTGTATCGTTGTTGCTTGGTTTCTTGTTTGCCTGTTCCCATGCAGATACTTGATGTAGCGCTACTGCTCTAATATTTTGCGGGATCATTTTTTTGTTGAAAATGATCCGATTCCTAGCCAACCACATGTTCCACCATACGACAACAAGAAGTCTCAATTCAGCACTTGTTACTTTTCCTTTTAGATCGTTAAGGACCTCTGCAATCCCCTGGCTATCTAGGTCATAGTTTAGTAGAATGGTTGTAATCTCTTGTTCATCAATTGTATTAACCATAAAAGGACACTGGAAGAACATGTGTTTGGAACTTTCAGTATGATGGTTACAGAATTCGCAATTCATAGCGACAGGGATTCTGCCTATCGAGATTTTGTTTTGTAGGAAGATCGTCCATAGTTAATTTCCATACAAATATTTTTTTGGCATTACGTCCATTTTCCATATCCAGGTTTTGTCTATGGTTACCCAACCTTTTATTTTTGGATCAGTTCCATGGCAGATTTAGTCGAATACCAACCTTCACCATTCCCCGCCCTATACAATCTATCCCTAATAATGGTATTGGGAAGGTTGTACTTCTTAATCTTGTCGACAATGTTAGAAGGTAGTATTGTGTTGAGTCCATTTAAGAGATGGTGGTTCCATTTTTTGTTAGTGATATATGAGGAAGTTAGTTCTATTTGGTCTATCAAATCCTTATTGGTCACCAACTCGAGGAGCGGTTTGTCGCTTATCCATTTGTCTTTCCAGAATTTGATCGTGTTTCCATCTCCAACTCGCCATCTAAGTCCTTTGTCAAAATCTTCCCTTAATTTTATTAGTTTCTTCCATTGCCATTATGTGTTTGAACCACATTGATAATTCCAAAGGCAAGATCCTGTAAGGTATTTTTCTTCAACAATTTTAACCAATATATTTTCCGGTTCCACCATGATTTTCCACAGAAGTTTCATTTGTAATGCTTTGTTCATATCTTCTGATTTCCTAATTCTTGTTCCTCCGAGGGACCTTGGTTATAAATTTTGTCCCAACTAATTAGTGGGTGGAAATTAGGTCCCTTATTTCAAAAGAGATTTCTATTTAGTTGGTCTAGTTCAAGGTGAATACTTGTTGGTAACATAAAAGCTTGCATTAGCGTTAAAATTAGCTTTTATTAATGTAATTCATCCTTCTTGCAACAAGGATGACGCTTTCCACCTGGTAAGTTGTTGCTTGGTTTTAATGATAACGGAATTAAAAATGTCTTTTATTAACGCGTCCATTGATGATCGGGCATCCTAGATATTGTTCAAGATTGGTTGTGACATTAATACCTAAATGACCTTGGATTCATCTTTTATTACTTTGATCAATGTTAGCGGTTGTTTGAAACGCAAATTTATGGTAGTTGATGATTTGTCCTGAGATATCACAATAATCTTTAAGAGCCGAAAGAATCTTATTGCTTGCTTGTTCAGTTGTCTTAGCGAAGATTATAATATCATCACCAAAAGCTAAGAAAGGTATTCTTGTCCCTTTTTTGTGATAGGGAATCCGACTGATTTAGGAATCATTGATTAAAATGGAATATGAGATTGTACTGATACACTCTTGGATCCAATTCCTAAATTTGTCTCCAAAACCGAATTTTTCTAGCACTACTGATAAGAAAGTCCATTTTACCTTGTCATAAGCTTTTTCCATGTCCAACTCTATAGCATATACCCGTCTTCTCTTTTTTTTTTTACTTGAATCCATGAAAATTTTTGTGTGCGATAAGCACATTGTCATGCTCTATTTTTAATAATGAAGACACTTTGAAATGGATGAATCAATTTAGGAAGAACTACGTCTAGTCTCTTTGACAATATTTTTGCAGTAAATATTTTTGCAGTAATTTTGTAAACAATTGATACTAGACTTATAGGTCTATAACGCATGAGGGATCGCATATGAAGGTCCAATTACCTCACAACTATAGAGTATAGTAAGAGTAGGATTTACAGACAAATAACATCAACGCAAGAACAAAATCTTTGTGGTTGCCGACAATTACCAAAACCCCGAATACGAATTTGATTGGTTTAAAGAAAGCAGAATTTGAAGCTACCAAAGGCAGACAACCTTTATATTTTCACATGTCATATTTTTACTAAGATCGGCAATTTAAGATTATTGTAAAAAAAATGTGGATCCAAATGATACTATTTGTGTAGACGAATCATCGCTATGTCATATTTACAAGGAAACAAATTACAAATGCCGAAAACTAATGTAAAGAACAAGCCACCATTTCTATTTCTATTTCTACCTCAAAGAACAGGACACAGTTTCGCCGATCTATCGCCGCCGGCAACGAAGAATGTCTTCTGCCGGAGCCACTTTCCCCGCCCATGAAAAATGTGAATTTTGAAGAAGATATATCATGAAATAAGTTTAAAACGGAAACTGCGAATGAAGCACCGGAGATCTCTTGGGGAAAGAATATATGTCAGAAAAAGGAAGAGAGTGATTTGTATGAGGAAAATCAGCAGGGGCTCTGTTGACAATCGAAGAAATCAGGGGCAAGGCGAGCCCTGCAAACAGGACAAATCGGGTTCTTAGAGAGCCACGTGTCAGCGCAGTTCAAATGAAACCCATGGTTACAACCGGGAATCATCCGTGCCGGTTCCTCGCCGTCGATCTCGTCCAAGCAAACAGCGCAATCACTCCCCATCACAAGCTCTTTTCCGGTGACCTTGGGCAATTTACACAATTCCTCCTCCGACAGCCCCTTGGGCCGCGGCGGCTTCTCCGCGGAGCTGGTGGCGACGTCGTCGTCAGCTCCTCGACCGTTTCCGGCGGAGAAAAAGAGCAGACACATGTAAACGATGAATACGACGCACATCCCCACACACGGAAGGAACAGAGCTAGAAACACAGAAAACAACATCTTCTGTGTTGTGTTGCAATCGAAATTCAAATAAAAAGTCGAAGAGCAGATTTGGATATTAAGTAGTAAGATAGTAGAATGGGGAGAGGGGATTAGAAATGAACGTAGCACAGAGAAGCAACAACAGAGAAAAATTAGGGAATTATTAAAGTGAATATAAAAGAGTGATTCTTTCAAGGGTATTTATAGGACCGCGTTCTGGCTGGCGGAAAATATACTCAAATAAAGAAAAAAATAAATAAATTAATGAGCTGTGAACAGGTTAATATTGGTTCTTGTGTGCCTAAGGAGACGACTGCGCTAACAAAAACAGGGTTTCAAGGGCAATTGCGAATTTGCGTTCTTCTTCTACATACATGATACATACATACATACTTGTAATGATTTTGAATTGTTGTATATGTAAAATGTATATTGGGTTGTGACTGTGAATGTAGATGAAAGTGCATATGAGGGAGGGCGTTCACATTTTAGTTACATGGGTTTGTTTATTACAGCTCATAAGGGGAGTGGGAAATGAGTTCCGTGAAGCGCAAGCAAGATGTGGCAATCCTATGTCATGCCCTACTGCATTGCATTATTAATTTGAAAATGATATATGCATTATTAATTGGAATATGATATGGCGTGTTTGTATTCATCAATGTCATCCCTAACGCCACTCTAGAATCCTCTTTCATTTCCTACACACCCTTTAAGCTACGCCTATGTCATCCGTATACTAATAATGTACTTGCATTTACCAACCAACTTAATTCAAAATATCTTTATTTATAAAAAATTATGACCATTATCAAAAAGTTCACAAAATTAAGTTTTCCAACAATTATTTTGCATATAAAATCTTTCCTAAACTAGTTTATGCTCTAGCATGTACATGTCAGGCACTATACTGAGAGTTATTTAGTGCAGATAAAAGCTCCATTTTTTTTCCTTTTCTGAAACAATAAATTAAAAAAAAAATGCATCTAGTGTGATGTATGTTTATCCGCGAGATTATAAATCAAACGAAATGGAATTAAAAAATAAATTTGTGTTATTTATACATAGTCTTACAAAATAAAATGATTTTTCCAAATTATTTCTTCCTTATTTTAGTTGAAGAAAACCTTTCTTCCCTCATATCTCTCCGCTTGTTTTCCAAATTTCCTTATTGATTAATATATTTCCGTTTGTAAGAAAAAAAGGGTCTGTGGGTGCATGTTTAGGGGGAAAATGATGTATCTGTGGGTGCATTTGTACATGATGATGGATGTGGCCACTTGTTTTGTAATTTGTACTTTTGTTATGTAACCGAAAAAGTTAAGTACACTTTTTGTAGTTAAGAAAAGTAAGAAAATGGAGTGAGTTATTGAGTAGTGAAAATACGGGGAACCCAAATAAAGCACATATGTTACAAAATCAGTTTAAGTGCAATCCTCCTCACCTTACGTATTTCCTTCTGTGGCTAGATACATCACCTCGCCTTAAATAATGCGGCAATTCCGTTCATATCAAACAACAATTTTTATAGAGATGAGCAAGTTCCGTTCGGTTTATCGAACCTAAACCGAACCGAGTAGTTTTGTGCAGACCAAGCCGAGAATCGACAATTTATGTTCGGTTTTAGGTCTGTGTTTTTGCAAATTAGATTTTGGTTAAAAATCGCAAAACTGATGGCTAAATCGAAAAATCGAATTATTATCAAAAAAACAAGGTCCGGCCGACTCATGTATTCACATTAACAATTTAAAAACAAGACCGTTTAGGTCCAAAACCTAAACCCGGATAGAAACCGATCCGGTTCGATTTTTGGTTTTCAGTCTAAGATTTCAGGAAAATCGGTTTTAGGTTCGTTTCCGTTTCTTATGATTCGGTTCGATTTTGGATATATGCTCCCCCCTAAATCTTTATATGTTTGGTTACTTGTGTTAACTGTGTGTTTTTAAATTTAGTTGCATTTTTTAATTTGTAATTGTGTTTGTCAAACTAAAATAAATTACCTTCTAATCGTAAATCTATATATACTATTAAAATAGAACCCTCTTAGTCCACATGTCAACCCCTTAGCCATGCCACATAGGACTTTTTGTCAAATATTTACAATTTTGCCACATTTTAATTACAATTATGCCATTATTCAATAAATATTTTAAGTCAAAATTAAAAATATTTTCCATCTCATTATGCCAATTCAACAAAAATAATTTCATCTCATCATATTCAATATCTTAATGTTATTAAAATAATTTTAAAAAAATATCATATCACCTAACCGAATTTAGAGATTTTAATGGATTTTGTTTGGATTCTAGATTTTACAAAATAAATCCGAACTAACATTCAAATTTTAGTGGTTACAATATAAGATATAACAATATTTTATTCAAAATATTTGTATTATCGTTAATACAGATTTTATAATCGTTTTATTAAATCGATTTTTTTAAAATAATAATCGATTTTAAAAAACGAATTTTTTAAAAAAAAAACTTTAATTTTTTAGTTATAAGTAATAATATTAAAAAAATAAATTCTTACCTAATTCTTTTTATTTAAAAGTTTGGCCATTATTATAAATTTAATAATTAATTTTTTTGTTACATGATCAAATCAGATTGATATTAATATATATTCTTCTTAACATTTAGTGCTTTTGGTTTAAAAAAAATTGTAATTTGTTTAGATAATAATTTTTCAATTAAAAATTATTATTTTTTTTTACAATTTATTCAAACTCAATCCCGCACAAGATGCGGGTATTAAACTAGTTTCTTTTAATAACAAATCATAAAATTGATTTTGCATTTTATTTATCGCCATTATCTATAATAAGTACTGCTATTGAAGCAATTTGAGACAAGTGTAAGTAAATCCGGGAGTACAATTAAATTACTTTTTATTTTACTAAATTGATAGAATGTAAATAACAATATGTTATAATTTAAGTAACGGTAAAAATATCTTTTCACATTATTACTAATTTCAAAAAAAATATAACATAAAGCGCAGAATTTATGAAAATATTTAATAATAAATGGAGTATCCTTGGTATATGTATAATGGTGTGTACATGCAAATTTTCTGATTAATTTTTTACTCTTTATTTATTAAATAAAAACAATATTTTACTCTTTATTTGTAATTATGACTTCACCTTTTCAACTGCAATAATTTTTTTAATTTTTTCATTATTAAAAAAATTCAAAGTAATACTAACTATAACCCAAAACAATACCAACTTTAAAAATTATTAGGAGCGATACAAACTATCAATATATTTACCAAAATAATATGATTTACTTTTCCGGCAAAAATTTTAACTCCGGTAATGATGTGGCAACTGAAATCTTATATGTCATAAAAAAAATGGATTAATTGTGTGATATGGATTTTATTTTTAATCATGTTAATAACATAAAAATGTTACAAAAAAAAAAGAATATAAATTGAGGTCTTTTTTTAAATAATTATATTTAAATTATCAATTTTTGTAACTGTATTTTTTAAAAATTAATAATTATATTTTGTAAAAAAAATAATTTTAAAAAAATAATTCGTTTTCTTGTGAATTTAAGCTTTTTGGAGGAATTTTTAAAATTTGTATATATTTTAACTAATTTTAAACATAAAAAATAGTTTGAAAAAATTCGATTCTTTATTTAAGAATATGTTAGAATATATAAAAACAAACTTTCAAATAAATTTTTATAAAAATTCACAAGAAAAAAGAATTTGTTTTTTTTAATATTTTTTTACAAATTATTAAAAAAATTTTACAAATTACTATTTAAAAAAAATAATTTAAAATTTTAACATATTAAATGTTATTAACTTAATTTACAAAAATCCATATCACATAAATTATGTTTTGATGCCATGTAAGATTCATGTTGCCACATCATCCCCGAAGTTAGAATTTTTGTCGGAAAAAAAATATATTATTTTTTGTTATTTGGTTGATAGTTTGTATCGTTCATAGTAAGTTTCAAAGTTGGTTTTATTTTGAGTTCATTGTTGATAGTTGATATTATTTTGACTTATTTTTCTTTATTAAAATCTAAAGTATACGTAGATTAGAATTATATGATTGAAAATCTTTAGTTTGTAAACTGATTTTGAGGATTTTATTTTTAAAAAATCTACTTTTGAAATGTATAAAAAAAACATTAATTTTAAAAAAGATGACGAGTATATTTATGAGAAAGGAAAAAAAAACCTAGGAAATGAATTGGGAAAGGTAGGGAGTAAAGTGTCATTTTGAAGAAATATAACATAAATAAATGTGGATGGTGGAGGGAAAAAGTGGTGTAGTGAGGGTTATTTAGTAATGAAGCGAGACCATTGGAGTTGCTTCTTTACGGTGAAGATTGAATTTGTAGATTGTTAATACGAAAATGAGAATTGGAATCTGAAAAGCAGCGAAGTGAGTGGCTTCGAATGAAAGTCAATCTACAAAAAGCCTATTTGAGTGTGTTGGTCGCCTCATTGGCTCATTTAGCACCCACTAACCGGGCTTTAGGGATGCTCAACACATGCAGCCCACACAGATACAGTAGGAATCTCTCTATCCATCAGATACCAAGTACTTAATAGTAATAATCCCTAATTGTATACGAGTATATGTGATTTTTTATAAGTTGATTTGTTTTTTTGGTGGGAAGGGGAGAGGAGATATTTTGCATGCACTTAAAGAGAATGAGAAGGTAGGGTAAAATTAAGAAAAGCAAAAGCAAGTGCAAATGTAGTGGAGATATAAAGTTGGAATTTGATGATCAACATCCGTCCAATACGAATGAGTATTCAAATATAGAAGAATGAAGACCGGCGGGCAAGTGGCTAAACCTCTGCGCTTCGATTCCATCCCATCAATTCAGTGACATAATAAGATTTGATGATAAAAAGCAGCACCTACTGCAACTTATTCTCACTTTTCTTTTTTAAATTATTATCCCTTTTTTTAAATAACACAAACCACACTTCTCTACTCTATACTCTATATACTACACTATCATCATATCATGAGACTAGACTAACCAAATGTTGGGAACCACTTTACGGTACAGTGATTCCATAACTCCCCCGAGGTCCGGCTTTAAACTCACGGATCCGATCTTTTAATTCTTGTGAGAAACGGTCCATGGACTGGATCGGATTAGATCGTTACGGTTAATGGACCAAATCGTACTAGATCGTTACGGTCCGGTCCAATACGGTCCGGTCCACCAAGGTTCGGTCTAATACGGTCCGGTCCGGACCGTTTTATTTTAAAAAAAAATAAAAATTTGTTGGATTAAATCCGGTCATATCCGGGTTTGGACCGGACCGTAATATCATGGACCGAACCGGAACGGATTTTTACAATTACGGTCCAGAACGACCGTAATTTTTGGTCCGGTCCAATATATTTTCTGTCCGATATGAATATATGCCGCCCTAACCGGAGTAACCAAACAAGAAAAGCAACATAAGACTCGATATCAAGACTTGTTAAATAACAAAGCTTGACCCGGGTAGTCTCTACCTAGATCAAGCTCGCTTCCATTTGGGTTTGATTCGGTTCAAAATTTCATGTGGAACCCAATTCGAACTACCGTCTTGGTAAAGTCATTCAATAAAAAGAGTAGTAGACCAAACCATACCTAGATTATCTACCGAGGTCAAGTTATAATAAAAACTATCTTTAAAACCTTAAGAATGATGATAAATAATTGAATGAACCTATCCGAAATCAAAGAGATGAGTAGTGAATAATGAACACTAGCACACAAGGAGATAAGCCGTTTGCTAATGTCAATCTCAATAAAGCAATCTGCTTCTTTGGACAAAGACTCGACCTTTTAGCCTACAATTATTGCACCAATAAATCTTTGCCCTTTCATTTATATATTATCATGTGTGATCTAACACCTACAATAATTGGATCTATGGTTAAGCAATAAAAAGAAGTAACAATTAATTCGATTATATGTATAATGAATGTCGATACTGATTTGGTAGTCAATTATTTATACATATATGGTATATATGAATCAAGTACACATTAGTACCATTTTGCATTTACAGCTACTACACACTTTAATAAAATTTAAAACGTATATATACACGAGTATACTATTTAGTATCGGTGTCACAGGGAAGGCTTTACACAGAAGTGATGGTGCTAAGCTTATAGAATATAAGCTTTATTCAAATGCAAAAGAGACCGTCAATCATATTCAAAGTCTCACATTACAGAATCCTACTGTCACCATATTCCAATTAAGTTTCAACACTGCTGGCATCACACTACATTATATATTATACCTCAACATAACTCATCTTCATTCAATTCTTCTGCGCTATGATTATATTATACATAACTATTTTTTTCTTTACCAAGTAAAAAACAGTTAGGATAAATACTACTTTAATATTTATTTCAACCGCACAATTCTTAGTGTAAGACGCAAAGTTTGACCTCATAGGATTAATAAACTTAAATAAAATTAATGACTCAAGCATGAATGATTATGATTTATGAGATATTCACTTTTCTAATAAAATATACATAATTAGCTAGCTCGTTTGTTAACGAATATGTAATCTTACTCTCACCAACGTTATCACATCACACAAGTTCACACAAAATGTTTAAATTTTTCCTTCAATTATTCCTCGGTTTCAACTCTCCTCTTATTATTCACAAATTTCAAAATACCTCTTCATTCCCTTAAATTTCCAATTTATTCCCCTTCCTATTTCAACAAATTGTCTTAACAAATTTTAAAAGAAAAAGAAAATAAATAAATATACATATTTTTTAGTAAAATAATTAAAAAAACAAACAAATATTTTTTTATTTCAAGAACTATAAATCTTTGGTTGTTAAGGATAAGTAATATAAGTTTCTTATTTATTAAATAATTTATTTTATATATTCTATACTAGTACAAAGCCTAATCTTATTTTATTGTTTTAAAAATTAAAGTTATTTCTTTCTTATTACTCATGTTTATGAAAAAGGAAATATTTATTTTTTTTCTAAAACAAACAAAATCTCTGTTTTTTGTTTTATTTTTGTTTACTTTACAAAAATAAGTATACTTTTCTTTAACAAAAATAGTATAAATAATGAAATAAACTAAATAAGGGCGAGGTTTTGATGGTACCAAGACAAATTTTAAAAACTTAAAGGGATGAAGAATAAAAGTCTAGATCTTAAGGATATCTTTTCTTATTTATAAAATCATACTCATTTTTAGTGTTGTATATATATTGATTGAAAATTCGGGCTGAACTGGAAATTGTAGTTCGTTTCAGTTTTCAATCTTGCAAACAAAAGCTCAAGTGGCTAGACATCATCATCCATTGCTTTCCGTTTCTGTTTTCAATTATTAATCAAGAAAACACAATCAACCAAACAAATAAAGCCATGTTCTTCTACAATTTCCATCCTTAGCCTTCTTTCACTTATCCATCGCTATTGTTTTTGTTTCTTTGTCTTTGTGATGCTTTCATTTTGGTTCTTTAGCTATATGATTCTTTTTTTTTTTTTTGTAT